>JASCZW010000867.1:0-238901 GCA_034211315.2 Aedes japonicus | reverse complement strand
TTAGGAAAACAAGGTAACTCATCTCAACGCTTGAGAGCCAACTTGAACCGACCTACTCCATTAGTACGGATTCCACTGGTGTCACTCACAAAATGAGACAGTGGTTTATTTGTTCCAAGATAGGGTGGCCAGACGAACATGACGATCGAATAATTTGGATTCAATTAATTATGTACCTAACCACGACTTCTCATGCTCACTCGATCACTCGCGCAACGAACAAAACGCAACTGAAACAATAGACAAAAAGCAACGCCCGATAACAAAATATTGCTGAACAAAGTACCGGCACAAACGTTTCAACCACTTCAACCGATGGTCGGCGCAAACCTATTAAAAATAAATTTTATTAATATAGATACAATGGGTAACAATTACCAGTCTTACTCCACGTCCTTGATAGCACTTACCACCTCTCGAGCCGCCTGTACCCAACTACCGCTCTCGGCCACGAAGGCCACCCATAGAAAAAGGAGATGAAGGCACCAGTATATGATTGTATGTTATCGTGTACTATACATCTCCATCCGTACAAACGATCTCCACGGAAGTAAAACTCAACCCTCAGCACCACGAAAGCAAGGGTCACCATTATGTTACGGAAATGCTATTCCTTGTGTTGGTGGCCCCAGTTTGCATGAAAGTGATAAGGGCTTCAAGAATCCAACGTCCGAATCCCACCTCCCCTCACTGTATCCAAAATCAGACACGTCTGTCTGAAAAAGAACTCGAGGTTTGTTCACGACTCAAACCGATATTGTATATGCTTCTATTCAAATAATCTATAAAACAAATTATGTACTACAAAAAGTATCTTTTAACAGCTGTAATTCATAAGCACTCAGTGAGTTCTTATGCATCGACCTATCTGTATTTCACTCAGAATTTAGTAAGCATTCTATTGTTATTTTCATGTTTTCCGTTCATAATCTACTCCAGGTATGAACGAGGTGAAATTTGCCCTGCGAGAGAGACCAAAAATACTTATATTTTGTACGCACTGTGGTAGACGGACATACCATTTGTGCTACTTGTTATAAAAAGGAGTTCTATTTCCATTCCACCTTCGTTTCCCATTCTAATAAGAAACCAAAAGAAACTAGCTACCCTGTTTGGTTCGACACCCACACACAGTCAAACACGGCCAATAACACACACGATGTACACGCTCAAAACATCCTCCATCTCCCCCGCATCACCATCCCCTCCCCCACACGGAAAAGCCACTCAATCCCCGTAAAAGTGGATCTACTCAATTTTTGACTGGATCCACCGTCCACGAAAACCGAGCAACTCCCCGCGTGAAAAAAGGGACAGCAATACGAAAGAAAGAGATGGAGTTTTGAGCGTGTAAGTAGAAAATCATACATAAGTAAATTCGTCTTCATAGAACGTCCCACTCATGGCCTGCTGCTATGTTCCCAATACGAATGAGTCAGCAGCTACTCATATCGAATTCGTTTTGAGCCCAGGTCGGAACCAGCTCCAACCTGCGATACCCGAACTTGTTATGTCAGTGAAAACCTCAATCCAATAAGAGTCCCAAATAAAACCATACACACCGACTATCAACCCACAAGACCAGTGGACTCGTCTTCGCAACAGTGTGCGTTCCTTCTCATCTCAAAAACAGCTGCCAAACCGCGCGCGCTCCTGAAAATCATCCAGTGGGAATGAACGGGACAGCAATACGATCGTTTATTATTCCATCCTATAGTGTATACTCTCACTCATTGCTTTCAATATTCTATGAATTTTCTGTGCACGCTCATCCGAGCTCACTCAATGTTGAGCAACTTTGACTCAATTATATGAATATATCTGAAACATCGCTGAGTTATCGTATTTTATGGATGTGAGTTACTTGTACTCAAAATACAAGACAACTGCGCTGAACTCCATTTTTAGTAATCTTCAATTTAATTTTATAAAATTGTGAATTCGTGCTTCGGAAGTTTATTTAATATCTTAGCAGATAGCAGCCGCTGTAGATGCGGAAACGTATCATAAACTAACAAGTAAGCCGTTTTATCTTCGGCAGGCGTTTGTAACATCAATGATCAAAATGGCTTTATTTATAAGACTTTGATTAATTTAAAATAGGTTTACATTGCCACCTATTTTATTACGGAAAATTCATTCCTAAAGCTACTCAAACCCGAGTGAAACCGGATGAGCGTGTGTGTCATGAATTAGGAGTGAAATGCTGGTACAATTCCTTTTCACTTTCATTTTGAGTTCTATTAGTGACATTAACAATCTACTATGATATCACTTACCGAGATGATGCTATTATGCGTATCCATGACATCTCCATACGGAAAAAGGACGTTGGACTTACCAAATCGATGAATGAGGCAAATAATTCCCTATAGGTTATTTTGTCCCTACCATTCCTGACGATGTCGTTGTCTGGAGCTGTTGGCAACCCGTCTGCCCTATAGTCACTAGATTCATAGTCTGGCGGATACAATGACGGGAGCCAATTTGAACTGTCACTTGGCGGAGCCAATCGAGCATGTCTCAAGTAATTCATGTTAAGGGCCTAAATTCCATTAGTAAACAATGGCTTTAAATATCGATTTCTCTTGAATCTTAAATCACTCTCGTGAAATGAAAGCAGCATTTGGTAGAAAAATGTTAGTTCTACCATATGGAGTAACAGGATATGCTGGGATTCTCGTAATTCGTGAGAAATCAACGTTTAAAGTCATTGTTTACAAATGGCTTTTAGGCCCTTAACATAAATTACTCGAGATATGCTCGATTGGCTCCGCCAAGTGACAGTTCAAATTGGCTCCCGTCATTGTATCCGCCAGACTATGAATCTAGTGACTATAGTCTGCCCGGCACAGGCTGGCCTTTTTGCATACATTGCAAAACATCGCACCGAGGTTCGTCTTTCGGGCCACCGCCGTGAAGAGAATAAAACAGCTTTCAAAACCAAAAATGCATCAGCAAGCTCCGAAACTTCATTACGCCCACGAAGGCTATCTAGTTGCAAACCACTTAACGATATTTTTCTTTCATCAGAGCTACAAATACATCAAAAAACACTATTTTCACGCTCTGACAGAAAATTTTGAGTCCGCACTTTACAGTGTTCCCAGTCACTTCTCCATGGGCCGAGGGGTTTACCGATTGGTCTAAAACTTTGGATTTTTGATTAATAGCCTACAACAAGTATATCAGCCAATTTTGGTTCGAATCGAAGAGGGTCGATGCATTTCTCCGGTCACTTGATATGGAATGACCCAGAAGCAAGCTTTAAAATGTAACACCTTTCGAGGCAGTGGCGAGACGCTGTATGGAAGATATGATCGTTGCACGGCAGGTGAAATGCTGCAAAATGATTTAAGTTATATTTTTCTAACGCACAATGGACAGTACAATAGTTTTTTTTTTGGTTCAAGAAAACTGCTTCGGAAGAAGACATAAATGACACACTTCGTGGACTGAACTACAAAAGACTAAAGAAATTACGAAACCCCGTTTTGAACATGTAAACGTACCATTGACTAACAAAATAACAGAAAGACAATTGAAGAACAGATGAAAGGACTCAAAATTTTCAAACATGGCTGCTTCCGAGTCATTTCTAACAGCGTCTTCTTGGACGACATATTCCATATACGACTGGCAAAATGGTTTGAAAAGATTTACACAACGATATCATCGAAGGCCTGGCGTAGAGGTTTCTACTATATTCAGAGTCCCGCCAGTAAACCTTAATAATAAAAAAAATATTTGTCTCTTATATAAATAAATACATAATTAAATGAATATGGGAGGGACCATCAGGGCACCCGGTGCTGGTTTCATTCTGCGCCGGGCCTGGGAAATAGACCATTTCACCCCATTTATCCCCAAAAATGTATCTTTTGGAGTTAGCACCCATGTAACTAAAAAAGCCGCTAAATTTGTTGCCAACATAGAACGAAATATTTTATTTTAAAAACTCTTGGGAATCGAATGGTGTAGGTTTTATTCAGTTTCGAGAGAAAGTGGCCTATTTTGCCCAATGCCCAATTTGCGGTTTTCTTGTTGGTACCCTTTCAGCTTAATTCGCTGCCAAAGTTTTTGGCTGCAAAGAGCCTTTGCTACATGAAAAAGATGTAGAAGGAGATGTTCGCTCATCATCATGAGGCACCAAGAGCGAACAACAATGTTTTTGGCTAGAATGAAAGATGTGAAGAGAAAGTGTTGAAAGGTCCGTCAGAGTACGGCAGGTAGGAAAATTAACAGATGTTTTTGAAAATTGAGCGAAAGGGCATGTATCCAATGGTACTCGAACCATGGACGTCAATCTTTGCCTAACATCCCACTGCGGGGTAGGTTGTAGCGACGGAACAAGTCCGCCACTTCAACAGGCAAAAATTGACGCATGGAAAGACGCTCATGTACCACTGTGGCTTGTATAGTTTATTTATAGGTTCGAGTACCAATATAGTTTCGAGTACCATTGGATACATGCCCTTTCGCTCAATTTTCAAAAACATCTGTTAATTTTCCTACCTGCCGTACTCTGACGGACCTTTCAACACTTTCTCTTCACATCTTTCATTCTAGCCAAAAACATTGTTGTTCACTCTTGGTGCCTCATGGTGATGAGCGAACATCTCCTTCTACATCATAATCGTTACTCCTCGCACGGAGAATACATAACATAACAATTAATGTATACATGAAAAAGCTTAAGAAATCAGATGGTGTTGTTTCCGTTCAGGTATAGAATCGGAACAAAAAACTATCCATTTTGCCCCATTTAACCCCAACTTTGTGTGTTATTAAGTTTTTATTCATATATCTACAATCGCTGCTGAATTTTCTACATGAAAAGCACCTATCGTACGTGAAAGACACTGAGAAATCCAATGGTGCCATTTTCTTGGGATCCGACCAGGTTAAAGACAGTCTCATCATGGATACCAATTCAAAAAGACACATATTCAGGAGTAAATGGGGCAAAATGGATCATTTTCCGGGCCCGGCGCAGGCTGAATATGGCTCCATTTTTACGAACGATATGGTCCTTTTTATGGAGAAAATTCAGCGGCGATTGTATATACATGAGTGGAAACTTAAAAACACACAAGAACATTAGAGTTAAATGGGGCAAAATGGACAGCTTCCCGATTCTGTACCTGAAAAAACAACACCATTCGATTTCTTAGGCTTTTTCACGTAGAAAAGGCTATTTGCCGCCAAAAACTTTGGCAGCGATTGTAGCTGAAAGGGTACGGACAAGAAAACCGAAAATTAAAGGGGACATTGGGCAAAATAGGCCACTTTCTGAGCTCGGAACTGAATGAAACTATCATCATTCGATTCCCAAGAGTTTTTAAGATAAAATATGCCTCTATGCGGGCAAAAAAATCAGCGGCGTTTTTAGTTATATGGGTGCAAAATCAAAAAGACACATTTCAAAATCCTAGTGATTTTCGTGGAAAAGCAGTGGATTCCGCGGCTTCCAATAAAGCGAGCATAACGTCAATATATTCCTACCCTTTCCTTTTTTTTTCCTCTGTTCGGGACCTAAACCACCGCGACCAGTAATTTGATCTATTGTAGTATATCCCGTATCCTTTGTTTAGTGCATGTCAATTTACCTCATCACTTTTGAGAAATTTTGAGGTATTCGGTGTTGTTACAGTGGTCATTGTTTGTTTTGTTGGCAATGAATCAAACTTTATTGAAAGTTTCCGCTAGTAAAAATATCTTCAAAGGCGCGCCACTTTATCGATCAAAATCAGATTCATTGCAAAGAAAACAAACTTTGGCTCCGATACTGACCATGCATCAGAACCCTAGTCATAACCAATTCAAATTATAGAACATCAAATAGACAATCACAGTTCACATAAATGAAGACTAACCATGTTTTACTTATTCTAAGCTCATCCTCGCACAATTGCAAAATTGTCACTTTTCATAGGACATAAAATGTAATAAGGACTAAAATATGTTCCTTTGACAAAAAATAACAAATATGTTCCCTAGTTTGAATTAATTCGGACTTCGGTGGTTTAGACCCCCTCCCCCTCCTATGTTACATTTTTAGTACATACTAAACTCCACAACATACTACTCCATATGGACCTTTAACATTTTTTGTATGGATTGCCACGTTTTCCCAACAATTTCTGAACCAGAGACTAACACAGGGATGATACAGACGGAAATCAAACGTTTTATGACGTTTAAAGACCTGGATGGCGCTGACATCATGGTCGTCGATTTTTTTTTTCACGAAGCGTACAATTAACGCCAAAGTATACGAGGGAGAATGTTTGAAGAAGAGATTGCTGCCACCGTACAGAAAGTATAATCTGCCTCCTCTCTTCTAGTGGATTTGGCATCCACCCACTACGTCATGTCCGGTCAGTGTCGGGTCAGAGCACAGTGGTCCAGAATGCAAAATTAGCTGGAAAGATTCATTTTCAGCCTTAGATTGAAGTTTTGGAGCAAAGTTGTCTTCTACAAAGTTGTTTCTAATGACTACCCAGGTAATCAATAAGCATTAGCATATGCAGTAAATCAACCCCAAATCTACATTTCAGATGCTACGAGCTTATTTCAGCATCTTGAAGATGGATTTAAAATGCTATTTAACTGCTAGTAGGCTGAAATAAGCATTTCGAATGCAAAATAGCATTAATGAAGCATTATCATAGAATTACACTAAACCAGCCGTACACCCAAAATAATAACTCATTAGTTTAGTTCTGGCGTAAACAGTGTTTTATCCGAAAAAAAACGTTGCCGTTTTACCGAAGAGGAACTTGTCGTTCATCAAACTCATCAACTTTACAGACAGAAATATACCAGCGGCTAACTGGTAGTGGAAAGTCAATTTTAATCATCCCGATTTGTCAGAAGTTCGAGGCCATATCGAATATTGTAGAGTAGGACGGGGCAAGATGAGCATTCTCCTATTAAAATAAAAAATCTTAGTTTTGTTGAAAATGAACATGTGTACCTGTAATCCATAACACAAGGATGCCCCTCTCAAAACATTATTTGAAGGGGGGTGCTTATCTTGCCCTGGGTGGTGATTTTGCCCAGGGCTGTGATCTTGCCTCATCCTTCCCTACGGAATCACAAGGGAACATCGGAGAAAAATGATGATTCAAAGCTTTCACACAAAATCAATCCATATAAAAAAAACTGAAATAAAACCCTGGCCTTCTCACGATCCAAAGTGAAGCAAAGAAATCAAAAAAAAAAATCACTACCTAGAATTGGACAGTTAAGATGTGATGGAAGCTATACTAAATACATTTTCATGATTACGCAGACTGCAGGTTTATTTTTTCGGCGCTGCAGCGAATAATCAAACTCAACCGACCGAAACGACCGACTCGCACCAAATGGATGGACAGTTTTGACGTAGGACTACGTCTTTCATTTCTATACTGGGGCGCCGTTCTAAAATTTCTGATATCGACCGCGTTACGGGTCGTTTTGGATATTTTGAGCGATAATAACTAAGTCTTTGCATTAACGATTTTCATTTTGTTTGCACCAATCGATTGGAAATAATTCTACGTATCAGTTTTAGTAATTGTTTATTGATTTTTAACATTAACTTATTAATAATAACGTAAATGTAAGGTAAATGTAAGCCAAAGCAAGCCAGTACCAACAACGGAACAACAACGGCCCTACGTAACGACATCCGTAAGCTTACTCGGAGGCAGGGGCAGTTCATCATCGCCGGCGACATGAATGCGAAACACGAAACCTGGGGGAACACCCGGCGGAACCGGAACGGAATAATTCTGCAGGAAGACCTGGAAGAGGGACATTACACCGTCCTGGGCCCGGATACTCCCACCCGGTTGAGCCGATCCGGGGTCCATTCGACAATCGACATCTTCCTCACCAACATGGGAAACAACATCGCCCAGCCGATCGTTCACCAGGAGCTCAGCTCGGACCACTATCCGGTGGTGGCTGAAGTTGGGTCCTCGGTCAACCGGCATCGAATCACCAGACGGAACTACCATCGCGCCAGTTGGGAGCGATTCCGACAACATGTTGACGACAACATCAATTTCGACATGCACCTTGATTCCGTTGATGACATCGAGCGGCAGCTGCAGAGCATCGAGCAAGCGATCTCCCAGGCCCGGGAGCAACATGTACCGGTGATTGATCAGGTGAGTGACTCTGTACCCATTGATAGACCCACTAAAGAACTTATTCAATTGCGCAACGCCATTCGAAGGCAATACCAGCGAACTGGTTTGCCAACGCTTAAACGTCACTGTATTCGAGTGACCAAAATTATTAAGGCCAGAATGGTGGACCTTAAAAATAACAATTTTGCCAACAAGATCCGCTCTCTCCCAGATTGTGCTAAGCCGTTCTGGAAGTTGACAAAAATTTTAAAAACTAAGCCAAGGCCCATTCCACCGTTGATCCCATTAGACAGCAATGGCTCTAAGGATCGATTGATAACTCCTGCAGAGAAGGCTGCTGAGATAAGTCAACACTTCGTCAGCTCCCATAATCTCGGACAAAACATCGTCAGTCCACATGAAGCTGCCGTTAGCGCGCTTATTACTAACATCCATCTAAGCCCCAACGACTTCACAGAGGAGTTGGAGATCTCAGCTGACGAATTGTTGACTTATATCAAATGCTCAAAGAACATGAAGGCCCCAGGTTTCGATAACATCCTGAACTTGGAGCTCAAGCAACTGAGCCCCCAGTTGTATAACCATCTGGCAATGGTTTTCAACCAATGCCTGCGACATAGCTACTTCCCCTCGTGTTGGAAGTCAGCCAAAGTCATACCCATCCAGAAGCCTGGGAAAGATCCTTCATGTTCCAAGAGCTATAGGCCCATCAGCCTTCTCTCAGGATTATCCAAGCTATTTGAGAAAGCGATCCACCGTCGGCTTCTTTCATCTGCCGACGAGCTGAACATCTTGCTCGACGAACAATTTGGCTTCCGACGTGGTCGGTCGACTATTCACCAACTTAATCGAGTCAGTAACATCCTCAGACGGAACAAGTCTGTTTCGAAATCATCTGCCATGGCACTTCTCGACATCGAGAAGGCCTTTGATAACGTGTGGCATGATGGCCTGGTGTACAAGCTGCATCGATACAATCTTCCCACCTTTCTGGTGAAGATAATTAAAAATTATCTGACGGACAGGACATTCCGTGTTTCGTTGCATGGTGCAGTTTCCGGTAGTCAGGAGATCTCTGCCGGTGTTCCGCAGGGAAGTATATTAGGTCCACTTCTGTTCAATCTATTCACCTCGGACATACCCCCACTCCCTGAAAATGGATCTCTGTCGTTGTTCGCCGATGATACCGCAGTCGTCCACAATGGTAGGGTAATAAGAGCGCTTACCGCGAAACTGCAGCGAAGCCTGAATGTTCTGTCTGACTACTTCACCGATTGGAAGATCTGTATCAATGCGGCGAAGACCCAGGTCATCTTATTTCCACACTCAAACTCTCCTAGACTTGTTCCGCCTGAGGATTGTAAAATAAACCTAAACAACACAACGGTGGAATGGGCTAAATCAGCTGTCTATCTTGGCGTTACCATAGACAGCAAGCTTATTTTCAGAGAACAGGTTGACAAAACTGTCACAAAGTGTAACGTTCTGTTGAAGCTACTGTACCCATTGATCAACAGAAGGTCTACATTATCCCTGAAAAACAAGCTTGCTGTCTATAAACAAATAATACTTCCAGTCATTGAGTACGGCATGCCAATCTGGGAGAGTTGCGCAAAAACACATCACCTGAAACTTCAGCGTGTCCAAAATAAGTTCCTCAGGATGATCCTGAACACCCCTCCGAGGACAAGAACATCAGAGGTCCACCGTCTGGCCGAGATAAAAATGCTCGACGATCGCTTTAGTGAGTCTATCAATCGGTACAGGGCACGCTGCCTGACATCGGATCACCAGATCATCCGGAATCTGGTTCCCCACCCCTAGGTTTTTCCAATTGTAGTTTTAGTTGTAGATTAGGTAGGTTATCAAATTTTAAAACTAACAATGCCCCAAGGGCTGAACTGAAAATTTAATGTAAAACACATAACACTTTAAACACACCAAACACATAAAATTAAACAAAGCTGAAGAGCCCTATGGGCTAAACACTTGAAATGTAAAAATTAGTATGTAAGACAAACAAATGGAAATATAAAACATGTTAAGTAAAAAAAATGCAATGGTACCCGATGCCATGATAAAACGCACATTTCCGAACAATTGCCTCATTCGTTCGGCAGCATTGGAGCTGAGCGGATCTCCCGGTGGGAGGTAAAGCTGGTACCCTGCAGGGCCCAGCGTAGCAGTAATGTCCACCTGGTCGTGGCAGCAGCAGCTGCCGGTCGGTACCCAGCAGGTCGTGACTTTTTTTTTAAATTTTTTAAATTTAGGCTTAGGCTTTTTTTTTAAACAGGCTCAATCGAATCAACTTTACAGAGCCAAGTGTTTTTTTATACATCATTTATCTTAACACTAAAGTTAGGGGGATAAAACCGATTACTCGCTGCCGTCTCGAGGTTAATAGGAATTACAAATTACGGATGGGAAAGAGGGTGGAAATTTAAAGTATGGTCACATAACACATTAAATTTAAATTCTAAATTATTGAAACACATAACTATACAACTTATGGATTTCTTTTGACTTGAACATTTTTTGAAAAAGAAAAAAAAACAGAAAAAAAAATTAAACTAAACATACAGGTTAAACTAACTACAATCTAAAGCTAATGTTAGTCAAAAACACATAAATGAGTTTCATGTACTCCAAATCACGTACAGACAAAATATTTCGAATTGGCACATTGGGTTGTCTACCTAGAGCCCGAAGGGAATCATAGAGCCCCGATCTGACTCCACGATGTTCAGCACAAGACCAAATAACGTGATCTGCGTCCTGATAGCCTTGTCCACATTCACAGAGATTGCTGTCGCTCAGCTCAACCCGGTATAAATGAGCGTTCAAAGAATAATGATTGGACATGAGGCGAGACATGACACGAATGAAATCTCGACTCAAATCCATCCCCCTAAACCAAGTGCTCGTGACTTAAAAAGCAGCTGACGATGGCAGTACATACAGTGGATTCCTGTCAAACATTCAGGCCATACATACAAATTTCGATCGCGTTCCCCCGACAATTGATGAAACCCTTTTTAGGGCGCCAAATTAAAGAGTTTGTTTTATTAATATCTTATGAGCTAATCAAGTAATGAAAATCGCATTACAACGCACCGTCTCCACATGGCGTAACTTGAAGAGCCCGGATAAAATGGCCGAGCCGCGTCTATCTATATGTAAATCCTGATTTTCTCTGTTCTGACAATTTCTTAGGGTGGTTTCCTAGGCCATCCTGCTACTTGAGAAGACAGAGAAGCAAATTTGATCGCGTACCATGTTCCCCCGACAATTAATACAACCCGTTCGTTTCAGGGCGACCAAAACAATATGCAAATCGACATTTTCACTACATGGCGTTACTTCAACATGGTGTTACTTCAAGAGCCCGGAGAAAATTCCAGCCATCTTGCTACTTGAGAAGACCGAGAAGCACATTTCGAACGTGTACCATGTTGCCCCGCGACAATTAAATAAAACCCGTCCTTTTCAGGGCGAACAAAACAATGATACCAGTTAAAGAGTTTGTTAAAATATTATTTTATCTTATCTTATTTTATCTCGACATTTTCATTACAACGCATGGTTGTAATGTTACTTCGCGTTACTTCAAGAGCGGATAAAGTGGCCGAAGCTGATGCTGCTTATCTATATGTAAATCCCGATTTTCTCTGTTCTGACAATTTCACAGGGTGATTACCCGCCAATCATTCAGGCCACCCTGCTACTTGAGAAGACCGAGAAGCCAATTTGATCCCTATGGTCCCCCCGATAATTAATACAACCTGTTCTTTCTGGGCGACCAAAACAATTTTCCCAATAAAAGAGTTTGTTAAATTAATATTTTATCTTGAGCTAATCGACATTTTCACTACATGGCGTTACTTCAACATGACATAACTCCAAGAGGCCAGAGAAAATTCAGGCCATCTTGCTACTCGAGAAGACCCCCCCCCCCCCGCTCTCTCCCCAACAATTAATAAAAAGGGTCCTTTTCAACACAATTTTCCCAACTAAAGAGTTTGTTTAGTTGGCTGTAGAGAAGAAACAGAATATAGAAGAAATAAATTAAATTCTCATGATATTCTAGCTATGTGTAAAGACATTTGAAAGATAATATCTTTACTGATTTAAACTCTTCTAATAATAATTTTCTTTATTATTAAAATAATAACAATAATTCTTATTATTATTGGAATATTTTATAAAATTATATACATATTAATTATCATATATACATATAAATTGTTTTCATATTCATTTCGATATGAATCACCAGTAGAAGAAATGAGCGGGAAATGAAGAATATCACACTCGCGCCAAAATACCACATCACGTGATACGACAACGTGACAACGAGATCAGCGAGTAGCTGGGAGCTTATAAAAGACCCATTTTTGAACTAATGCCTCATTCCTGCGCGGATCTCCCGGGGGAAGAAGTTGGTGGTGGCAATATCTCGCTAGGCCTAGCAGGCCTAGCCCGGCTAGGCAGTACCCAGCTGTGGCAGCAGCAGCTGGCGGTACCATAGCACCTAGTAGTACCCAGCAGTGCCCAGTTGGTCGTGGCAGCACCCAGCTTTGGCAGCAGCAGCTCTCGGTACCCAGCAGCAGCTGGCACAAAAAGCAGCTGACAATGGCAGTACCCATTGTGGATTCATGTCAAGTATTCAGACCATACCAGGCTGCCACGACCAGCCTCAGGCCATTTCAGACCGAGAAACAAATTTCGATCGCGTTCCCCCGACAATTAATAAAACCCGCCCTTTTCAGGGAGAACAAAACATTTTGCCTAATTAAAGAGTTCGTTTTTTTAATATCTTATGAGCTAACCGAGTAATGAAAATGATGTGGAAGATGGTGTAGTGAATGGCGCGATCCCCGACGAAGACGATTCTGGGCAGCAGATCGTAAAGTTCTGGTTTAAGTTCGAGAGTACGGCGATAGGTTTCGCCTACAAGAGGATTGGACTCCCATCTCCAAACGATCGGCTAATATAAAGCTGAGTGGCATCATTAAATGCAAGCGGATACAGTTTTCGGTGGTCAGTGCCTGTGCGTTAACTGTTCATAAGTCGCAAGGTGGCACTTTCCCGGAGATTGTATATGACTACAATAAAAGCCAGGATCAGCAGTTAGTGTATGTTGGATTGTCACGTGTTCAGTCAATTCAGGGGCTGTATTTAACAAACCCAACCAATGCCTTTAAGTTCCATCATGCTAAAGGTAGCAACTCACCTAAGATGGTAGACCTCAGGAACGAGCTGCAGCGTCTAGAAAACCATCGATTACAAACACTCGGGGATAAACTATACCAAGTTTTGGAAAGCAAGGGTTCTGCCACCACGTTGATGAGCGTGGAATTCTTCGCACTGAGTGAGACTTGGCTAGACAATGACTCCTTAGTCGATATTGAAGGCTACCACTGCATCGTTCAGTTCAAACGCTGCAACTTGAGAGCAGGTGGTGTAGCAATATATCAGCAGGACAAGGCTACCACTATGGCTGCTACCCACAAGATCCAACAGCTCAGTGAACATCATGACGAGATGTTCAGCGTTGTCGATAACGTCGGGGACATTTGTGCAGCTAATATATCAGAAATGGACACTGAAGTTCTGCTGGTTATGGTGTACATTTCACCAGGAACAACTACCAAGAATTTCAAAATTGTTCTTGATTCGCATGTTGTTCAGGTATGCTGCGCAAGATACGCCAGTTGTGTTGACCGGAGACTTTAACATTGACGTTTCCAAAAATGAAAACATAGATTTTCTATACATTAATTGTTATGTTATTTATTCTCCGTGCGAGGAGTAACGATTATGATGTAGAAGGAGATGTTCGCTCATCACCATGAGGCACCAAGAGTGAACATTAATGATTTTGACTAGAATGAAAGATGTGAAGAGAAAGTGTTGAAAGTTCCGTCAGAGTACGGCAGGTAGGCCATCAACAAAATATAGTAGATATTTATTAATTCTATTACAATTCCTCCACAAACACTCCAACAAGCAGTCCTACGTCGACTTTGCAGATATGTCACTGACATATCTCACCTTTTCGTTTTTTCTCATCCGCTTTGTCTTGCATGACCGACCGTCGCTTACATGCATACATGTGTTAATCATATATACATATACGGCTGAAATATTTCCAGGCTCTTGTGGATCACATTGGGCAAAGTTGCATTTTTTCGTTGGTCAGTTTTTGCAAGATATTATTTAAAAAATCGCTTGAAATGGCATTTTGCATTTATTGCAATATATCCTAGTTTTGGGTGTATGTTGGGCCATGGGCGGCATTTATGTTGCATTTAAGGCGACTTAATTACTTGATAGGCGGCCATAAAGACGCCATGGAACTGCTTATTGGTTACCTGGGTAGGCTCTTCTGTTGGTGTGAATGAAAACTAGAGTGGTTCTCGTGTTCAGAGAAATCGAACATCCTTATTTTATATATGCAAAAATAAAGACATATAGGGTATGTGTCCCTTGACTCAGCCTAGTATGCAACAATCGATTACATTTTTTATTATAACTTATAAAGTTTTTCAGCTGGAAGCAAAATTTAACTAGCTATACACTGGCTAAGATATGTTTAGTAAACCATCTGGTAGTATGTATCACGAAAAGTTACACAACACATTTTATGAAATCAGAAACTTTCAAGGGATATGGATGTAATGTCGGTCTATTGGCATCAAATTGGGTCTATTCATGGATGCAAGCTCGTTCCATTCGATAGATTAGTTATTGAATGTTGGCTATGTACGCTTTTTGCCGATTTTCTTATTCAAAACGTTCCCAGCTGTATTCGCTCTACTCAACAAACAATTTTACTAACAATCAAACTATACTTAAACTGCTAAGAAACACTTAAGTGATTTTAACATATGATTTAGCGGTCATTCGGCAATCAAAATATTATAATTCACTCAACACAGATTTTGTTACTTTAGTTTGTGTCAAGATGAGCCATATGAAAAACATTTAACCAAAACTCAGGCATTTGAATTGTAAATGTTACCAATAACAACACATTTACTACGCTTTCCATAAGACAGGCCATAAATGGGAACCTAGAAAAAAATATGTCCCTTACATTGGGTCTATGGTTTTCATTTTAAATCATTGTTATTTTACCTATGTGACCTGTTAGTTTATAACGTGTGACTATTTTCTGTACATCTTGGCTGAATAATTCGGTTTATTGGTTCAATTTCGGCAAATTTAGATCATTCGAAGAGCGTGTAGATAATCTGTTCAGCTTAACCAGTAAAGTTATGGTGCCTGAAAAGTTAAGGAAATCGAAAATTACGCGAATGTGAACAATTGTTAATTGCTTAATAATGTCTCAATTGCTTTGAAATAGATTGGTCATCCTGATAGCAACATGATTTTGTTCATTATCGCCGAAATCATGACATATTTGGTACATAGGCCGAATCAAGGAGCTAGGCTAACATTACATCCCGTTACCCTATTCTTCAGAAAAGGTGTTACATGAGAACATTTCAAGCAACTTTGATTGAATATGTACAGTAAAATATATTAAGTGAACAGCGTGAAATGAGTGCTGCATTCTTTATTTTACGCAAAATGCTCATCGATTTGTTCTTCTGGCATGAAGAGTTCTTCGTATTTCACAACGGGCACAAACAACTGTGAAAGTTACAGGAAGCAGTTCATTGAAAAAAAACAACTTTTACGTATCTACCGAATGTATACTGTTTCCCTGTTGTGTTGGCCGGCTCACTATGCTATTGCAGCTTTGGAACTCCTCAAAAATGAGAAAAAATCATTTCTGTTGAAAAACTGCGAAACCCACCACCACCACCCATTAAAAGATACTGGGCTATTCTTATACAACATGACAGGCATCAGGCATGGTTAGGGAATTATCAAGGATTTAGCCTTAACTCTTTTAATTGAATTGAATTTTTCCATATGTGAATTAATCTCAAATTATATAATTGGACCTCATGAATTGGTTCCAAAAAAATCAGTTCTCGCCGAAAAAAAAGCAGTCCTCAGGGAATTAGTGCATACCGGTTCGTACATTTTAATCAAATTTTCAATATTGAATGCGAAAAAAATAGCTAGGTAGTTGCTTGAAAATTGACCTAGTAAAAACATTCCGAATTTAATTAAAACCACCAGCTACCGATTATGAGCATACAAAATAAATCGCAAACACCTACTTCTTCGCTTCAGCATCTACTGCTCCGTCTCAAACGGTTGAAACACAACCAGTTTAGTTAAATTTATGTAGAGTGGAATGTCATAAGACCACTTCACAACAACGACCTGGATTGAGCGAAAATTGTTCATGTGTATTTCTTGTTTCGCACGTGCATCTCATTTCACCAGAAAGGCAAATATGGGTGGAGTTGAGCTCAAAGATCCACGTCTTGTGTCGTAAGCATTTCAAGAACGTCCATCGAATACGGCCCCACTCACGTCTTAAGGTGCGTTTACACTAAGACAACTCGTGACAACCATCAACAGGCAACATTGGTCTATGTTTGAAAGCAATGTTGCCGGTGGAACCTTCTATGTTTTTCGTCACTATAGTACTAGTGTTGCCTATCATTATTCCCTAGAGCTGCCTCAACAGGTGACGCGTAACCCAAAAAACGTTTCCTGTTCAGACAAAATGCCATCAAAAATATGAATTTACTCTGTTTCCGCTCAGAAGAGAAACGACCAGAAAAGGGTTGAAGTCAGACACATTGTTGATGACTAAGTTTGGAAATAGAATGTCCTTCTGATCACTCAGTCGATTCTTCGAGAATATTGATAATATAAGTTCCATGTGAGAAGCAGACTTAGCTCGAACAAAAAGTTTCTATATTGTGACTAACAACCGTGAGCTTAAGCATCGTTTAGGAATGACATCCTTGGCCATGAGCTATGAAGTCATTGTTGCTCACCGGTGTAAACTCAGTTGCCAATCAAGAAGACATTCGAGCGACAGTTGACGACGGTGAGTGAGCACCATCATGCACAAGAAATAGGTTGGTAGCATGTAGGTATGCGATGCTGCCTTTGTACAACAGGAAACAAGGGTTTGGCACATTTTGGAGCTTCGAAACCCGACCGCGTGTTCACATCCAATCCCTCCCCTCAGCACCTGGAAGGCACCAAAACCGACCACTGCTCACTGTACGTACATACATCACATGTGGAAAAACAGGACAACCAAAGCGAAAACCTAGCTCCCGGCTGTTCCAGATGCGACACACGGTCATAAATGGGAAAAACTTTATCGTTTTTCTTCATGCAATCCTCTCGACAGTGGAGACCAGAAGGGGGTGAAGCGCATTGAGCTTGGGATGGCGATGTAGGTTCGGGTGTTTCCCAAAAATGACTTCATAGCTCCTGAATGGCACCACATTTTCGCCTGAAAATGTGAACGTATCATTAAAATGTACGAACCCATCGGTCCCAGTGCTGTGCAAGGTGCGGGAACCTATCTACCCATCAAGCGACATGGAGACAAGCGTCACTTAGGCACTTCAACTCCATTTCATGAAAGGTGGAGCGGTGGAAAACATGGAACAGCGGACCGACATAAGGAAAACCCCTTTTTATGAATTTGCATGCGATCCAGAAAATGTTCGTAGGGGATTTTGTTGTATCTATAGAGCGTAGGGGGTTAATTTACGATAGAGGCAATTTAAGCAAAACACACCGAACAGGTATCACAGCATAAGGATATTTGTTAAAAATAAGCGATTTTTATTTATTATCAACTGAACTAACACGTATTTTGCTAACAACATGCTGTTGTTGGTGTATATTCCACCTTCATTTCGGCTAAGTTTCACTTTTATCGTATCTGTAAGGTCGAACAAAACTGCAGCATTAGCGCTGATTTCCGGCACATGAAAAGCAAACCTTAAATATATCAACTATTTCGAACGAACGAAATACCAAATGGTAAACTTTGCTGGTAAGTTCAATTCAATAGCTCGAAAACAATGTATGTACTCGTATGAACACATTTTCTGATTTTTTACATCCTTTTTGTTCGAAAAAACTTCAAACGAATGCATTTTTCACCTACAACCAACTGCCGAGGCGGTTTCGATGGCGTTTGAATGTTATCTTCCAGAAATGAAAACCATTTGCCTACATTATGGTTAATGTTGTGCTTACGTGTTTTACGATACAGTGAAAAAATCTTGCAGTAAAAACTACCATTTACTCGATTATGCCTATTTTCAGTCAAATTTGCATTTACTACGTTTATAGTACATCTTTCATTTGTGGTATATTTGACCAACTTCATGTTGATATAAGCTCCACTATGGTTGATCTAACTGCAGGCATGGTAAAATCAAACGCATCTAAGGAGTGTATCGAATATAAGCTATCCACATACATTTGCGTTGTACGCATGTATTTGTGATGGTTTTTTATGCTCTGAACACTGTATGCTGTGCGTTTGACTGTCAGCTTTCTTTTGTTTACTTGTTTGTGCGGTTCAAATTCTGCGTTTTCAAAATGTCGCGTATTGAAAAGGAAGTGAAAATTAAGGTTCTGGACACATGGCTAAGTGAGAAGGGTATTACTATGCGTAAATTGGCGAAGCGGTTTGGAATTCATCATGCGAGTGTTAAAACCATCATTAATAAGTTTGGGGAACACTATTCTTTGGATGAGCTACCAGGAAGAGGCAGAGAACCCGGTTCTTCCAACCCGAAACTGGAGCAAAAAGTGGTATCTCTAATCATGAAGAACAAATCAATGTCAATACGTGATTTGGCCAAAAAAGCAGGAACGAATGTCGGAATGATCCAGCGTATCAAGAGGCGAAACCACCTGAAGACCTACAAGAAGCAGAAAATCTCGAAACAAAGTGCAGAACAGAAGAAGCGAGCAGCAACAAGGGCCCGGAAATTGTATTCGCGTCTTTTGCAGCGTCCGGATGCATGCGTTTTGATGGACGATGAGACCTATGTAAGGGAGGACTCAAAAACCCTTCTAGGTCCACAATACTTTACTGCCGTCGTTGGGGAGGATGTGAGCGATGCGGACAGGTCAATTCAAGTAGAGAAATTCGGTCGAAAGGTACTGGTATGGCAAGAAATATGTTCCTGTGGTTTTTTTTACACTACCGGAAATCTATTGATCTGAGTGTCTCCAGAAGAGATTGTTGCTTTATATAAGAAGCATAGTACACCCCCACTGTTTTGGCCGGATTGAGTGTCGGCTCACTATGCCAAAACCACTCTCAATTGGCTTGCGGAAAAGGGTATAGATTTCGTTGAGAAAAATGTCAATCCACCAAATTGCCCTCAGCTTCGACCCATCGAACGTTACTGGGCAATCGTGAAGAGGGTCTTCAAGAAGACTGGTAAGGCAGCTGGGAACATGCAGGAGTTCAAAAAAAATTGGGCTCAAGCGTCCAAAAAATACGATGCAACACTTGTCCGGAACTTGATGAAGAGCATTCGATCCAAAGTTCGAAAATTCGTGAAGGAATAACTTAAATTTCATCCGGTCTTCATTATGTTCAAGTTTAACCTCGTACAATAAAGGATCAATTTTTTGTATGAATAAAATATCGGTTTCCAACATAATTTGAAAGGAAGTTTGTGGATAACTTATTTTCGATACACTCCTTATAGTCAGGTGAAAATTGTTGGTGTTTGCGCTTAATTTAAACCACGAAATGGTAGTTTCTACTGCGGATAATTTTGGCGTGTAGGTAAAACTAGAGTCCCTATGAAGAGTCACGCCAAGAGGAACATCCAACACTTATTTTGATTAGTTCACATTTTGCGTGCATGTATGATTCAGATGGGCTGCTCGATAGAAAGGTTTGGCTTCACTCTTGGCTGCACTGGTCAAGCTAATCTACACGACCTTCACTAAATTTTGGTATATTGAGCCGATATTCCAGCCATGGCGCCCTGAATGAAAATACTGGTGGCGTGAAAAGTAACCTCCTTGACCGCCAAAATGAGATGCTACTGTAAAAAAAAGGTTAAAGTGTTTCATATTTTGCATTTCGTTTCGTATTTCGTTCATATTTAAGCATAGACGCCAAATTTCAGTGCGATACTGCCTTAAGTTTTGTTTTGATCACTGATTGTTGTTGACGTGTTTGGTATCATGTTGAATATGGATAAAACAATTTTCGCTCTCTCATAAAACAAAAACGGCTAAGCAAACAACAGAAAAGTTGAGAAAGTATGGCAGGGAACGGCTTCAGCACCCCGGGACCCTATTCCATCTACAGGGTGCGGCAGAAAATGATGCGAAAATTTGTTCTAATACTTTCAAATCCCATTTTCAATTAATTCAAGCAATAATGTCAACATTTTCGAGTCCAGTTAGCTTTATAAAGTTCTTTTGAACAAATTTATTCAATGTGTCCTCCATTTTTAATAATAACATCCTTAAGCCGACGTCGGAAGCCAGAGCATGCCTCTCGGATGTAGTCCTCCGACATTGACTGCCATGTGCGTGTTATGGTTGACTTCAGGGTTTTCACACTAGGTTGTGATGTTTTGCAGGTTCGTGCTTCAACATATGCCCAAATCGATTAATCCAACCGATTAAGATCTGGACTACTAGGGGACCACAAATCCTTCGGCCAAAACTTCATGTTATCGTTCAACCATTGTTGGGTTCGATTGGACGCGTGAAACGGCGCTCCATCCTGCTGTAGGATAACGTTTTGGTCCTCGGAGAAGTTAACCTTCACCCAGGGAAGCACTTGGTCCTTTAAAATACTTATATACACTTCGGTATTGATTTTAACTCCAGCATCAGGCGGCATTTTCAAACCGTTGGACGCCACCAAGCCAAACATCATGACACCAGCCGGATGTTTGGTTTGAAATTTGAATTTCACGTCCTCCATTTTCTGCGGTGAAATGAACCGGTCCGTGCGGCTGTTGGCCACAGCATCGATGCTGAAAAGCTTTTCGGTGGAGAACAGGATTATCATTTTTTCCTTCTTCAACAAGGAAAGTAATCTCTTTGAACGAGTCACTCGTAGTTCCTTGACCCGGTCCGTAATCAAGTGGCGTTTCACTCTGGCTCTGGAAGATGCATGCAGGTCTTCTTTGATAATTCTCCTCATGGATTTCTCCGAAATATTGGCTTTCTTTGCAAGTTATCTTATGGAACACACCGGGTTGCGAGCAATTTTTGCACAGACCGATTTGATCACGTTCGGCGTGCGTGCAAAGCGCGGACGTCCGCTTCCCGGCTTTCGCTGCTTAGGAACATCCGGCGGGGACTTTTTATGCGGTAAACTGTTGCGAAAAGGCACCCTACCACCTCGGCAATCTCTTTCGGCTTCTTCTGGGCGAGCAAAAATCTGGTAATCACTTCTTTCGTGAACATTTTGACGAATTTGCAATAAAACAAATAGAATGTTTGGATGCAGCACTTGAAATTAAACACAAACAAATACACTTCCGACAGAAATCAGTCACTAGCTACACGAATTAACCCAATACTCAAGTTTGAAAATTTTCACATTATTTTCTGCCACTCCCTGTAGTAATCTTAAAACTAAACTTTGTCTGAAATTATTTATTATTTTATTGGACATTTGTTCTAAAGTCTCACTTTTAGAAATTCTTTGCACTTCGTCGTATTGCACCAAAAAGTCAGCTTTAAAATCATCTTCAGAACTTTGTTCTGAATCCTTTGGAGGGTTTTTTTTTTCTGGTAGCACAACAACTAGACCATATTAGAATAGCATAAAGCAAAAATTGTTTAAATATTAGTAGTTTGTTCATCAGACAAAGTTTGGATTTTCTGTTTATAAGAGTATATAAACATTTTATATATTTATTACATTTGGCTTGAATGCCTTCAATGTGATCTCTCAATTTAACTTTTGATCAAGTGCCAGACCAAGGTATTTCACTTGACTTGACCAAGAAATTGGAAAGAAATGTGTGATTGCAGAAAGCACTCCAGAAAGCACTAAATTACAATATGCAACAAAATTCAGAATACGACAACTTGGACGGTGAGACATACGTTAAAGTGGACTTTAAGTCAACAACGGGAATCCAATATGTGTTCGCGCAATACATTTTGATATTTCAGTGTTTTTTAGGAAACAGCAGGCGTCGATGCTCACCAATAATCTCGTGATTTGGCAGCTTTCGTAACAACTGCATATGTAGATAGCCAAGACTACATCAATGAATTTCTGAAGAAACGACTGCCTCCGTTCCTCAAATCGCACAACGTTCCAGCGGTATTTCGAAGTTTTGTAGTGCTACTAGAAGAATGGTGTCAATGTCGCACTGAATGCCCAAAACACAACAATCGGAAGAAATTGGGCTATTATGAAGCACGAACTTCATGCGGTTGTTTCTAAGAACCAGAAATGTTGAAATCATGGTTCACGGCAGAGAAAAAAAATCGACTTAACGTTTGCGTGAAAATGTTTGCACCATTGAGCAATGTCAAAATTAAAAATATTCTCAAAAAATTTGGTTTTGACTTTTTTTATGCATTGAAAACGGGGATGATAGATTCTCATAACGTGTCCTGGATCCATTTCTCTCTAGGTACGGGTCAATGTTTGTTTGAGGCTTACTGTTTTCGGGTGGCGTGTAGAACAGGCCTTGGCCTTCATGACGCGTCATACTGAGTAATCTAATGGATTAAGATCGGGGCTGGATGGCGTCTACATATCCTCCACACAGAACGGCAGATGTCCCTGCAACCACTTCTGAGAGCGGTTCGAGGTGTGGTACGAGCATCATCTTGTTAAAATACAACATTTGGCTTCAAACCGTTCCGTACTTTGATCCACGGAAGGAAATACTCAATTAAAATCCGGATGTAGACCTCCTTCTCGCCTTCTGGAATGAACTCCGGGTTCATTTTATTGCCAGCGGCCTTGATCAAGTACACGTTTTTATGATCGTCAGCCACGTCTTTTACCGGGAGAGAACTTATGTAGCGATCGGTTCTGGAACTCAATACGGGATCGACGTTAAACATACTCTCGTCGGTGAACAGCATTACCGAATATTTTCGCTTGAGATTTTTTTGCATCATTCAACTCGTAGCTCCTGGATGCGGTTGGCAATCAAGTGATTTTTTACGTGCCTTCGACGTTGCCCCGCAATCTTCTTTTACGATCTTCAATTCCATAAAGTCGCTGATCTCTTGTTCCTTCGTCATTTTCTTCATTGGACGCTCTGCATTTTTCCCGAATCTATAAAGTTTTCCTTTCTTTTCTCGGTTGAAGACTTTTTACGGTCCACCGGGACACTCTCACGGCGATTTATATGTATTTTTTCGACATTTGCGCTGGTGACTAATCACGAACACGCTGTCATTTCTTCATGGCACAACTGTCAAACTGAAAAAATCGGCTTCTTTTACTCGCAGCCTACTATGATATGAATTATAGCTTACACTGATAGGCAAAATAAAGTGCCCACCTCTTCGTTTTTTCAATTTCTCTCATTTACTTGGTTCAAATTAGAGTAAACACAGTGTAGTTTTTTTTCTTATTTTATTTTTTATATTCTTTTTAAGTTTCACTTATGGAATACTAGAAAAAAGAAGTTTTACTTAAAGTAAAAAAAATCAATTTGTGTTGAAAAAAAAAACAGTGACAAAATAAAATGGCCACTTCAAAAATCGATATGTTTTCGATAAGTTTCCATTGAAAGACCCCTCGATTGTTTATGTTTTGATATTTTGACATGTTTTGAAGCAAACGGCTCAACCTGGTGCATTTGTATACGTGATCGCATTTGATTCAATTGATAAAAATGGAGAACGCAGTGCTTTCGAAAGCAATTCCCTTGTGTATCCGAAAATTGGTCGTTCGTGATGTGCAAAACGGTGAATCGCACCGGGCTGTCGCTAAGAAGTACAGTATCAGTAAGGTAGCGGTTGGCAAAATTCTTCTGAAGCTTAAAACGTTTGGATCAGTGGTGGATCGACCTGGCAGAGGCAGGAAGAGGAAAACGGATGCGAGAACGGACACAAAGATCATGCGCGAGGTCAAGAAGAACCCGAAGGTAACTGTCCGCGAGATCCAGGAAACCTTTCAGTTATCAGTTTCCGGTCGTACTGTTCGTCGCCGTCTCGTTGCACAGGGGTTGAATAGCAAACTTGCCCGGTAGCGCCCATTTATCAGCAAGGCAAACAAAGCCAAACGGCTTAAGTTTGCTAAGGAGCATGCTGAAAAGCCTCTAGAGTTCTGGAAATCGGTTCTCTGGACGGACGAATCAAATTTTGAGCTGTTTAACCGAAAGCGGCGGGTTCGTGTTTGGTGCAGATCGGGAGAGGAGCTTCTGGAGCGCCACATCCAAGGCACGATGAAGCATGGAGGAGGAAATGTGATGGTCTGGGGGTGTTTTTCGTGGGGTGGAGTTGGAAGCATTGTGAAAAGCGACGGGATAATGACGGCAGATTCCTACATCAACATCCTGCGAGAAAATCTGGAGGTTTCGCTGATCCAGACGGGCCTTGAAGAGAAATTCGTATTCCAGCAGGACAACGACCCGAAGCATAGTGCCAAGAAGACCAAGTCTTTCTTCCGGTCTTGTCGGATCAAACCGTTGGAATGGCCTCCACAAAGCCCGGACCTCAATCCCATCGAGAATTTGTTGGTGATTCTCGATGCCAGAGTTGACAAAACTGGTGTTACCAATAAAAATAACTATTTTGTAGCCCTGGAGCGCGCCTGGAAGAGCTAGATCCACAGCACCTAAAGAACCTGGCCGAGAGCATGTCGAAGCGCCTGCAGGAGGTCCTGAAGGCCAAAGGAGGACACATCAATTATTGAAATGCTTTTATGTTACTTTAATCTATGTTTTCTGTAGCCTTAATGAAGTGGGCACTTTATTTTGCCACTGTTTTTTTTTCAACTCAAATTGATTTTTTTTTCTTTAAGTAAAACTCCTTTTTTTTCAGTATTCCATAAGTGAAACTTAAAAAAAATATAAAAAATAAGATAATAAAAAAAATACAGTGTGTTTACTTTAATTTGAACCAAGTAAATGAGAGAAATTGAAAAAACGAAGAGGTGGGCACTTTATTTTGCCTATTGTAGTTCTGAAAGTCAAAGTCACCTTTGTTGAGCTAAGCTAGTTTTTTTCAAGTATAATATATTCTCTCCTTGTTAGTTAAAAGTCATGATGACATTTTTCTTCAAACCATTAAGTATATTAAAAAAGCTGTGATGTCTTTTATAGAACCTTTTTTAACTTCTTTAAATTTCCATAAAACTTTCTCTTTGGTTATTTTGTATGATTTTTCATACGATACAGACATTTCATGCTATGCATATTTAATTTGATATTATTTCAAGATATGACAATGTTTTCTGATGTTATTTGTTAACACTGCGCTGTTTTCTTTTTGGATGAACAATGTAAAGAGAAGCCTGTGAGCTATTTGCTCCAAGCAGTTGACTATAATTTCAACTCTTGGAAACAAGCCAATACTATTCCACCGGCACCAAAAATGAACAACTCATAAACGAAAACATATGAATCAACTGAATTCAATGAATATCTATATCATTTATCCATCTTGAAGCTGAAGAAGAAATATTGATTTACAAAAATTACGAACACTTCCGAGGCTTTAATACGGCATTTAAACGACTTTTATTTTAATTGTTGTTTATTTTGCTAGCTATTGTTTTACACAACTATTATTCAACTAAATATAGGGTTTAATTGGCAAAGCAAGTTAAAGGGCGTTTCATTAGAGGCATAAACTGTATTGCAACTAATTGTTCAGTGGTTGAATAAAAGTCAATTAAGACACCTGCTTAAAGCTTCTGTATTATTTTCCATTCATCTATAATTAGATCAATTGAATAGTGATGTTCATTACAGCTATTATTCAATTCAATATCAGGTTATATTAGCTAGGCTTTATAAACGATGTTTAAACGCATTTATAAACTGTTATTCATTTCTTCATTTCTAGTAACTTATAAATACTAAAAAAGCTTTTACTAAGCATGTTATTCAAACAAAATGCAACACTTGAATTAATGTTAATATTTCAATTGAGAATATGGTTATTCAGCTTGTATACCAGCTGGATTTTTTGTATTCAGCTACGAAAATCGTAATTCAGCTCTAATATAGCATGTATGCTTTTTTACTGCTTTCGTTTGTTTTGTTGGGTGATTATCGATTTCAATTTATGCGAGATTCTATTCTACATGATGAAAATAATTTACTTGAAGCACAGAAGTCTATCGGCGAACGAGTTATACAAGAATAAAAACTTCCTACAAATTGAACAAAATGCAAAACTTATTGAAGTCACTAACCATCTTCCACTAAATCCAGCCCCACTTTTTCAGTAAATTGATTCTTAGTTGAACTAATGCTTCCAAAGGACAAAAAAAAACTGTTGTTTCCGTACACAAATGCCTACATTTATGAAGTGTATCGGTGTATAAACATCACAGAACAAGGGGCTGGCAACCAGTTTCCTCCTGTTTGCTGCCAACCGATTTCCGCCAGCGCTAGCAAGGAATAGAAAGTTCTTGACCAGGCGACATCAACGTCATCATCATCATCGCCATCACCGCCGCTTGCCATTCGCTGCGGTCATCACCATTGAAATGATCACTTTTGGTGGGTGGTTTTTGAAATGCTCTCTTCTTGCTCCGGCGACGATGGTCATTCAAACCGAACCGCCCACTCCCGGTATTGGCAGAAGCCGACCGAGTAAGCGATAGAGATAGGAGATAATCGTACGAAATAAAAATGTTCGGTCAATATTTTACGTGCCTGGAATGTTGAATAATCAATCCGCAAAATTCCGGCTCCATAGTGTCCACTTTGTGAGAAGTATATAGTGAGCTCCGGTTGTGAATATCGCCGATGCGAACGGACAGCCGGTACTCCAACTGACAAAATTGTTTGCGATTTCCGTGGCAAGTGGGTTCGGATTATTCCCATGGAAAAGCAATTCGGCTTTGGATTTTATTTGTGTCCAAGTAGCAGAGAGGGGTGTTTGGATTTTTTTTTGTTTTTCTCTGATCTGCCCGAGGAAATGTGTGATATACGTATGACTGGGGTATGGTTTCCAATTCACTGGCCATCCGGTGCCTCTGTTTGTCATGGATGACCAGTTTCTGTGGCAATAAACATACTCGTTTGGGAGGCAGTAATTAGGTGGGAAATCGGAATGTGACAAATATAGGTCGTTAAATAAGACGATTCCGATTGAAAATAAGGTAGGCGTTTGGAGACCGGAATAAAAGATGAAGAGGCTTATGGACAATTCCATGGAATCAAAGATGGGACCCGCTAAATGGCTTTTTATTCCCAATCATGGTTTTCGAAAATCTCAATTTCAATCGACAAGAGCAGCAGGTTTGATGGTCTGGACTTCCATTCGTTTCCACGTGATTCGTTTTTAACGTGAAGTGAAACCCCTAATAAAGCCCTAATTTGTTTTTTCGAATGCAGTCTTTAAAACGTTGTGCGATTTGATAAGTACCCTTTTTATGCTCGGCCGGGCGTGGTAAGCATTGGGCAGCAATGAGACTCAATAAATCGACTACAAAAAGTTGCCTTTCTTGGACCTTTTCTGTGTTCAAAATTCATGTTCCAGCGGCGTCATTATCGTTACAGTTTCAGTTTCTACACTGTAGAGTACATAGTATAAACATAGATTTAAAATTAACCATTTATCATTTGCATGACAAGTAGGGGGCAAGGAGCATTATGAACGCCCTCTCCATTTTGGAAATGTTCACTTATTGTATGTAAACATACTGTCGATCATTGATAACTACATGCTTTTCAAACCTTCAAAAAAGTTTACAGCTACTGAATACTTTACCACATAATTTGCAAAGCGAATCTTGAAGAAGTTTTACTTCTTTCAGCGTTGTTCCTTTTGGACATCCTAGAGGGCCCGGCGAGCCAACCGTAATGCAGGTAACCCAACTAAACCTGGGCCATTGTGAGGCCGCCCAGCAACTGCTGTGTCAGACAGTTAGCGAGTCGGCATCGGATATCGCCATAATTTCCGACCCATACCGCATCCCAGCCGGCAACGGGAACTTGTTTGCGGACAGGGCAAATATGGCGGCATTATGGACGACGGGCAAGTACCCGGTTTAGGAGGTTGTGTTTACCACAAAACGAAGGCTTCGCGGTAGTAAAAGTGAATGGAATGTTCTTCTGCAGCTACTACGCACCGCCAAGATGGTCGATCGAACAGTTTACCAATATGCTCGGTCGGATGACAACGGAGCTAACTGGCCTGAACCCGTTTGTAATGGCGGGGGACTTCTACACTTGGGCGCTTGAGTGGGGGAACCGCTTTACCAACCCTAGGGGTCAGATTCTGCTGGAGGCCTTGGCTAGGCTCAATGTGGACCTAGCCAACGTGGGTACCAAGAGTACCTAACATAAAAGCGGAGCGGAATCGATCCTCGATATAACATTTAGCAGTCCTGGGCTACTTAGCAATTGGCGAGTGGATGATGGCTACACCCATAGCGACCACTTGGCGGTTCTTGATTGTATTGTCCACAATACAAGGCAGCGTGCGGAAGGAGGAGCATCGACTCCATTTGCCCGTAGATGAAAGACGTCCTACATTGATGTTGAGACTTTTAAAGAGGCACTTGAGAGGGAACGAAACTTACGTGAAACCCAGGAACCTTGCGGCGAACGATTCGTTATGATACTTACACGAGCGACCATGTCGAGGGAAGTCAAACCGAGGAATGAAGATTGCCGGTGTATTGGTGGAGGGAGTCGATCACCGACCTCCGAAGAACATGCCTCCACACAAGACGGAGGGTGCAAAGAGTGCGGTCAGCCACCGAAAGAATCAAGCGTAGAGGGTTGCTAGTCACCGCGAAGGCCGCACTAAAGAGGGACATAAAGGACAACAAGTGAGCCTGCTTCGAGGGTCTGTGTCCGAAGGCCAATACGAATCCGAGGGGTGACGACTACCGGGCAGTAATGGCTAAAACTAGAGGATCGGTGGCTCCAGCCGTGCGTTCATCAGAGCTGCTGCAGGTGATCGTTGGAGGACTCCTCCGAGCCATGACCCAAGTCCATAGCCCCCCGGCGTCGTAGATTTGTCCCATGACCAGCGTTCCAGTATCCCAGACCTTAACGCTGTCATAGCGACTGAAAGGTGGATGGCTCAGCCAAACACCCGAGACCACGTGGGCATTGATAACGGCACAACGGGGGTCAACGACAAGGCGACGGTGACGAATGAGGAACTCATTGCAATAGCAAAGTAACTAAAAGTGAACAAAGCGCCGGGACCTGATGGTATTCCGAACCTGGCCATCAAGACGACTATCTTGCTGGATCCCAAAATGGCCAGGGTGGTGATGCAAAAGTGTCTGGACGAGGGCGTCTTCCCGGACGCCTGGAAAAGTCAGACCCTTCCAATGACAGGGAAGCCACCAGGAGATCTATCGGCATATAGACCTATATTTCTTTGGATACGGCGGGTAAGGTGCTCGAGAGGGTGATCCTCAACAGACTGACAATATACACGGAGGGTTTAGGCGGTCTGTGTACTAACCAGTTTGGCTTCCGTTAAGGGAAGTCGACGGTGGATACCATCCTGTTTGTCACCAAAACGGCTTAGGTGACAATCCAGCGCAAGAGGCGAAGAGTACGATACTGTGCAGTGGTCACCCTTGACGTAAGAAATGCATTCAATAGCGCCAGTTGGGCGGCTATCGCCGACTCGCTCCTGCGCCTCCAGGTTCCTGGGTACCTGTACAAGATGCTTGGAAGTTACTTCGCGTGGAGCTGTGTAGTGGCGTAGAAACGCAGTCCGCGGCAGCAAGCACATTGGAGGGTGTACTGGCGAGCAGTCGTTGCTCTGAGAAGCGTTAGTGCTGATGCTTCCGCCAACCTCGCTGCTGAAGCCTACGAGTTGGCGGGAAAAAGCCACCCGTGACTAACAGACAAAGATTATCCCACGTCACCTGCAGATGGTCACCAGTAACGACAAGGATCTGAAACAAGAAGACCAACCAAGTTCAATCGGGAACCATGTTTCTCCCCCGTCAAGTAAATCCGTCCGTTTTAGGACGACCAAATCAGTTTGCCATTTAAAGAGTTTGGTTGAATTTTTCTATTGTGCTCATTGAAATTTTAATTACTATTCCCGGCTGAACATAGCATTCATTAAACGCCGCATCAAGTTTGATTGCGTTGTACAGGACGATGAAGCTTACGTCAAGGCAAACTTTAAACAGCTTCCTGGACAGAAATATTATACGGCAATCGTACGGAGAAAGGTGGCAGATATTTTCAAGCACATGAAACTGTCAAAGCTTGCGAAGAAATATCTGGTGTGGCAGGTCATGTATACCTGTGGCTTAAAAAGCAACGTTTACATTGCGACCGGAACCGTCAACCCGGAAATTTATTTGAGAGAGTGCCTCCAGAAACGTCTACTGCCTTTCCTGAAGCAACACAATTGTTCCGTTCTATTTTGGCCGGATTTGGCATCTTGACGTTATGGAAAAAAAAGCCATGTAGTGGTATGCTGCCCACAACGTTCAAGTACTGCCCAAGAACAAGAACCCCCCTAACAACCCAGAGCTCCGCCCAATCGAACAATATTGGGCCATCGCCAAGCAGAACCTTATGAAAACTGAAAAAGCTGTTGTGAGCGAGAACAGGTCAAGGCAACCTGGCGTTCTGCGGTGAATAAAATGGGCAAGGAAACTGTACAAAATCTTATGGCAGGTGCTCAACGAAAGGCCCGGCAATTTGCATTCGGTAAAAACAACCCGCATAAACAACAACCATAAGAAGTGCCTAACCGCCAATTCGGGGTATAATCCCAACTGTAAGTGGTATGGTCACACCATCTATAGTATCGTTCCCGAATGGTACATGTTTATTAGGGAAGCTTATACTTCTCCTGAATTCTCCTGTATAAATTGAACTTGAAAAAGAAAAGGAATTTGACTTATTGATAAAAACTTTGATCGACACCCTTTAGTCGTCTCCAAACTTATTATTTACAGCGCGTTAAGTTTATGGCTACTGGTTACTATTTCACCTTAGTGTTTCTAAGCATTTTTTGACATTCGGCTGTATTCAACGTACGACCATTGATGTCCATAGATGATTTGCTCTAGATTGCTGAACAAAGACTGAAGTTTATGGGAGGGGATAAGGTGCCGACTCCCATAAAAAAGTATTAGCACATTATTCCCTCGGCAGTGGACTATACTGAGTACCGTCGTGCGAGGTGACATCGGACTATCGGCCCCATGCCTTTCACAAAGCACACTATACGAAACTATGATGGTCAGATTAAATTGGAATAGGCTCCCAATATAATTCTGCAAGACGGTACACACAAGAAGTGGTTGTCAAGCTATGACAGTGTGTTATTTTTTGTTAACGCCTGGTCTTCCACTATGATCTGTCCTCTGACCGAAAGGTCCGAAAGCATAAAGATTTAACTGGCAAAGTTTGGATAACCCAATTTTCTAGTTTTGCGTATTTTAAACTACGACGATAGCTAATACCAGGAAAGGGAATATTCCAAAAACACCCTCAACCAAAGCAGTTCACCCGGGCCATAAAACAAGGTTTGTCAATCTGCTCATTTTCATTATAGGCTTACAGCTTCAGCCCAATCGGTCCTGATTGAGTGTCAGCTGAAATAATAATGCTGAACTTTGGGAATAAGTACTTGAACGAGGGACTTTTACGTAAGCTTGTTTCTAATCAGGTCATCGAATTATGGCAACATTTTGGTTGAACTACATACACAAACGAAATTGGTTGAATCGTTACATCATTCTATTTCACCATGAATGCATGAAAATCATTGGGCAGCGAATAACGCAGGACATGCTTAACATACTACAGGTTACACCGCTAATTACACTGCCTCAAATCCCGCAACCCATAAATCCAACGCACTGAAAATAATGAATTAATTAAAGCTTGGCATTCCCATAGTTCCTTCTCCTCACTGCACAGGATACCAGATAACTCAATAATCACCTTTGGATCTTTAACACACACAGTTTGCGATAATCGTTTCACGGCATATTTCCTTGCGTAGGCCAACGTCGGTTCACTTCTTGCCACAGGTCATGCCGTCCGTACGCGCATACCACCCAACTGGCGGCCAAATTGCCCAAATTGAATCAAATTACCGCACATTAGAAAGTCTAATTTCTCATTCGCTCTGACTTTGATGGTCTTCCTTGTATCTACCAGGAAGTGTTAGGAAATATTTTTTGTCTGTCTTAAACCTTGGCAAATTGCCACGCAGTTTTGGAAAGAATTTCCTGCTATCTGCTGAACATTAGGCGTGTGTCTTTCGTCCATCCGGCATCGCCTCCTGCTCCTGCCGAACAGATTGGTTGTGCAGCTCTCGGGGAAGGACTGTATAATCTCTGGCTTGCGTACGTTTAGGCCCACGAATTAACGAGAAAACTTCTCTCGTTAACTCGCAACCGGATGGATGAAGATTGTGTGGGTGTTGGTGTGTTTGAGAGAGAAAGGATGCCATAAAATGGGAAATTTTAGGTAAATTTATGATATTTTGCGCCAGCAATTTAGAGACAATCAAGGCAAATGCGAAGCTCTACTTTTGCCTATTTTTCTGCAGAGATGATTGAAATGGTTAAAATGTTCGTGGAGTTTTCACGAGGATGTTCAACTTTTCGTGATAATGTTTCATATAAAATGGGTTAAGCAGAATTATTTTGGAACTAGGAGATCTACCTTTCGTTGAATATGGTGTTCCAACTTAAGTTTGCTTATCACTTTACAACGACTGCCTGATTAAAATGCATTAGGGTTTTATTGTACAATCTCAGAATGCAAATCTCATGAGTTCTAACTGGGGGAATATTGAGGCTACATTACGTAAGTCAAATCGAAAAAAAATGTTGGAATCGTACAAAGCTTTCATTCGATTCTCAGAGGACCATAAAAAATTGAGGTGGGTTCTGTTATGAACCTTATCGCTATGTCGACGTAGGTGAACTAATTTGCATATGTAAGAGTCGATGCACATAGTATTTGGCTGCTTTTATTTAATTACTGCGGCGCCTCTAGCAGCCGTAACGAAAAGCCAATGACAGCAAAGTAATTTTTCTAATCCACATTAAGGGAATCCTAGATTTGACATAAATTGATGGAATCTTTCTTATACACTGAAGTTTTTTTTACGCGGTTTTTTTTCGCGGTTTTTGTACGCGTTTTTTTTACGCGGTCCGCGTAAGAAAACCGCGTTATTTCAAGAAACGACGTAAAAAAAGTCAAGGAAATAAAAATATATTTTATATTCATATTGAAAGAATATGGTCATAAAAATGTATTGGTGCTGGAAAAACATGGTTCCAGTAACATTGGCCACCGGGAATCTGCTACAAATGGATAGAGGTTGTTAATTCAATGTGTGAGCAAAGCAGTCCAGAGTAGTTATAGAGAGTTTTCGTCTTCGGCAAAATTTCTCAGTGTGTCATTCGTAGTCTTTGGACATTAACATATTAGTTCCACATCATGCCGCAGAGATGGCACTGCAGTCCATCTTTTCTAAACTAAGCGCTAGAGATTTGTCGTCTTCGGCAAAGTTTCTCAGTATGTCATTCGTCGTCTTTCGATATTATCATATCTGTTCCAAATCATGCCAAAGCATGTAAATTTAAACCAGATATTGCTGGAATCAGGTCTGTTTTATGGAAGATTGCAACCAATTACGATGTTAAATTTTACGCGTTTATTAAAATTCATTATTTTTTTCTGTGTATGCAAAAAATTCATGACTGGAAGATCAACACTGTCGATACAAGAATTAAGAAATACAGAACGGGTTTCGTCTGCCGGGACAACGACGAGGATGCAAAATTAATTCAGAACCTGTTGAACTTTGCTTGAAAACTATCCCGAGTTGATGAAAACAGAGGAAACAAATATAGACAAAAAGTTTTCAGTTGTGGGCTTTTGGTTGAGCTGAGTTTGTTGAAGTTAAACCAGGTGCCAAAAAAGTACCTGCAGAGTTTGGGACGGCTCGCAAACAACATCAAAACGTGCATCTAAGCGAGATATAAGTCAAAATGCTATCACGTTTTGGCATTTGACAAATTTGTTCTAGAAGTCAAGCAAAAGGAAGAAGACAAAAGGTTTAGTGAAGAAGAAAGTCGAAACAAAAATCGACGGCAGTGAATGATTGAAAAAGAAACAAAAAAGAAGAAGGAACCACTAGAGAAAACGTTGAAGCTACAAGTCAAAGGAAAAACATGCAAAAAGAAAGCATAGAGGTTACTGCATTGAAATTTCTTATTTCTTTAATTCACAGACTATGCATGCTTTGTATGGTATTAATATATTATTGATAAGCAATGCATAAAGCCTGTCCACGTTAAATTTCGAACACCAAAATAAAAGCAGCAAAAAAATATTACACATAATTCAACAAACCCGATTTTCCGTTTCACATTAATGGAGTTACATTAGCATTAAAAACAGTTGATGAAGATGTTAATCCTTCTTTCTGTAAAATTCTCGAACTTTATATGATACATCCGCCATCCTCAGATACGCCCGCGGTGACGATTCTCTATCTTCTCTTGAAATCATTGCTTTCTTCATAGTGTCGTAGAGTTTCCGCTTAAGTAGCGCCCCAGCACTTCTCTATTGTGTAAAGTTCTGGGCAGTTTGGAGGATTGGGTGGTTTTGGTACGCATTTAACCTCTTGTACCTTGTACCATTTCAGGAAGGATTTCGTATAATGACAAGCGGCCAATCAGGTCAAAACAGAGCTTGAGAGTCGTCAATTCTCATAAACGGTAGCAACTGCCTATGCAGACATTCTTTCTCGCACAACTACATATGACCTGCCGAATAAAATACTCTTCGGGAATTTGTACAGCTTTTGCCAGGAAATGCTCCGGCAACGATGTTTTTTTGCATTGTGGGTAAAGAGTCAGACCCGGAAGTTGTTTGAGTTATTTAAATGTTTTGTCGTTCATTATGATACAAGAAATTTTTGTAAACAATTGGTTAAGGAGCTTTACACGACTTACTAGCTCGACTTTACAGTGAAAAGTTTGCTTTGTCATCACGGTTGGGCACCTTTTTCACTTTGCACGCCTTCAGTCCTTGCCTCTGTCTTCACCTTTTTGTACGTATGATTTTACTTCCCAACTTTGCGAACCACATTTTTCACAGAAAGATTGAATTTTCTCAATAATGGCTACCACATGCTTGTCCATCTTGTCGGGATCATTATTTTCAGATTTGTTCCACTTCCAACCTTCCGATCCACTGTCAAGCGCTATTCGAATCATTTGCAAACACAAAACACTGTTCTTTTCGGTAGTTTTAGTTTTTTGGCCAAATCATGTACCGATACCACTTCCTTCCACTTGATTCGACACCATTTTACTGCATGTAATAAGAATGTAAACATGTTGTACCCTCGAAATAAAGTGTACAATTTCTCAGCTGTCATATAAGCGAAGCGTTTCAACGATCCTTGAAATAATTCAAAATTTACTCGGAACGAAAAGTGTCCGATATTTAATGTGGACAAGCTTTACTATGCTCTTTTTTTCATTTGTTCATTTTAATAAAATATTTTATGATTGTTTAATATCTTGGAAATACATCATAGAGAAGCTGAATGCACCACGAGTTGATTGAGTCGCTGGAAGAAACATCATCAAGGACGATCAAATGGAATCCAACCTGCGGACCATTCGCAAACAGGGAGCTGAGATGGATCGTGTAATTTGAACTTTCGGTGTACAACAAAGAATTAGCCGTATTTGTAAGTAGGGTATTGAAGGAAACTTTCAGTGTGACTGCATATGTTTATTATCTTAGGTCCGTCTTTCACATCGAGCTGAAAAAGCGCCCTTTCAAGCTGAACCGCTGAAATGTAACTTAGTGTTTTTAATGTTTTACTTGTCAGTTCATCAATTGAAGAGAATTGAGCATAAAGAAAAGAAATCTAGAAGTAATATAAAGGACACATCAACTTAGAAACTTCATTTGAATTTTTATTCTAAATAACACCCTGTTCCACAATGATTAAATGTATGGAAATTTAGCTATACACATTCAATCATGTCTAAAAAATAGATCAGAAACAAACTATATAATAACGGGTGTCCACTAAATAATGAGAACGAAAAGAATGGGTCAGGAAAAAAATACCAGTGAAGTTTTGTTCAAACTGATTTATTTTATTAAAAGGGTCAACTTAAATCTTCAAACTAAGTTTAGTGAATATTGTCATATGGTCCGTGGTCTCAACAGTGCGGCGCAGCTTAGTCGTTATGCTGGAACATGACCGTTGGACGGCAGCCACATCGATTTTTCGGATGCAGCTTTTGATCCTGTTGGTAAGTTGCTTGGTGTTCTTGGCCTTCCAATTATCCTTGTATACCATGGAGCTCAAAAGACCGAAGAAATCCTCGATAGGACGGCACTGTGGCAAATTTGTCGGATTCCGGTCTTTTGGGACATATGGTATATTTTGGCTCTCCAAAAACGTTAGCGTTTTTTTTGCGTAGTGCGATGATGCCTTTGTCCGGCCAAAACACGTATTTGCCATCCGAGTGATGTTGTTTAAGAAATGGGATGAGTATTTTCTGCAAACACTCTCTTTTGGTACACCTCCTGGTTGATGGCCAAACCGCTTGGTTTGAACCACGGCTTCGAAATACCCGTATCGGGATATTACGATGTATAACATAACCTTCGATTCAAATTTGTGCTTGAACTTATACATTACTTTTTGGAGGAGTAGTAGATTTGTCCCTAGTGTAGAATCGGTCGTTTCCCGGTATCTGAGACTTCGAAAAGAGGAAAGTAGCTTTCGTCGTCCAGAACGAAAGATTTTCCGCCGTAATTCCGAGTCATCCAGCGGCATTGGGATTTCACGGTTTGAATCTGCTCATCTGTGTACTCTGGGGATCTGGTTTTCTTTTCTACACACTATTCCTTCTTTCTTTAGCGTCTTGCAGATGAGTGACTTCGAACAATGGAACTTTCGGGCTGCTTCCCGTTGACTTACCGAATCCCTTGTTGTTGAACATGCTGCGCAGCGAGCGGAGCGTTTTCTCATTCATTATTTTCGCTGGACGGCCGCAACCTTTCTTCCGGGTTACTCTCATGCATGCCAGGATACGGTATACGGTGGATACCGGAACTTTTTCACGACAAAAATGGTCCACCGTGTATTTTTTTCCACGATCTTCGTTCGCTTGAAAGAGATTGTACAACGCGCGCGCAGTTCTTCCTGTTTCGACGGCATGCTGAACACGACTGAACATGTTAGAGTGAAATAAGAGTGTATGAAAATTTTCTGGAGAGTGCAACGATTCATTCATCTAAAGTGACATTTCTATGCGGCCGTTTTTGTTCAGATGGAAAAGTATTGAAATCATTCTCATTTTTTAGTGGACACCCGTTAAACTGTGAATGGGTGTTTAAATATTGATAGGCTTGGAAACCCTTCTGCGTCAAGCAATATTTCTAACGTCAAAGTCACGAGTGCAAATCTCATCAGTCACAAAAAAAAAAACATTCAAATAAATACGACGAGAGATGAACCACTCTCAGGAAATCTCGATAGTTATAAAATTTGAAAAAAAAATACCTAATTTATTCGACAAGAAGCATGTATGCCATTGAGTTGTTTTTCTTTTGAATGTATTAATCCAAGCGTGAGTCACTGCATCGTCCTATGATTGCTCCTGTGATATTTGCTGCAAAGTTTGGCTAAGTTGATTCCACTAAATCGTTCTTCACTGACGGATCATTGATAGAGGAGTCAGCAGGCTTTGGTATATTTAATGAAATGTATAGTGCCAATCGTAAATTTCAAGCTCCTTGTTCCGGCAATACACTTTACGCTAGAAATAGTTGCCTCACTAACACCGGATCAGTATTTCATTTTCACGGATAGTCTCAGTTCTATAGAGGTTATTCGCTCCTGTGGAGGCCGGTAAAGCACTCCTCGTATTTTCGCATGGAAATACAGGAGCTTCTAAGGGCTACATCTTCGCGTTATTTTATCATCACCTTTGTAGGAGTCTCCTTGTTCAATCCTGGGCAATGAGAGAGCGGACTCGCTTGCAAAGGTGGGCGCTATGGAAGGCGATATTTGTGATCGACAAATCGCCTTCAACGAATTTTTTCCTATTTTTCGTCAACAGTCACTCGTCAGGATTTGGGAGGATGGCAACATTCTATCATCCCAAAGGCGTCGAAGAAATCTTGGTTTAGGGGGGATGTGGGTTGAGACTTCATTCGTGTCATGTCTCACCTCATGGCCAATCATTATTCTCTGAACGCTCATTTATGCCGTGTTGGGCTGAGTGACAATAATCTCTGTGAATGTGGACAAGGTTATCAGGACGCAGATCACATTATTTAGTCATGTGCTGAGCATCGTAGAGTCAGATCTGAGCTTTATGATTCCCTTCGAGCTAGAGGTAGACAACCCAATGCACCAGTTCGAGATATTTTGGCTCTGCGTGACCTGTAGTTCATGAAACTCATTTATGTGTTTTTGACTAATATTCGCCTTAGATTGTAGTTAATTTAACCTGTATGTTAACTTTAAGTTTTTTTTTATCTATGTTTGTGTTTTATTTTTCTTTCTCTAAAATATTCAAGTCAAAAGAAGCCAAAAGTTGTATAGTTTTAAGTTCTTTGACTATTTAGATTTTAAAATAAATGTGTTATGTAAAACACACTTCAAATTCCAGCCCACTTTCCCATCTTTTCAGTTTTTATTAGTATTAACCTCGAGACGGCCGCGAGTAATCGGTTCTATCCCCTTAACGTTAGTTTTAAGATAATTGATGTATATGAATATGAAAACTTGGCTCTGTAAAGTTTATTAGATTGAGCCTGTACAAATAAATTGTCTTTAGAAAAGCGTACAGTGATCATATTCAAATGGTACATTATCCTTAGAATTTAGCAACAGACCTCATACTTGAACAGCAAATTATAGCAAAATATGTTTTCATTTCAATATTTTTATCTTCTTATAGAAAGGTGTTGAATTGCACGACATATGCTTTTTGATTTGGGGTAAATAACAAGTTCGCACACACTGAAAATCTGCTGCAATGTATGCCCAACATCTGGGAAATCGGTTGGCCATCCACCAAGAAGACTTCAATGTATTCCGTAAAAAATGCCTCCAAAGTTTTCACGCAGGCCAAAACTTCTGCCGGAGTCCTCCCGTTGTTGTCACTCGCACCCACTGCTACCTTCTGGGCGACCAACACCTTTCTCAAATCACGTATACATCACGCCAAAAGTGGAAACAGCTGTCAGTTATTTGATACATATATTTTTAAAGCATCTACTCATCTTTTTCGTCGTTAGGCAAATGTATTCATTTTATACCATTTTGCCCGGATCCGTGGTGCTTCAGCCGATTATGGGTGTTAAATGACTTTTAGCAGCAGGGAGTCATGGCGGCGGGGGGTGGTGCGGATCGTGTAACGAGCGGAAAAGGGTTAAACTTTATTCGTACCTCTTGGTGCAATAAAGGTAATTTGCGTAATCATGTTATAACCCTTGATATGCTTTACCCTCTGCCAACTTACAGATAGAACGAGACAGATCCTTTGGCTGGGACCCGTATCTGGCAGCGCGGCGGGATTTGTGGGTATATTTCCCGTCGGCAAATCGGAATAGCACGTGGAGAGTAATGTGACGGCTCCTCCGGGGGAAAACAGAGCAGAACAGAATCGAGCTTGAAAGGTCGTTGTAAATGAGCGACGGTAATAAAAAACTGTACCTGACTCATTATAGTTGAGCCCTCACCCCCAAGGCAGTTTGCAACTTTACGCAGCGCAATTGATGCCTTTTCCGTAGCACAAGGCTAGGTGGATGGCGGAAAGCACTACAAGTGGTCTGTATAATCTCATCATTATGTCTTTGGGCTTCGTTCTGTTTGAAAAATATGTTTAGTTTGTTTATTTTCACGGTTGTTGGTGAATCGTTTCTTATGATAGTATAGTTGTGAATAATTAGTTTCAGCTGAGCAGGTTCTTTCGCTGGAAAGAGTTGCTTCAAGCTGCTACACGTATTCTTGGGTGACTTAGATTTTCAATAGAATCTTAATGTCTAACACCACGATCAAGGTGGTCATCAACGACATCTGTTTAATTTATTTATTTCTATTCATCAACAGATTATGTGCAAATCCCAATGATGTTACTTAAAGCTAGAACGGTACATTAATAGTCATGACATAAAACAAACTAAAAATTAAACTATCCATGCGAATTACACAAGTCTTTAAAAAAATGGCTAAACTTACGACGAAGCATCTGGCGAGTCACGTTAAAATCAAACAACGCGGAAACCCTATTAAAAAGTCTTTGTAAACCGCCAATTGCGCCAAACATACTGTTATTGGTTCGTTGTGGAGGTAACCGCAGCATTGAACTATTCCTCAGGGCACGGGGCTGCACGTTGATATTGATTTGCTCCAGAAGATCAGGACAGTCGATGCGGTCTTGCAAGATGTCTGCGATGAACAAAGCCCTGGCTGTATCTCTGCGGGCTAACAGGGACTCCAGGTTAATTAGACGGCAACGGCTTTCGTGAAAGCTTGGCAAACGATAGGGATCCGTCCACGGTAGTTTACGTAGCGCAAATCTCAAAAACCGTCGTTGAACAGCCTCTACTCTAACGACACCGTTGTTGTAATGAGGAGTCCTAAAACAATTTTGAATGTTTTGCACGTACACGTACTGCAACTATTGAGGTAGTGTTCCGAATCTACACCGTGTCCAATATATTTTCATACAATTTTTCCTTGCATTGGTGTCGTGCAACTACTCAACATGCTACACGTATGTGTTGGTGTAGTTTTGCACTATGTTTATACAAACGCTTTTAGGTTATGTCCGATTGTTTTCATTCGGTGTTTGCCCAAAGATTTTTTTTCGTTCATGGGAATATGGAAAAGAGTGATGAAAGTAGCGTTATTGTTGGGTCTCGCTTATATTTATTGATGAATCAGAACAGGTTCAATCGAATAATAAGATCTATTCTGCGCCTCAGTGAGTCGAGATACCTTAAGAGCTTATGCTGCATCATTCTTGATGACACTCATTACCTCAACATTTAGATTTGATATAGTTCAGAGTCTGTACTAGATATTGAAAATTTAATCACATCAGTTTGTATGCTTACTTGCTATGAGCAATCTGATAGAGATCGATTCGATGTTCATTCACTAACAGTCGAGATTTATCAATTTGAAAAAGCAAGGTGAGTTTGCGAGAGCGAGATAAAAGATAGGAAAAAATACAAGGTGCAGCGATTCACCTTAAGAAAATCGAGTGTGGTGAATATATACCTCGTATTATTCCGTGTGGATTAAATGTAAGAAATAGTCACCTTATTCGATTCTCTTGAGTCGTCTCAACTCATTCGAGGCGTAGAATAGACATGAATCTAAAAAAGAATCAAGTTTAAACGTAAGAAAGCTTTTAACTACAAAGAACAAAATTGAGTCAATGGACATTTTAAATTCAAATCAAACTTTGGATTAGTTTGTATTACGCGGTTTAAATATCTTCAAAATTGTTTCGGTTGATACTGATTCCTTCACAACTCCGAAAATTTGTAAGTTATATCGAGTTTAATTTCTAAAGAGAGTTCAAAACATTTGAAGGAGAATTCCGAGGATGATTGTATCAAAAACCTACTGAGAACTTCACGACAGTTCAAAATAAACATCCATGGCTAATATGAGGTTAAAATTAAGAATTGGATTGACATTGATAGTATTCTAGGACATGGAAATTCCATGAAAATTTTCTGAATTTTTTTGAAGAGTATGGCAAATAATGTAAACAACTACAGTAGAGGCGAAATTAACAAATGCATCTACCGTTTTGAACTGTGGTGAATTTATAAATTTTCAAGAACAGTCTTCTGGATTTTTTTTGCATTCCTTTACTACCGAGATTTTCAGCCCTGAGCTGGTTTATTTCCCGTCGTAGTCACTCATATACCTTTTTTTTTTTGGGTATTTTCGTAATTTGTCCGGGGGTGAGATTCGAACTCGTGACTTTAGCGTGAGAGGTATGGATGTTAACCACTACGTTGGGGTCGCCCCCTCTACTAGAATTAATTCATTGGAATTTTTTTTTCATTTTTGTGAAATTTATGTATTTTGTTAAATAAAACACATGTTTTTAAAATTTCATAAAATGGTGGATCAGATGATAGTTTAAAAAACTGTGATTCAAAATTTATAAACTCAACACAGTTGAATGCAGGTTTTTTTTTAGCTTCGAAACTTCTAATTAATCTGGAAAATCTACACTCTACTAATTTTTTTAGACAAGAGAAAATATTATCGTGAATTCTAAAATGCACCTTTAAACAAAACTCATTATTGTAAAACCTTCTTGAATACTAAAATTACAATACGTACATAGAAAAGTGTTTCAAATCTTCCAATGGCCTTTGGGAAATGGCCTCTGGGAAATTACCTTTGCATAAATAATTCTAGAAAATTTTCTCTGGAAAATAGCCTCTGGAAAATGGACTTTGAAAAACAGCTTCTGGGAAAGCAATAATATAAGCAATAAGAAAATGGCGTCTTTTGAATGAGCTTTAAGATATGGTTTCAGAAAAGTAATTATTTCCTGAAAACAAGAAGGGCAATGATCTACTCTGGAAAATTGTTTAATCCGGGAAATGACATCTTGGAAAAGTATATGTACAGCTTTATGATCTATTTGAATTTGATAAATGTTTTTCAATACATTTTATTTGTGACGGAATCCCGCATTGACATGAGACCACACACAATCATGTCATGTAAAATTAATTGCACTATGACAAGACCATGAAACTTTTGAATGTGCTATTTTTTTAGTTCATTAGTTTATTATTTAAATTTTGACGTTTGGTGTAGCTCAGTTAGAATTGGAACAAAGACTTTAAATAAAAAATACAAAATACAAAAAAAATCATCTCGATTTTGAAGAAATTTGCAGACTTTTCCCGGAGTACGTTTCATTTACCGGCGCACATTATTCTCATCCATCGTTTTGGAAATCTTTTTCGACTTGGTTCTAAATTCATTGATGCTTTTGACTACAGTGCCATTCACCTTCAGCTTGCTCTTCATAGTAGCCGGAATCTCTCTATCGATCTGAGCTTGGGACAGTTTGGTGAGTTGAGTTCTTTCGGTATAAACTGAATCCCGCTGGATTCATACCACTGTAGCATTGTTTTACTGTAATGATAGTTTGCAAGATCTAGCCAAAACATCACAGGTGCATTATGGGATCTGATGAATGACAATTCTGTACAGCTCTGAATTAAATGTCTTATCAGTGATGAAAACCTTGGTCTTCCTACCGCAGCCTTAATGTTCTAGATGATTTTGTTCCGCAGTTGACGGTTGACAGTACCCACCCGACGCTAGCTTTGAGGCTTGCGATCCGTCGACAAAGTTCCTCTGTACTTTTTCAAAACACGCAACACGGTATTTCGGGGAAAGCCCAACACTTTAACAAGTTTTGGCTCATACCACGATTGGTCTTCCAAATGATTGCGCACAATTGTTTTTCTATCATTTTGTATTTCTCTGAAAGTTCATTGGAGCCTTAGCTGTGGTCGATGAAAAGATGTAGATATGTTCTTCAGCTCTTTTGTGGCCTTGGCGATCAGCTGCTCCTCGGTTTTGGCCACAAAGTTTTTGGAAAAGATCCTCTCTTTGTGGTTTGCCCTAAAATTTTCTATCGATCGCTGTTTGGGAATTTTGGGAGTTTTATGGGGGTCTTCGATACTGCGCTTGTATTCAGCCGGTTTATCTCCTCCAGTGTTCTCTAGGAATGATGGGCAGGCCACAATCTTACTTCTTGGCGGAGGCAACATTCAGATGATACTTCTTGGTGGAGGCAACATCCACTGGGTGCTTTGTACTGTTTATCTTTCGTTCACCGCAAGCCCTCGAGGAACCAACAGCGGCTTGAACATTCTCTCTCGTTGATCGTCAGCCACAAGAGGACCTTATTCGGGAACTTGGTGTGCGAGGAATATTTGACGTCAACGCCTATCTCCTTGGTCGAGGACGTAAAGTCTTTGACGTCTAGCGTCAAGCAGGTCTCGTCATCTCTTATGACAACGACGTCAAGCTTCGACGAAAAGATTTTTTTCATCAGCACCCTCAATTTTTCTTCCGCATAACAATATCCATCTTACCCAGCTTCCTCTTCATCGTTTGACCGGTTCCACTAATTTTTCGGTCAAGGCGCGGAAAGCTGTCCTCGATTTTCCTCTTCAGCTTCTGCTGAACTTCACGATCGCGCAGCACTGTTGAGCTGCCAAAACCATGTTTCCGTTCGACGCTTTCGCAAATGCCACACGGAGAAAATCCGTGCCCGGATCCGTGAACTACAGTCATGAACTCGAGAACAAGCAAAAATACACCGTAAATTGAATCACGTAATCTGGAACTAGTTCCCGTTTATGGGTAAAAATCATAAAAACGTGAACAAGTTCAAGGTCCGTTTTCATTTTTCGTGAACGCTTTTGTTTTTGTGCAGATCGGGTATATCCAGGTGTCACAGAGTGCCTCACGATGTCCAACTTCTTCGATCTGAGATGAAGTTGGCAGTACGAAAGCATACTAGAATCGAGAATGATGATGATATTCCTCTATCAGTTGTAAGAGAGAAGCTGAGAAGTATTGCATGGAATCACAACGAAGTTATCAGAGTGTTCTTTATCACAACGTAGACGAAGACATTTCTATCGCCATTTTTTCACATGATAAATGTTACCATTTAGTGCGTCAGAGACTCCCGCAGTGGGATGTTAGGCAAACCCTACCCCGCAGTGGGATGTTAGGCAAAAATTGACGTCCATGGTTCGAGTACCACTGGATATATGCCCTTTTGCTCATTTTTCCTAAATAAAAAACATCTGTTCTATTTCCAGCCTGCCGCACAATGACGGAACTTTCAACACTTTCTCTTCACATCTTTCATTCTAGCCAAAAAACATTAATGTTCACTCTTGGTGCCTCATGGTGATGAGCGAACATCTCCTTCTACAACAATAGATACTTGTTGTCTCTTTTACTGTAGAATTTTCGACTCTAAGGATATTGTGTTAAGCTTTATAATAAAAGATTCAAAAAAATTATTTGTTCCATAACCATAGAACCAGAAATTTATTTCTTTTGTAAAGATTTCAACAATGTTAACCTTAAAATCAAAATGTTTATAATGGGTAGGTCCTCCTTTGTTCTAAATCAGTTCAAACAAAACATTCGTCATACTCTGAATTATGTTACGGCAAGTAGATACTTGTATTTCTAACCATGCAGAAAAGATGGCTTGTTTTAGGTCATGAACGCTTGCGTACTGCTTGCTGTCTGCATATACTTCATCTACTATCAATCCCCACATATTCTCGATCGGTATTTGATCTGGAGAACAAGCTGACCATTCCATAGTTTGAACTCCATATTTGTTGAACCACGTCATAGTCGCTCTACTTGTATAAACTGAAGCATTATCTTGCTGAAATGTGTAGCCAACACGACGATGTTGCCGTAAGAATGGTAGCAAATGACTTTGGATTATTTCAATGTACTCTCAAATGTTCATTCTGGTGGATGGAAAGGCAATCTGCACCGTTCTAGTTTGACAAAATGCTCCCCAAACCATCAAACTACCACCACCAAAGCTACGAGTCGAAAAGTAACGCTGCTCTTTTCTTAAGCCCCTCCAATTTGAAAAAAATCCATCTGGGCCATCCAGATTGATTTTTTTCGTCGGAAAAAATTATCAAGTGGGACAAAGGAACTTAATTAATTTTATAATAGTAAGTAATGAAGGTTACATACCTTACTCCAATCTCTACGCATATTAGCTCGTGCGAATTCGAGTCGGGCCTTTTTATGGCGAGGTAAGAGTCGTGGAACTTGCTTCAGTTTTTGCCGCTGAATATAAGGAGAGCTTTTTAATGTTCGATAGATTGTAGAACATGAGACATCAAGTGATAACTCACTCTAAATTTGTTTCAAACTACTTTTGAGTGAGTTACTTGCAGTTTGAACAATGCTTCGTTGCGTTCTTTCCGACAATTTTTTTATGGGTCCACTTGTCTTGTTATTCCCATATAGTTCTGTATTACTCAGAAAATTGATTGTGACGTGATGCGATCTTCCCAAACGTCAAGCAATTACATTTGCGAAATGCCAAAATTTTACCTCTTTCTTCTTCCGTCAAATACATAATGCCTCGCGGCATTATTCCGGAGCATTCACAAATACGTCCAAACACGATAAATTGTGAAAGAAAACTGAAACGCAATTCATGCAGATAGTTTTGAATGAACCAATACAGTTATGAAACAGCAAATATGAGTGATTTTAATCTTATCTACTCACACAGTATATCAATGGATTCAGAAGTGTTGTGTTGTGAGTCAACTTCCTCACACAGTTTCTGCATGTGAATAAATGAAACGGTAGAATTCAGTCTTCATTGAAACATATGGATTTTTAAAGTGGATCCATTATTATAAAACGTTGTGTATGCAGTCGATATAAGTGTCTCTCCAAATGTCTAGCTTGAGAGAGTATATGTATTTTTTGTTTTTCTTTATTCATTAGTTTGTGCTTGTTTTGTTCTGACATCTTGAGGAGTCTCATCATCGCCCAGTACTCACCATAACTGGCTAAGCACAAAAAAGTTCATGATCACAGGTAACGTTTTAGTGCTGGTGACTATTCACTGATGAGAATATTACATGCTTCCACATCAATGTTCCTATGTCCAATCCATCCCCATAGAATGTCACTGAATTTTATCTCAGATAAACCGAGAGGAGACAGTCCAATCATGCCTAACGTAGTATAAAGTCATTCACATTAATAAAAAAAAACATTGGCTTCGTCAATCAAACGCAAATTAGTAACCCAAATAAATGATTAAGATAAAAAAAAAACACCATGTTAATAACATTATTTCTTATTGCTGGTTCTATTTTTTAAAACTACACAGAAGAAAATAATGAATTATAACAGACGTGTAAAATTTCCCCTTTTTTAATTCCAATACAAAGAAAGCGTAACCAAAGAAATTGCTTGCAATCTTTCATGCGCGATACAACAATGTTTGCAATCTTTGATACAACAGACTAGATTCAGGCGTTATCTGGCTTTAATTTTTATGAAATTCACCATTAATTTCTGCTAAATCTGGCAGTCACTTTATTAGATAACGCAAAAAATAACATGTTTCTTTCTAACTGCGTAATTTTTAATGTCAAAAATACAATCGTTGAGGAGAAAATACTAATGTGGTGAAACTAAACTGTTCAATATATTTTATTTTCAATAATTTTTTAAGAGTTTTTAAACAAGACTTTTTTGACTTGTTAGTCGAATACTGCACCAGAAAGATCACGAATTTACAGATGTATCGTCTTCCAGCCCATAGCAGTGACAAATCCGAAACTTTTTAGTGTGGGTCCTTCTGGGTGTTATTTCATCTGTCATAAATTTTCAAAATTAATCAGAAATCTAATGAAAACGTCAGCATGAAACAACAGCTCATCTATGCCAAATTGCAATGTTTGACTTAACTCAGCAAGGTAAATATCAGCTAGTTTATCAAACAGAGTGATATCAGCTCAGGAAGCCTAAGTTTGTCTGTTTTGGCTCTTCTAATGTTCTATTTTGTGTCTCAAAACATCCTTAAATGAACGCAGTTTGAATTACTGTTATTGCAAAATTTATTACACGCTTCCGTCATCCATTCATTCATAGTCATCCAGCCTTGAGTTCGTTTTTTTTTACTGAAACTTGGTAGTACAATAAGAAGGACTTACTCATTCTTCAAACAAATCACGTCCAGGAAATAACAGCGCCTCAAAATGGCACCTCTATTGCGTTGCATTCAATAGCACTGGAAGACAATAGAAACTGAAAAGAAATGTCGTTTTATAATTTCTACCACACCGACACAGCGGAACCCAGAGCATGGAACCCGCCGCGGCAAAAGACACAGACAGAGAACACTGCCGTCACGGAAAGCGAATTTCCCACAACAATCCACGAAAGCGGTGTTTTTCAATTTATGCAAATTTATTCCATAATTATAATTCGACAATTTCTCCCCCTACTGCCCTTATTTTCATCTTGTCTGAGCACCGTCAGTTGAATGACGGGGAGAAGAAGTTTGGGCATCTTTTCCCGACCCTAGAGGTAGACGAGTCCTACGATGTCATGCGGTTCCACTCACTCGCGCCTTCCGGAATAGAAGAACTCGTGATTCGCGTCTTTATGAGGCTTTCCGTTTCGTGCGACATGGCGTGATAATGCTAATGGTTCGCTAGTTTGTGTCATTTTATTTGCAGATCATTTTGCCGCTGTCATCTCTATCGGTTAAACATACAGTTTAGAGTGATGAGCATCGTGTTTTCGAAAGGGCCTTAAAATTTTCAAAGTAGTGACAAATAACTTCCGATTGTACGATTAGCATGTTGTACAACTTAGGGGAATGTTTATTAGCAAAGGGCAACATTTGATGTCACTGCTTACAAACTTGATGAGGCCCTTTCGAAAACACCACCAAATATTTAACATAACAGAAATAGCGTGCTGTTTGAAGGTGGGATCAGCCAACACATGTACTGTGCCAAACATTTTAATTAGTGTCATTATCTGAGCTTTTATCTCCCTGATCCATTTTAGATTAGGAAAAGGCGTTTAAGACGACCGCAGAAGAATATATGGACCACTTGATGCTCTAATTCAAATAGTCATAACTGTACCGGCGCTGTTTTTATTTAAAAAAAACAATACAATTTCTTCTCTTTGGAAGGCACAAACTTGGTAGCTTTACGGAGCCGATATACCATTGATTATAGGCAACATGAATAAATTACGTCTAATAGGAACTGCCCGGATTTCTCCCACCCAAGGTGTTTAGCGGGGGTGGCATTTTTCTGAGACGGATTGAGAAAGGAGCACGGGAAAGGCACTTAGTAGTTATGGCAGGCCCACAATTTATACGTTGCGGATGCATGAATTTGCATGAATTCGGTCAATTCACGTGAGTAAATTCAAATTTGCGTGAATTTACCGGTTTTCCTATAGATTTCCTGTCAAATTTACGTCAAACGTATCTTTTGTGGGCAAGCCTTTAGTCTCCTCTGAGAGTTGTCTCTAGCACTATTGAAATGAGTAGCTTGAGAAGAGTATTTTTTTTTGAAGATCTATTGAGTGTGATGACTATTGGTATATAAGGATTCAACTTATATACGAGAATTGACCTATTCTAGGCACTCCAGGTAGATCATTGTGTGATATGATCAGGGCTTCCTTTTGTGTTCAGCCTGCTCTGGTTACCATTGCAGGTTATGTGTAGGTAGTTCAAGGACCTCTCTATGAAACAATACGAATGATGGAATGTCATTCTTACTAGATTTCCAGTGTCATAAACGGTTTGCTACTCGAAATGATACTCTGACGTACATGTAGACAAAATTCAAAGTGTAAAATTTGTCTTTCATACAAATCGCCTGCTAAAGTTGCCGATAAGCCCACCTATTCAATGGATTCTCCATAGATCGCAAGGGTGATGTCATCCACGAAATCGTCAATCTTTACCCCTTTTGGGAACTTTAATATCAACGTTTCATTATACATTGTGCTCAAAAGCACCGGGTCCAGGATCGAACCTTGCGGAACTCCTGAGGTGAATTGGACACATCCCTGACCCCATTTGGTATTGTAAACAAGTACACGATTCTAGAAGTTGTTTCGCAGAATCCTGTACAGGTACCCAGAAACTTGGAGGCGTTGGAGAGAGTTGGCAATACCCTCCCATATGACACTTTTTAACGCGGTTCTAAAGTCACCACTGCACATCAGCGAAGTCCCCACCTCTTACGCTGGAAAGCTATCTCGGATGCCTTGATAACAAACAGTATCCACCGTTGACTTGCTGTTTTCTAAGCCCAACTAGTTATCTGCCAGGCCACCTGTACCTTCCGAGTACTTGGACAGCTTGTTGAGGATTATCCTCTCAAATACTTTACCCGCATATCCAAGAAGTATATCGGCCAACACCGATGGCTTCCCTGTCTTTGGTAGAAATACGAGAACCTGGCGATTCTATGTATCTTTGTAAGGAGTGTATCGAAAAGTAGTTATAAACATTCGATGCGTTATTACGCTTAAACTACTGTATATATTTTTAGCGTGTAAGCACCATTTGCTTTGTTTACATGTCAAAAATGATTATTCGGTTCATTCATTTCCGTTGATAAAGTTGTATTCAAAATGTCGCGAATTGAATTTGAGACTAAAAAGAAAATTCTGCACACTTGGTGCACCGAAAAGGGTGTTACTTACAACCAGATTGCGAAAAGAGTAAATGTTCACCCGGCAAGTGTAAAACGCATCATCGAAAAGTTTGGTAAGGAGTGCTCCCTCAAGGATTTACCAAGAAGTGGCCGGAAACCCGGCTCCAGCAACCCCGATTTGGACCAAAAAGTTGTGGATTATATTCAACGGAACAAATCTGCCTCTACTCGCGATCTAGCCAAGAAGTTCAGGACCAGCATTGAATGATTCAACGAATCAAGCGCAGGAATGACTTGAAGACGTACAAAAAGCAGAAAGTGCCCAAACAAACTCCGAACAAAAGTCTCGTGCCAAAACCAGGGCTCAGAAAGCTGTACAGCTGCATTTTGGACAATGTCGACCAGTGCATTTTGATGGATGACGAAACATACGTTAAAGAAGATTCAAGAACGCTACCGGGGCCGCAGTTTTATACTAAATCTGTTGGGGAACGTGTGCCAACCGCAGATACGACTGTTGCGATGGAGAAATTCGGTCAGAAGGTGCTCATTTGGCAAGCTATTTGCACATGTGGCTTGCGTTCTTCAATTTTCTATACAAAAGGAACTATAAATGCTGAGATTTATCAAAAGGAATGTTTGAAGAACAGGTTGCTACCATTGCATAGAAAGCACCAGTCCCTCCTCTCTTCTGGCCAGATTTGGCATCGGCACATTACGCCAAATCCACTCTACAGTGGCTGACGGAGAATAACATCAAGTTCGTAGAAAAAACATCAACCCACCAAACTGTCCCCAGTTGCGACCGATCGAACGCTATTGGGCAATAGTCAAGCCTATATTTAAGAAGGATGGTACAGTGTCCCAAAACATGACCGATTTTAAGAAAAATTGGGCAGCGGCATCCAGGAAGTGCACAAAGGTCACTGTGCAGAATTTGATGGCAGGTGTCAAATCAAAGGTACGGGCATTCTACAGAAATGAACATGATGACTAGTTTTTCCGTTTGGATCTTTTGTAAACATGTTAAGCTATAATAAACTGAAATAGTATGTTAATTTTAACCATGTTTTCATGCCTATTTTATTATTTGGAAGTTTATAACTACTTTTCGATACACTCCTTATTACCAACCAGAACCTTTCGGACCAGCAAAATAGTTGTCTTGACGGCGAAGTTAGGGAGACCATCTTTTCCTCGCGCATTGTTCAGCTTGAGCAACTTTGCTATCACAATGAATTCATTTTTCATCACCGTCGCACAGTGCACACTGGGCCAGAATGAAAAATTAGCAGGAATAAATTATTTTCACTATGAAGATGCAACTTTAGAACAAAACTGTCTTCGACAAAGTTGTTGCTTACAATTAAAGCTCTAATTTGACATCAGTTTCAGTTAGGGTGGTCCTTGAATATATTGAAATAAAAATTCTATCTCTCACATTTCTTGACATAACGTAATACCATGTTCCACAAAGTTGTTGCTTATTGAATTTAAGGCGCTGCAAAAACCATAGTCGTAGGTCTTTTGTGTCATTAGCTATGATCATTTTTACGCTTAAGAGTAGGGTGGCCCTGAAAAAAATAGTATTTTTCGCTTAACTTTTTCATTTGAAGTTTTATGAAAACGGTATGTTTGGCAAGTTCTTAGAACTTAATTAAACACATACTTTGATGAAAAAAAAAACGTAATTTTATACATCTGTTCGAAAGATATCGTCGTTTTAGTCCAAAAATTACGATTTTTTCAAATTACATTATTTTTTAAAGGGGGAAAACGGGGATACAAATACGATTGCATATGAATGACAAAGATAAGAGCTCTCTTTTGTATATAAATACTCAGGTGAATTTAGAAGAATTTGGGGTAAAATTTCTTGATTTTTTTAAAATGTTGATGGCAATGACGAATTAATCACCATAGTTCAATAAAGAACTAATATTTGTAATGAGTTCATTGCGATAATAAGCATACATGCCAAAAACGTACCAAAATTATAAAATGTGCTACTAAACCACTAAACATCATTAAACAAAAGAAGTATTTTTTACGCCATGCTCGTTTAAGGGATAGAAAAATCTTCGAGGTTGAACTTTCTTGTGTAGTGTTCTCAAAAACATTAGGTATGAAGCGCTTTAACGTGTTTGCGGTTGTGTTTGCATGTGTTTGGAACCAACATAATGGTAAATTCATACGGATGTCAGTTGAACTTAAATGCTTAGTTCCCGAAACAATAACTCAAAATTTTAGTTTGTTTGTAGGTAGTCAAATCAAACTAGATGTTTGTGCCAAATTCAACGTGAAATTCCTGTTAAATGAAACTAGAATATATTTGCGTTGATCAATCTATTTTTTCAGTACACCCTTAGTTCTAAAAATTTGCCGAACACACCGTTTTCATAAAACTTAAAATGAAAAAGTTAGGCGAAAAATACTATTTTTTTCAGGGCCACCTTACGCTTAAGCGTAAAAATGATCATAACTTATGACAAAAAAGACCTACGACGATGGTTTTTGCAGCAAAGTTGCTTTAAATTCAATAAGGAACAACTTTGTGGAACATGGTATTACATTATGTCAAGATATGTGAGAGATAGAATTTTTATTTCAATATATTCAAGGACCACCCTAACTGAAACTGATGTCAAATTAGAGCTTTAATTGTAAGCTACAACTTTGTCGAAGACAGTTTTGTTCTAAAGTCGCATCTTCATAGTGAAAATAATTTATTCCTGCTAATTTTTCATTCTGGCCCAGTGTGCAGTGGGACGAAATGAAAAAAAGTGGGACATGGGTATTTGCGGCGAAACTATTAGGTGTGGATCATTGATGTCTTCTACAGTGTTTCTACATTTATAGAGTACTTTATTGTTATGTTAACACATTTGATTTAAGGGGTGTATACACCTAGATAAAAAATTAACTTTTTTATTTCTGATTTAAATCGATAACCATGTACTAAAACATTGTAGATTAGATTATTTCATGAAACTTTGTAGAAGACAAAAACTTTCTATCTCTCAACTAGACGAAGTTGTAGGGTGAAAAAGGAATGAAAAATAAAAAAACTCGTTTTTTTATCATAACTTTTTTATTTGAATTTTCATATATTTTAAATGTTCTACAGAGTTTAAGGTACTTTTAAAATACACTTTTTTGTAGAAGACAACTTATCATTATCTATTCATTTAAAGGATTTCCGTCGGTTTTTATGATTTTTTTGATTACAGGTTAGCAGGTATTAGTAGCTAAATTTAACGTTAATTTATTCAACAACAGATACCCTTCAAAATGATGTACAAATTATAAGGGGGTCCAAGAGGGCTCCTAACAATTTTTCAAAGAAGTAACAAAGCTTCTTATTAGATTATGTTGCATATATAGTGATTTTTCATATTTTTGAATAAATATTTAGACTTGCTATTAATGTCTTCAAGAGAAAAAAGGCCAGTTTGTTAGATAATAAAGTTTTTTTGAATATAATAACGAAAAAAGACCATCGTTCTACTTCTACTTCTAGTACATGGTTATCGATTTAAACCAGAAATAAAAAAGTTAATTTTTTTATCTAGGTGTATACTTGAGGGGTGTATGTGTTAACATAATAATAAAGTACTCTAAAAATGTAGAAACACTGTAGAAGACATCAATGAGCCACACCTAATAGTTTCGCCGCAAATACCCATGTCCCACTTTTTTTCATTTCGTCCCACTGTGCGTCGCCTCGCCTGACCTCCTTGGTGCCGTTGTCATTGCCCGCGTGGTTGTGGATGTTTGGTGTGTTTGCTGACAATCCTTCCACTGCTATGACAGCGTTATGGTCTAGGACTCTGGAGCGCTAGTCATGCGACAAATCTACGATGGTGGAAGGCCAGGCACTCAGGTCGTGGCTCGGAAAGAGTCTTCCAATGATCACCTGCAGTAACTCAGCTGATTACTCGGTAGGGGCCGCCTTTGGTTTTGGCCATTACCACCCTATAGGCTTCACCCCATCAGTCCGTATTGGCTAGCTCGTTTACTGGCCTTTATCTCCCACTTTAGAACGGCTTTTGTGGTGGCCAGCGTCCCTTGACACGCCGTTTTTTCAACGTTTAACTACGCTCCCTGCATTCTCCGTCTTGGGCGGAGGTATAATCTGTGGAGGTTGGTTTTAGAATCTGTCAACAAATACACCGGCGACCTCCTTTTTTTTTAACGGGATGGAAAACCTGCATACAGACCCCTGCTGAACTCAGGGTATGGGATGAGGATTCACTAAGAACCTACCCGCGCCTCTAGCTTTGTCCCCACAAGTATCTCTCGGTATTACTTCAGGAAGGAGACTATTGTGAATTAAGCACCCGCTTATGTCTAACTACATAGGGCTTTAGAAGTTATTTGGCCCCTCTGACCTGTCACTGATCATTTCGCCATTTATCCTGGAGCCATAGGAAAATCTGGGTGGCCACCACGTTTACAGCGTCCCAGATGTCCTGTTCTTGACACATTCTCTGCACAAGATAATCCGGGGTCGTGTCCCGACCGCTTACGGCTATCATGTGCGTCGTTGAAGCGAGGACACACGAAGAACACATGTTCTGCGGTTTCTTCCGCTTCCGGGTGCGGAGGACGATCGTTGAAGCAACGATCCAGGTCGCCAATGAGTCTAGTCTGGACCCAACGGTTGGTAAAACGACTGTCCAACTCCAGCGCTCATGTATTGGAGTCTCCCGTTGCTATGAATGGATTTCGGCCAGTCAGTTCCACTGTCATGATTAATCGACCATTCACGAAAACTAGTTAATAAACCATTTTGGAGTCACGTAACTGCTGCAGAAGAACACTTCATTCAGATTATCGCATTCAGTGCTATCACGAAGCACTCGTTTGGGGTTGCACAACCTCGTGAACAGGGTAAATATCCGCCGTTCATAATGCCACCATATTTGATCTATCCGCATCCCGGTTCTCCGTTACTCGCGGCGATATGGTATGGATTAGATATTATGACGATATCCGATGCCAACTCGCGATCCGCAAGACACAATAGTTGCTGAGTTGCCTCACAATAGTTGTGGTTTAGGGTACGGGCACGTTGGGCACCCGTCAAGTGCATGTCGTCTGGTTTCTCAGCACACGGCAGACATTTTGGGGAGCAATCTCGAGCCTTGTGGCCTGTAAACCTTCTACTCATTTTGCTCCTGTCCGGGCCTTTGCATTCCCAGGACATGTGTACGCACTCCAGAAGCATGCCTTTGGTGCACGTTCAGTGGGCAACTGGACCATACCACCTTGAGCTTGGCAACTTTCAGAGCCGAGTCCGCTTCGGATACTGACAACTGCATCGTGGCAACATGGACCCCGAGTGATCTCTTCCGTAGCGTAATGGCTGTTGTGGCCACCTCAACATTGCACCTTCATGGCCATGGAGATTTCGCCAACCTATGTGATCTTGTCCAGGTTTTTGTGCACTGGAGAGGCACTTTGTGTGATGTTGATGTTGATGCTGATGTTCCTTGAACCTTCATTCAGTTGGATTTCCCTTCCAAACCCGCGTGAAGTAGTCGCTATAGTTATCCCATGGTTATCTATGCAAGCAAGGAGTTCATGCTAAGGTTGACAAGGTCCTTCATAGGGATACCGTTTTCAGGGCAAGATCAGCGCAAGTCAGTACTTCCACCTAACTGGCACAGCTGGTCGGTGGAGATTGGTACGTACAGAAGGCCTGCCAAGGTTTTAATGGGACGAATACAGCCTGTGCCTACACACTCAGATTATTTTACAGAAATCTGTAAAGTTTTACCGAATTCTCAACAGCTGAACGTTCGGTAATCCGATTTTACTGATTTCGGTAAAAATTTAATCGAAATCCGGTACATTTTTTACAGATATCTGTAAAATTTCACCGAAGTCCGGAAAATCGGATTACCGAACGTTCAGCTGTTGAGAATTCGGTTAAACTTTACAGATTTCTGTAAAAAAATCTAAGTGTGTAGGCTCCTCGCCATTTCATGTCGGAGCCACCTGACAGTACTCAGGGAGACGACACAGGTGCCAGCATCGATTGCGTTACTACTGTGTAGTATAGCTTTGCGGTCTTATTGACTTCAACCCCAATGACCCCAATTAGCCGTTAGCGTTTCCAAGGTGCACCATGGGTAGGAGAACTACAACACACCTGAATGCTTTTCCCTCTTGTTTTGGTACTTCACTGGATCTTCGATCTTCTGCCCAAACATGGATGTCTCCTCCGATCTCTTAGAATCTTACTCTCATTGGCTGGTAGTTGAATTAAGAATAAACTCTTCCTGCTACAATTTCCTTAGTTTCCTTCCACCAAAAAGTTATGTCGAAAGTCAAGCCCCGCTTTAATCCATTATCTACGTTGATACTATCGAGAATGTGCTAGAGTTTTGAATCAACCAAGAGTGAAGAATTGGCTTACCAATTTGATTTTAATGTTATATATGGGACAAACTGAGCAAAAGTGACTCTGCCTAAGAAACACTCCTTGCGGTTATGTATCCCTTGTAAAAGCAGGATATTCACTAAAACTTCATAATTTGGACTTTATTCTCTCCGTGGTGAGCACTTAAAAACAGAATTCACACGATTAAGTGCATCAAAAATACTAAAAGTAGCAATGGAAAACACGTCGTGAAAATTTTCCATGTCAGTTTTGAAGCATGGCCTACCATGATCTCAGGATTAAATGGATGGTTGTGAAACAATGAAAATTGAAATAAGAGCTTCTAGTGTTATTGGTAGCATGCACACAACCCAAACCTTCCCCCTCCCTGATAAAAAAGAATCATGAAAACGAGTCAGAAACCGGGGTAAAAACCACCTATGCCCTCTTTTACGTAGTTACTTATGAAGATCTAATCGAACGGGAATTCTCATAATAATAATGGTTCTACGCTTTCGGCGAGAATATACATAGAAGTAGCATTCCACTCTATCAAAGTTTGATGTGTCCTAACTTATAATTTATGGCCAATAACTTTACAGCAAAACACCCATCAATTCCTCACGGGTCTTTCAGGATTTTGAGACATTTTTCTCATTTTCGTCGCCAAGCTTAAAAACCACCATCAACAATAACAACCTCGAAAAAAAAACTTTCCCCGAAAATCGTTGCTATTGCAGCCAAGTTCTTTTCTGTCACACCACCGAAAGACGAGGTGGCATTCTCAACTGGAAAGTATAAAAACACAAAATTCGTCATCCATTCGGGGCGATATCATATTGAGACAGCTGGCCGAATTGGATCAACACAGCGATAGTGTAGTGGAAGAAAATGTGAAATAATAAAAAATTTGGTGGAGAAGATTGGACCATTCGATCCAGGCAGAGAAGCGAAAAAAAAAGTTCTATCTCTTGCCCCACAGCAAAACTGCGCTGGAGTTGCGAAAGGAAACCCGATAAGCTTTTTATTAGTTGTCAAAGAAATTGATTTCCTGCCGTTTTCTTTGGCTAATATTTTGTCATTTTGTTCGACGAAAATGAAAAAAGAGCTTTGCTGCATTTGATTTTTCACAAAGTGATGGTGAAGGTGAGAGGAAAAGTTGAAGGACGAAATGAAAAGTGATACAGGAAGTTTTAGCGATGTTAGTAAAGCGTCCAGCGAAGATGTATAAATTGGAACAAAGGCAGCGAATGTGTCATTTAAGATTCCTGACAGAAGTTTTATTTTGACAGTTTGGTGCTCCAATTCAACATTTTCAGCATGATTTAAACAGCAGTAACCTATCCGTAATTTTTTGGATGAATGGCTTTAGTGAACCTTGACCTTTTATATAGCGCAACGGTATTGTAATGTGCCGTTTCTTACATTTGTTTGTTTTTAATATATCCACTTTTTCTAACATTTTTGTGAGAGTAAATGAAATAAGCAATACACATTGCCAATCTAAAGATCAATGACAAACTAAAGGTTTGGTCGAGTAGGTATGTCTTAGAACCTACTGGTAGACGAGTTTTTGATCGTAGAAATCGACATGTTTTGGTTGATTATTATCGAGAGCGCATGGCTAAAACTGGTAAAACGAAGGAGCGGGTACAGTAATTTGCATTTCCAGCAAATCGTGAACTGGCCTATTTCATTTCGCCCCTGCTATTGAGATATTTATTCCAACGCTATGAAATTTTCTGAGTCTAGTACTCGTTTCTGAAGATAGGTTCCGATAGATCAGATGTTAGCAAAGGGATTAACATGTAAATATTGGCAGTTCTTGTTATAGATTACTTACAGCTTCATCAAATCTACCAAGTGCTGAAAAAAGTGCAGCTTAAAAGCTGTCCCGTACCCTATTTCAGGATACAATAAACAGGTTATGTTTACCGCGTTGAACTCATCCGTTCCCGTTGTAAATAGTATCGTTGATTAGAGACATTTTAAGTGATTCGCGGTGAAGTGAAGTTATTTGCCTAGGCCTTAATGGCACCGAGAAATAAACTTCCAAAATGATCGATTCGCGAATCAGCGACCCGCAAAATTATGTTTTGTTTTCTCGTTTACTGTACACTTAAAACAAATCCACACGTTGTTTTCACCTGAAATTTCACGTAACTTCCACCTGAACACGTAACCAAATTTTCTTCAGTAAAATCAGACATACATTACGTGCCAGTGAATTGTACGTGAAAAATCACATAACATTTATGTGATTTTAACGTAGAATATAAATTCACGTGGGAATCACGTAGCTCTTACGTGAATTCCACGTGTTTTACTAACTTTTTTTTAGTGGACGAAAATGACGTGCGTTTGACGTGGATGTGACGTGTCGATTTTTTTGAGTGTTCTCTCGCTGTGGCTCGTGTCTACTACCATACACTCTCGCTTTACTGTACTCAATTTTTGAGTACAATTGTATGCTATCTCTTTTTCTCTCACGGAAATGTTACTCAATTTTCGTAACAAGTGGATCTACTCAAACATTTTGTTGATCAATTTTTAAAGAAAATTGAGTAACATTTCCGTTAGAGAAAAAGAGATAGCACACAATTGTACTCAAAAATTGAGTAATTTTTTTTTTCTACTGAATTGTGCGACTTTTCTGTTCTTCTATTGGACGTAGAACTTTACGAATACGATTAAGGAAATTGCATCGTTCCTTGGTATCCAAATTCTTGAAGCATCAGCCAAAAAGTGGCGAAAACAAAAGATGGCATTAAACATAGCTGTTCCGTTGACGACCGTCGGAGATCTGATGGATGGCTTTGGATTTCTGTCGCCGATTTCGCCACTTAGTGTCGATTGTCGTAGTTCTACCACGACCGGAAACCACGGCAAGAAGCAATTGGTCTCTCCCGTTGGCAGCGAATCAAGTGGTGTCAGCTCCCTGGATTCTGATGATATTAAGAAGCCGTCTTCGCCACCCACTACGCCAACGGAAGAAGTGGAAAGACCAGCGACTAGCTCTCCATTGCTAGCAACTTCGGCAAACGATTCCGAAACGATTGTCGCCGCGCCACAGGAAACCACCGGAATTAAGTCGCCCAATTGCTTGTCCACCCGTTCCTCGCGCTCGTCGACGGATAGTATCAGTAGTGATAGCAACAGCTCGGACGAATCGACCCAAGTAGAAGATTCGCCAGAATTGGAACCGGAAGTTCCGAAAGAGGTTGAAGTTGTAATCGGTGGTCGTAATGTGCTTAACCTGATGGACAACCTGACCTCACCGGACCAATTCTGTTTGCAATTCGCTCAGCTGCCGGAGAATGATAATATCCACTTCTTTCTGGACAACCGCTCTCAGTATCATCGCTTGGGAGCAAACGGACATATCAGGAGTACACCATGGTAAAGTGTAAATGTTGTGATTTTCGATATCCGGTGAATGGACCTACGCCAACGAGTGGAGGGTGGCAACACCCATCGGTCAGACTAACTGGGCAACGACTGGTCAACAGCAACATCAGACACAGCTACAACAACAGCAGCAGCAGCAGCAGCCGTCCCAGTGGAACGGGTTCAATAACTTTGATAGTATTTCAAGTAGAAATAAGTCGGGGCTTAACAATGTGGCCAGTGCATTTAACAAATTTGTCGGTGGTAACAACAACAGCAACAATGGCAGTCAGTATTTCCGAGGAAACTTGGCCACTAGTCTCTTTGGAAGGGATTCCAACCGCACCAACAGCGGCCGGAATTTCTTCAACAGCAGCACCAGCACGTACAATAACCATAAATCATATCAACAGAGCTTCGGGACTTCTAACAACAACATCAACAATAAGTTCAACACTCCGTATGGCAACTATCAATTTCAGCAACAACTGCTCTCCAAGAAGAACCAACACATGCGTTACGGTAGTGGAAATGGTAACGGTGCGGGTGGATTCAATGCATCCGCTGCGGTCGCTGCTGCTTCAGCTATGGCTGGACAGAACATTCTGAACGGCAATTTTAATGGCAAAACTAACAACAATAACAACAACATGTTTGCTTACTACAAAGCCATGATGAACTAAATAGTTCCGCGGGGCAACCAAATTCCTGTAAACACCGAGAAAATAATCGGTGTCCTGATTAGATTGTCGAAGTCCAGCTCGCCATGGTGTGGCCTCTTCATCGTCGTCTTCGTTATCACATCGATATATCGTGCGCACTTTTTGTTCGGAGTTCAAAATAGTTCCTTTGAGCCCGACGAATCCTTCCAAAATCAGTGTAGTAAGAAAGGCCGGCCGAAACGAAGCAAATTGCGAATGCAGTAGAATGAAAGGTTGCTATTAAGCCAACACATTACAGTTTTATTTTTAATTTCAGGATATTTAAATGCAAGCCAACATACACAAAATCGCAAGCATACATTTATACATATTTTAGAATAATTGACTTTGCATAAGAAATTGATGTTGAATTTTAGTTATTTATTATTGGTAAAGATGTCATTGTATTTCCAAGGCTAAATTCACGCTAGATTGAGCTCCTTAATATTAGATTCAATTTATTGGTTTTATAGTTTTTTTTTTAAATTTCCTAATGCATTAATGGATGTATCGATCTATTGTCGTTCAAATATTTTATTTTTTTACTGGAAATATGATACTAGACAGAGGAAAGGATCTCATAGTCAATCAGTTGGATTAAGATCGAAACGCAAGAAAAAACACGAACCGAAAAACTGTAGGTTTAAAATTTACGGCACAGCCTTTAGATAAAGACAAGAAATAATGTTTCCATCCCGTGGCTTTTTGCGCGCTTTATTAGTCATATAGTTTTGAATGTATGGTTGTATACGGTATAGGTAAATAATCGGTAACGATAAAGAATGTTCTTTTTTATCACGAATAGAACCGGCGAAATAAGTGTGTGCGAATAAGTTTTGAAACAAAACGATGCACGTTTTATTTTGAAATCTAAGAAATCAAAAACAACAATTGTTCAAGTCATATTGGCAGCACCATAACGAAGAATGTGTACCTAGATAAATATTTGTTAGTTCGTCTCGACCGCTGTTGTCGTAAATTAATTCGAGGAAACGCACACACTTAAAACACATACAAAGGCAAGCGTGTTTCCTGTCTAAAGCAGAATCATAGTGAGATTTCAGCTTACTTGCCATTTATCAGGGACTCTAACCAAGAAAGGGAAATGTGTTTCAAATCTAACTCTTAAAAAAACACAGAAGGCAGTATACTAAACAACAAGCAGCGTAATGACAAAATGCCAAAATTTAGTAGTTTTACGATAAAATTGTTTTCTTTTTGATGTTTAGTTGAAAAGTAAAAATGGAAAATCTAGAGCAAACAATACTCACAGCAATCGTAAGACCACGACTCACACAATAAGCTGAGCAGGAATATTTCAACGGGAGAACAAGAAAGAAAACGAATTACGCTTCCAATTCGATTGATTGTGGGATGCACCATTTTCTTTTCTTTAGTTTTTTTCGTTTTCCATTGTTTTATCTGCCAATCTGAATCATTCGTGTGCTACGAGTTTGGAAATTTTGTTTTAAGTAAAAGTCATATTAGCTAATAGGGACAAAGATCAATGCATTTGCAGCCAACAGAAAGCAAATGTTTATATTTCCGAGGAATTGTAGGTTTAGAATATTTGTTTTTAGATTTGAATTCTAAAAGCGGTTAAAAAAACAACTAGATGGCATCTTTTAAATTTGCTTCACTCAAGGACTGAAAGCGTTTCTTAAATTCTGAAATTTATTGAGAGCTTATGAGGAATATCTGTTTTCTATGTATTATATTCTGCCAAAAAAAAAAAAAAAAAAAAAAAAAAGGATCAATCAAGTAAAAATTGAGTAAAGTGAAGCGGGAGTGTCGTTGCGATACGTCAGTGGTGCCCAGCCGCGTGTGTTGTTTATCCAAGAGCACTATAGTTTTTCGATACACGGTGGTCTTGTCTACTGATTCTTAGGCGTGAGTGTTGAATATACCCATCTGAACAGAAAAATGTCCCTCGTGTGCCATTCCTTTGCTGGTGACATCGGAGAACTCGAAATCGAATGTCAATCCCCATTGCTGTGGAGTGGCGTCTGGTGTGCTTGACGCAGTGATTGGAAACTACTAAGTTATCCCGTCGTGCACGACGCTATTGAAGAATATGCACTTCCTTAATACTACCCGTTCTGCTTCACGATTCCATGTTGAAGTTGAAGTCTGAAATCATAGACGAATTAATGGCCGCGATCCGGGAAAATTTCTCAATGTTGATCAACTCTAGTTCGTGTACTCCGAAATCATCCAAACGCGTTGGAATCAACCCGAAATTAACTAGAAGTCAGAGGCTGTTCAGCACAGTTGTCAATTCAATCCCAAATAAGCAAACGCTTTTGTTACTCGGGATAGGCAGTACACCCTCCCCTTCAATCGCAGTTGCTACTGTGGCGCCATCTCAACTAAATCTATGGCTATATCTGTCTCGGATAGAGAAAGAAGTCTCAACCGATCAGACTTGCGTAATAGCAATGAGCTCTCGTACAGAGGATGTACAAGTCATCCGACTGGTGGCAAGAGATAGAGACGAACGTACATTATCTATCGTCTCTTGAAAAAATTGGATAATTATGGACTTGGAATCAAAAGCGCTGTCTATGTTGAATGGCCGAAAGGTATTATCTACCGAGAGTTCTCCGATAAGAAAACAAGTGTAAATTTCTTGAGACCACCACCTTCTGCCGCGTCCAAAGATCCACTGAGTCTCTCAGTGGAAGAGATTGTATCAATGGAGTAAACGACCATAAACGCTGCGTTTGGTTCAGGTCAGAACGAACACCTACCATAAGCCTCAACGATGCTCGTAATCTTCTCCTTGACCTTCCTCTACATTTTTAAATGCTAGTACGCTCAATTTCTTCAATTTGGACATCGAGAAGCACATTGCAGCAAGCTCTAAGGAAACCCCTATTCCTCTCATCGCAGTCGATCCTCCATTGTCAGCAGCCCTCCCGGTCCCGCGTTTGATTCGGAAGATGAGTTCTTCCAAACACCGATTCTAGGCAAGTTTGCTGTAAATTCCAACAATTCGTAGACTGATAAATTTTCTGTTTTCAGTCAAGCTTCGATACACCACGTTCAGTCATCTTTTGCAATTTGGACACCGGGACGCACACTTGCCCTAAGCCTCAGAGGTGCCCCCATTCTTCTCATCGAACGTCAAGCCTCTGCAACCAGCAACCAGCAGCCATACCGGTCCCACGTTAGAGTAGAAAGACGGGGTATCCAAACTCCTATTCCAGACAAGCTCCAGTAAGCTTCTAGCTCGAATTTTCCGTGCCCTATGTCACATTATCTCTGCAAATTGGCGACTTGGACCCTAATCTGCTGCTGGAACCACAGTGACTGACGTTATCGAAACACCCATGGCAGCGATCAGCAGGTGTCCTTGCCGTTCATGAACCACATTCAATATCGCTGACTTCTCTAGCGCCGTCCATCTTATGGCTAGTAGTGATCTCAATGTGCATGGACTGCAAGTTCACTACCAGAACATCGGCGGTATGAACTTTAGTCTAGCTCAATACTTTCTGGCTAGCTCTGACTGTACAACATAATCGTCCTTACATGGCTCAATGATAACACTCTCTCCATAGCTGCTTTTGGGTTTTTCCTACAACCTATTTCGGTGCGACCGAAGTGCACTAAATAGACGAAAGGTTTCTGGTAGACGCGTTTTGATCCCTGTACGTTATGGCCTCGAATCGCACATTGTGGAAAATGAACCTTGGAAGTCGCTGCCGAAGCGTTCAACGACCACAGACCTTCTATCAATCACTTCCTTCATCATGGATGGGATTCCAGCTGGATCACAGATGGACGTTATCTACTTAGACCTAGCTGCTGATTTTGACAGAATCTACCATGACATCGCTGTGAGAAAACTGGAAAGGCTTGGATTCGGCGCCTCCTTGCTTCACTGGTTCAAATCGTATCTTTGTGGCCCTCAAAGTAATATATTTTCGATGAGCTGCGCTTCGTTACCCACCTTGTCCGGCATTTCCCAAGGATTTTTCTCATGTATGCAAACCTGTTGTTGAAATCTCATCGGTTAAGCTTTGCTGACGACCATAGCTACATTCACTTGGATTTACTAAGTGACGCTTTACAGTTGCAGGATTTTAAGCCAAGACAAAGGTGCTGCGAGGTGAATTGCATGCTCTTGATTCTGGGAAAGTGTACGGTTGTTACTGTTTCTAGGAAGAAGTCTCCAATTATCTACGGTTGTTCTTTGGTTGGAACGGCAACCAAGTAAAGGACCTTGGTGTGATACTTGGCGATAAACTCACATACAAACCTCACATGTGCTACATAATAACGAAAGCTTCCGAAAATCTTCATTTGGATTCATTTTTCGAGTGGCTAAAGAATTTCGAGACGTATACTGCCTTTAGTTGCTGTACTGTTCGTTGGTGAGGTCCACATTGGAATATGCTTTCCCTGTCTGACGCCCTCATTTCCAAAATCGCGTCGAACGTATTGAGTCAATTCAACGATGCGATGCGCACTTTGTTGACTGCCTTGTAGGGACCCTTTCAACCTTTCGAGTTACGATTGTGGCTGCCTTAGGGCATCTTCAGCGGTGGTTTATTTTTGGAACAATGTTATATTTGATTTGCATCAGCAAAACTGTAATAGAACCAGCTAAACTAGACCAACTTGGCGTTCCCCCAAACGGTGTTGCATTTCGTATTTCTTGTTGTTAAATTCTCCAACTCCTGTCATCCTGACAAACATTCAACACAAGAGAACAGAAGTTTTTTTTTAGAGGTGACAGATTTTTCGAAAAATTTCTGCCATGGATTGGTTAGATCAAATAATGTTTACTGCCAGTAATGCGTTGTTAGCAGACGACGAGAAATACTTGCTGATATTGAATAATGCTGATTTGTAATTTGATTGTGATTTCCATTTCGAACGCTGTTCCAGGACTAATTTTGCGATACACCAACCTATGATGAAAAGTCTTTTTCTGCGTCATTTCTGGATGCCGAGGGAGATATTCGTGGACACTATGCGACACCTAGAGTCATCTGATGACTCTTTACATCCTCATAAGTTAAAAAAATGGATAAATTCAGTGAACGTGAACAGTGAAACTCAGGGAACTTTTCAGACTTCTAAGAAATTCAGGAAATTTTACAGAAGTTTTAAAACTCTCCCTGATGTTAACGGAATATCTCAGAAAATCAGGGAACTTCTCGGAATTTATGGATCTCTCGCGAAAGTTTCGCAACTTCGTTGAAATTCTCGACATATCCCAGAAATTCAGGAAGCTTTCCAGAAGTTCAGAAAATTTACCATAACTTATCTCTTTGTGAATGTTTCTCAGAAGTTCATAGTACTACCCAAAATGTTCAGGGAACATTCCAAACGTTCAGGGACCTCTCTAGATAATTAAAGAACATCCCGCAAGTTCAGAGAACTTTATAGAAATTCATGAAGCTTTTCAAAAGTCTGCGGATCTTTCAAGAGTTCCTAGGTCATGGAACTTTCCAGAAGTAAAGTGAACTTCTCAGAAGTTCAAGGAACTTGTAGGAGTTTAAGGAACTTCTTTGAAGATCAATATGTTTTTCAGAAATTCGGAAAAATTTCCCAAAGCTTCAGAAAACGTCTAAAAAGATCAGAGAATTTCCCCAACGATCAGTTAACTTTTCAGGAGCTTAGTAAACATCTCAGACGTTCAGAGAACGTTTCAGAAATTCAAAGAGCTTTCCAGAAGTTTAGAAACTCAAAAAGCTTCTTTGATGCTCTAGGAACATCTCAGAAATTCAGTAAATTTTTCAGAAGTTCGGGGATCTTCCAAAAATTTCAGAAAACTTCCTCAAAGATTGAAAAATTTTCCAGAATTTGAGAAAACGTCCCAAAAATTCAAGAAATCTCTAAGGATGTTTTGGGCACGTTCAAAAGTTTAGGACACATTGCAAGACTTTTTCCTAGAAGTTCATCCTAGAAGCTCGAGAAACTTTCCAATAGTTCAAGAAACATCCCAGATGCTCGTAGTACTTTTGTTTTAAGAAGAACTCCAAGTTCTTACTAAATCGATAATTTTTCGTACCGAATCAAAACAAGAACAAAAAAATTCAGTTGCTTTTTAAAGGTTTAGTCAATTCCTTGGAATTTCCGTTGATCACAATCTTGAAGATCCTTAAAAGTTGTTGCAAGATTAAAACATTATCTTGGAAATGCTGGTCACAAAAATTCCACCAAGTTTTGCAAAACAACTAACTTTCCAGACCTCGTACATTATTAAAATATTGTTGATGTTCTGGCTAAATTTGTTTCTAAATGTTCCGGTAATTTCCAGAAAGTTGTATCTCAGAAACTTTGAAAATTTTTTGGCAATTCAACAGACTTTGCCAAAGTTCCAACACTTCTCTTCTCAAATGAGAACGATCAAACTTAATGATTATCTTGAAACTTCCAATAAGTTTATTCAACTTCCGAGAAGCTTAATCAACTTCTATCAAGTTCATTATATTTTCACCTAAACTTCAGGTATTCAAAAATTCACAGGTTCAGACAATATTTTTTCGTTCAGTTTCTAGAAGCTTGTATAAATTCTCCCTCATAAAATAAGCCTGAATATCCTGATCCCCAGTAAACCTGCCAAAAGTTCCAATATAACAGGCTAAAATGTATCTGTATGAGCTATTCGAGAGTGCTCCTCATGACAAATTCATCAATAAATCGATTGTTTTCTTTGAAGACTACATGATTTTTTAATTTCAAAGCAATTGCAACACTATTCGGAATCGAAATTCACCACCAAATTAATCGTATGAGCATCTTCAACGGTGGAGCAACTCGTGGGTGGGATTTATTTTGAGACCAAACGAAGAAACTCCGCTGCACGGGTGTTGTAAATTTTGTTTTGTACCGGATCTATTTTGTATCATTTAAAAACTGGTACATGTTTTGATCTATTATTGCAGCAATTTGGAACAAAAAACATATGCCTTGTTCAGACTACACAGTTAATAAAAAAAGTAATTTTTAATTAATTTTCATGCACATAATTGGAGCAATAAAAAAGATTCAAAATTACAGTCGAAAATAAAATTACATGATTAGAAAAATACATGGCACTTTATTTTTACACGAATTGAAGTCATCTCATGTAATTTTAAATGTTATTAAATTTAACCAAGCTCTGCTTAAAACAAAATTGAACTTTTAAAAATTAGAATACACCACCCTTTTTAATCACGAGCATACATTGCAATGCATTGCCTTCAGTAAGCACAGAAAACTCGTAGAAGCATCATTAAATTTAATCTCTATCATGTTATAAAATTTCCTTCCGAAGACTTATTTTCTCAGGTGACCAAAACAAATGTACACTGCTCTCCTCTCCTGCTTTGTTGATAAACATCCGTATCCAAGGAAAATAAAAATTGTAACAACGTAACTATAGATGTTTCCCGTCATGGATATAACATCCGAATTATCAGTTTGTTCAGTTTAACAATTGTGCTAAGATTTCAGTTCAGATCGTGTTAAGTGTTAGATAATGAATGACAGCAGGAGCAAGCAACCAAAGAACCGGACGCCATAGTTTATTGGTTTCCGTGAACGAACATATAATTTTACATGTTCATGTAAACTCTCATTTTAATGATTTGAAAAAGGAGAGAAGCACGCTTTATTTTCACAGCTTAATGTAAACATACGGTGTAGTACACATTTAATTTAGTATGAATTTTTTTTTCGGTGTTTTTCAACGATTCACTCATGTGCATGATCTTTAACTGAAATTCTAACTAATGTAAGACAAAACATTGATGTATTTTTCAAAATGAATCGGTTTACATCACGTGTAGTTTTCATTTTTTTTTTGCTGTGTACAGGCTTGTAACATACACAGATAAAAAGAAACATTGAATTTTCTGCGTTTCTTATGCACATAAAGGGAATGCTAGATTTTGCAGAAAATAATGGGATATTTTATGTAAATTTAAGCCAGATAACGTCTGAATCAAGCCTGTTGTATGAAAGACTGCAAACATTGTTGTATGGCACATCAAGGACTCCAACCAATTGCGTTGTTTATGCCTCCTTTGGCTTCAAATTGAACGAGCGGAAATTTTACGCGCTTGTTAAAATTAATTATTTTTTTCTGTGTAATACAATAAAATCAATTAATACACTTAAGTGTGTTTTGAAAAGTATCTACAAGGAAAATGTCATCAAGATAGCCTTGTTTTATGTTACAACGCTGTAGTATGAACAAACCAATACAATTCCGAAACGCTACACGCTGCTTGATAATACCAATTGATGAGTAAAACTTCAGCTTTTTAGTGGTGTTGCTCGCCTCGGATGCCTCAAGTTGCTCCCGGTGCCTGTAACTTGCTTTTCATGCAATTCCTGAATATCCAATGCTTCTCTTAGTTTTTGACAGCAACTGCAGTTTTCGGAAAAATGCTGACTAACTTGAAATGGGACAGCTCCCGGAATAGCGACTGTTGTGGATTTTATGACTAATTTGATGGCAAATTCCGATTCTGAATAATGTTTCGATTGCTCGGAAATGCAAAGTAATGAAGTCTTCAAAGTGAACATACGGTTTATTGATGGGTTGGTCATGATTAGCGTTTAATGTAATACATGTATTTACCACAGGACTGAAGCGGCTGTCATCCACGAACAACAACCGTGAAGCCAAAAACTTGGTGCTGCGTGTGGTGCTTATTTGACAGCTCGGTTTTCTTGAAGGCAATATGCAGCAAACACAATATCCGCGGCGGAAGTTGTCGTGTTTTGTCGTTTATTTGATTTGAGAAAAAAATCTTCCGCCTCGTACTTAGTGTAGTGGTTATCACAAGGATTGTATTTTTTCATTATTTATTAGCCAGGTACTATAATATTTCATCTAAATTACTGATAATAGTAGTTTGGTAGAAGAAATATTGTAAAGAAATATAATCCATTGAAAACAGAGCTTGAAATGTTCAAAGCGTCACTAGCGCCACACCAAAAGTTGCAGGCTTCAAGAACTATCGCTCTCTTCACTCCTCTGGTATTTACACTTTCACCTTCAGTCAAATGAAAGAGCAAGTGTTCCTCGTTGTCTGTGAGAATTCTCCGATCTCTAAAAACAAACCTCAGATGACAAGTGTTGGCGGGTTTAACAACAAGAAATACCACATCGGTGCGAGGAACGTTAAATTGGTCTATTTTAGCTGGTTCTATTCAATTTTTTCTGATGCAAATCTAGTATAAAGTTGTTTCAAATATATACCACCGCTGAAGATGCCCTAATTGCTGAATAGATAAAAAATATACCTGATTTAAAAAGATGCAAATTAGATCTGGTATAGATCCAAATTTACAACACCGGTGCAGCGATGTTTTTCGCGTTTGGTCAAAAAAAAACTATATCCAAACGACGATTTGGACCACCGTTGAAGATGCCCTTATGATCCATTTGAACACTCTTCAAATGCGTCGTGATGCCGTGAATGCACTTATCGTCGCTGATTTGCTGTCTGATCGAATAGACCGCCCCTCACTGCTCGACAATATTACACTCCAGGCTCGTAGCCGTATCTTATGAAGCACCTTCCTTCTTAGAGTTCACACAGGGGACCCAACGGCACGATTTTTGGAATGATTGCTTTGCAACGAGCCTCTTAATTTGAGTCGTCAGTTCATGGGTTTAGTATGTTGCGTAATTATACAAGAAGACTGTTTTTTTGCTTAAGACAGTTGGTTTTTATCATTTGAACACCAAGTCAATCAGTTGATAATTAAATCAAATAAATAAATCAAAACATGCTCTCTTAGCTTCGTCAATAAAGGCGAAACTACAAAGCAACACCAAGCTAGGGAGAGTTACGGTTCTATTCCTGGTCTAATTCGAAATGTTTCTAAATGGAAAAAGCTTATGCTCGTAGTAAAGGTATTTGGCAGCTGTCAATTTCATGTTTTAATTGACTCCAACATGTCTTCGATATTTACTTTACGTTCTGGTTCGAATTAAGTTTAACGTTATGGTTCTAAGGCTTGTTCGTAACAAAAAAGGAAGTGAAGCATTGCATCAAAATTTTGCACGAGCATAGCGAAAATCCAAAGTACTCTCACGCCAAGTTGGCGAAATTGTTGAATGTGGCTAAATCAACTGTTACCAACGTATTAAAAGTGTTCGGTGAACGTTTGTCGACAGCCAGGAAAGCTGGATCGGTGGGAAATCGTAAGCCGGAGATTACAGCGACGACAAAAAGAGTTGCCCGCTGCTTCGAGCGGAGCCCCAACCTCTTCGTTCAAGATGTTTCAAAAAAGCTAGACTCCAAATCACGACGATAAACAAAACACGTCGGCCAAAGCACGATCGCAAAATGTACACGACGATGCTGACGAAGTTTGATTGCGTGGTACAGGACGATGAAACTTACGTCAAGGCACACTTAAAACAGCTTCCTGGACAGGAATTTTATGCGGCAACCGGACGGAGAAAGGTGACAGATATGTTCAAGCACATTGAACTATCAAAGTTCGCGAAGAAATATCTGGTGTGGCAGGCCATCTGTACCTTCGGCTGGAAGAGCAACGTTTACATTGCGACCTGAACCGTCAACCACGAAATTTATCTGAGCAAGTGCCTACAAAAACGTCTACTGCCTTTCTGAAAGCGACACAATTGTTCCGTTCTATGGCCGGATTTGGCATCTTGCCATTACGAAAAAATGCCATGGAGTGGTATGCTGCCAACAACGTTCAAGTGGCCCATGGAAAAGAAACCTTCCAACACGCCAGAGCTCCACCCAATAGAACAATATTGGGCCATCGTCAAGCGGAACCTTGAGAAGACTCACAAAGCTGTTTTGAGCGAGAAACAGTTCAAGGCAAACTAGTGTTCTGCGGCGAATAAAGTGAACAAGAAGACTGTACAAAATCTTATGGCAGGTGTCAAATAAAAGACCCGTCAGTTTGCATTCGGTAAAAAGGAAGCTTAACTAAATATTTCTTTTGTATTCTGTATTAACTGAACTTGAAAAAGAAAAAGAATTTGACTTATTAATAAAAACTTTGATCGACTAAAACACATTACTGTTTGACCATATTTTGATTGGAACACCCTTTATAAGATGAAGTTTTGTTTATATCGGTTTTTGTGGTCGACAGAGTGTCAATCTCGATTAACTCCGCTTGTTTCAGGCGCGAACGGTTTTTTACAATCGTGATTTTCATCTTAGCTGGCGCACTTGAGATGGAAATCTTCATTCGTCCATTATTGTCCGGTGTAACAGCGAAAGAAAGACATAGTAAAGCAATAGTATCAGCACCCCAAAAGGCCTGGCTTATGATAAATCTTAGTACTGGTCTTGTGTCTCCCTGTTACATGCTTCCATTCGTGCATTTTGGCTCAAACTCTGATTATCGATGCATAAAAGAGTTTTGTATTTTATTGCCAAATTAAGCACCTCTTGCAGACCCTGGGAAGCAAAAGCCGCCAATTCATGATAGTTTTGATACATTTTCAATGAGTGCTCATCTTAAGCTTCTTGAAACCCACAAAAAGCACCCTGTTATTTGGAAATGTGGCCAAATTTACATTACCCCGTAATCCACGTGTCCATTCAATTATGGAACAACTGTTGCAAAGCCATGCTCTTTTACATTCGAATTTCATTAATCAACAGAACATGGTTTCTCCGTTTGCTCAACAAGCAAAAATTAAATAAAAAATATAAAAAAAATAATTAAAATATACATGCTGATTGCCATCATCCTACGAGAGAGGTGAAAAGGCTTATACAAAAATATCATTGCGGTTCTGGTTCGATCGGCTCATTTCGTACTGAATGGAGTTGTTCAACAATAAGCTCAGCAGTTAAACCTATTAGGGCATTTATGTACATTATGTTCGCCGTTTCCCACGCAGAATTATCTCCACTTCGGCTGAATTGTGTGTCTTGCATCGCTGCGGCTTCGTTATTTCATGTTCACGCTCGTCTGAAAGGAAAATGCCAACAAAGTCTATATGAATGTGGTCATTTTTTCCCTGGTGACAAAAAAGAGGTTTTATTCACTAATCTGGAGCTGGAAAGCTGGATAAAGAGTTCATCTATAGTGATCGATTTGTTTGATCAACGCCCTTAAAAAAACAGGTTATGTAAACAGATCGTAGGGCAGATATATAGCTGCTTTTTTCCACCTCTGTAATGAAATATAATCACGAGGATTTCAAAAACAATATCCTCCACTTCATCACTGACACGATTCATCTAGACCTCCCGGCGCTGGTTGCTAATGAATCCATTCAATATTAAACGGTTATGCAATCGCGCTAGCACTCAACCGCTGAGCGACCGACCGGTGCTTAGAGTGGGATACCGCTGGCTGTGAAAATAATTTGAGTGGATCTTCTTTTTGCACACAAGCGTACCAACAAGGATCACGCTTGCAATCAGTTAACACTTCCCAGGCGGAAAATCTTCTCACCTCTGCAGGCGCCTATCGCAGGAAGTGCACACACGCATTACGGAGAGCTCAACTCTTCGGCTTTAATCAGATTATAATTAAACGATTTCATTTTCGAATGCTTTTTCGGGACCCGGCAGCAGCAGCCACTCATGATTGCTGTTGAGTTGGAATAGCTGATAAATGCTGGGTTGGAGGTTGGAGATGAGATGCTCCATTTATTCATTTTTGAAGTTAATGTAACGGAAAAATACTTGACAGTATAATTAACTGTATTTCTTTTTAACAACACCATTCGAATTGATTAAAAGTATTCCAAGTGAAGCCTGTGCTTCCTACTTTTCGCATAAAACGAGGATGACTTTTTGGAGATTTAATTTGTAATCATTGAGTGCTATCTTGTTTGAATGGTGTTAATTATCTTTCCTTAGAGTTGCGTTGATTGAAATGTGCGTCGAAATTGGAGGTATGTTTTTATTCTCCAGCTCGGTTAATTGATCTCTCAACAACAGATTCAACTCGGTACACTCAGTTGTTCAATTTGGTGAACATTGCTAAGTTATTTACAGGGTGCGGTAGAAAATAATGCGAAAATGTTCAAACTTGAGTATTGGGTTGATTCGTGTAGATAGAGAATAATTTCTGTCGAAAGTGTTTCGTTTATGTTACTGTGTTTATGTTTACTATGTTTTGTTTATGCTTACAGTGCTGCATCCAAACATTCTATTTGTTTTATTGTAAGCTTGCTGAACCCGGTGCGAACCTTGCAACGCCTGCAACTAAATGAATAAAACTGGCGCGTTTATGGTTCTGAATGAATCTGGTTAAAATATTTTCGTTTGCTTGTGTGTGTTATTTATGTAAAAACAAAGGTTTGTTCAATGCTTGGACCGATTGTTTCTACCGGTTTTGCTTTCTGTGTAGAACCATTTCAAAGACAAACGAAGCCGTATCCTGTCAGTTTGTACGTAATTTTCTCTTGCATAACCTAAGATTCACTTCTTGTGCATAATGTAGCACTGAGAGTAACTCAACCAATTCTTGACTAAAAAGGGGTTCAAACTTCTATCAGAATATGCTTCTTAACCGAGAAATACACATGTTGTGTTATAGTTGCATGGATAATTCTCATGTTTTGTTCAAATGTCTGTTTCATTGGTTTGAGAGCCCTCCTTCACCCTCTCCAGAGGGAAGGCATCTCAAACTACCTAAGAAAAAAATCCTGCCCTAAAACCCCCACATGACAAAGTTGGTTCCATTTGAAGAACTCCAATTCCAAAAACTCGAGCTTTGCAGAAATTTGTGATTCATTCCCACTCCCCTTCCAGGAGGGAAAAGAGCTTCGAACCATCATAAGATCCTTCTCCGGCCTCAACGGGGAAAGAGCTTTGAACCATCATAAGAAAGGTTCTTATGGTGGCCGGCCTCAACCCCTACATATAAGTTTTCATAACAGTAGGGATGATTCTCATGTTTGGTTGACATTTGTGTCTTATTTTCATGAGGGCTCACCCCTTCCAGAGAGGGGAGGAGTCTCAAACCTCGATAGAAACATTTCTTGGATCCGAAAACCCCCACATCCCAAATTTGGTTCCATTTGCTTGATTAGTTCTCGAGTTATGCAGAAATTTGTGTTTCATTGGTGTGGGATCTCCCCTTCCACATGCGGGAGGGGTCTCGAATTATCACAACAATCTTCCCCGACCCCCAAAAATCCCTGCATAAAAATAGTCATACCTGTTGGGATAATTCTCATGTTTGGCTCAAATTCGTGTTTCATTTGTATGAGAGCCCCTTCTTCCAAAGAAGAGGGGGTCTCAAACCACCGTAGAAACATTTGTTGCCTACAAAAACCTCCACATGCCATATTTGGTGCCATTTGTTTGATTAGTTCTCGAATTATGCAGAAAATAGTTTTTCATTTGCATGGGAGACCCCCTTTCTAAAGGCGGGTGGGGTGTCGAACTATCATAAGATCCTTTCCCGGACCCAAAATCCCCTGCTTATAAATTTGCATAGCGGTAGGGATAGTTATCATGTTTGGTTTGAATTTGTGTTTCGTTTATATAGGAGCCCCCCTTTCCAGAGTGAAGAGAGGTCTCAAATTACCATAAAAACATTTATTGCCTTCAAAAACTCACCCATACCAATTTTGGTTCCATTTGCTTGATTATTTCTCGAGTTGTGCAGGAATTTGTTTTTTATGGAATCCCCCCTTGCTAGAGGCGGAGGGGTCTTGAACTATCATAAGATGCTTTCCTGGACTCAAAAACTACTGAATGCAAATTTGCAAAGCAGTATGCATAGTTCTCATGTTTGGTTGAAATTTGTGTTTCATTTGTATGAGAGCCCCCCTTTTTAGAGGGAGGAGGGGCTTTGAACCACCATAAAAACATTTAATGCCAAAAACTCGCTCATTCAAGTTTGGTTCCAATTGCTTGATTAATTCCCGAATAATGCAGAAATTTGTGTTTCATTTGTATTGAAGCCCCTACTACTCCCTTACAGAAGGCGAAGGAGTCCAATCCACCTTAGAAACATTTATCTTCTTCAGAAACCTTCACATGCCAAATTTGATTCAATTTGCTTTATTAGTTCTCGAGTTATGCAGAAATTTGTGTTCCATTTGTTTGAGAGCTGCCCCCCCCCCCCTCCCTTCTTATATGGTGGAAGAGTCTCAAATCACCATAGAAACATTTCTCTTATTCAAAAACTTCCACATGCCAAATTTGGTTCCAATTTTCTGATTAGTTCTCGAGTTATGCAAGGATTTGCGTTTCATTTGTATGCGAACCCTTCCCCCCTTTCAGAAAGGTGAGGGGTCTCAAATCAACATAGAACCATTTTTTGTCTTCAAAAACCACCGCATACAAAATTTGGTTCCATTTGCTTGATTAGTTCTCGAGTCATGCAGAATATTGTAATTAATTTGTATGGAAACACCCCCTTTTAGGACAGGGAGGGTTCTTCATTTACCATAGAAACCTTTCTTGCCTTCAAAAACTCACACATGCAAATTTGGTTTCTTTAGCTTGATTAGTTCTTGAGTTATGTAGAAATGAGTGTTTCATTTGTATGGGAGCCCCCCTTTCCAGTGAAGGGAGGGGACTCAAACCATCATAAAAACCTTGTCCGGCTCCAAAAACTCCTGAATACAAAATTTCACGCCGATCGGTTAAGTAGTTTTCGAGTCTATTAGGGTCAGACAGACAGACAAACAGAAATCCATTTTTATATACATAGATTTGTCGCATAGAGTGATCGCCAGTTTGTTGCTCGCCCAGAAGAAGCCGAAAGAGATTGCCAAGGTGGTAGGATGCCATTTGGCAACAGTTAACCGCATAAAAAAGTCCCTGCAGGATGGTCCTAAGCAGCAGATCAAATCGGTCCGTGCAAAAATTGATCGCAACCCGGTGCGTTCCATAAGAAGACTTGCAAAGGAAGGCAATATTTCGGAGAAATCCATTTGGAGAATCATCAAAGAAGACCTGCATCAAAGATGGTAAATTAACAAGATGCCCCAGATATTATTTTCTAGAATAATCTAAAGGCTACACTCGTTTTATATGATTGCAACGACGTCTGGTGACAACACATTGAAATATTCAATCATACTTTCAGATTAGCGTGGATCACAGTGTGCGTGCACTTATTTGACAGTCGAGATGGCGACGGTTTGTTTTAATTATTTTGATTCAAAGTTGAAGTGTTTTCAATTGTCCCATCAGTAAATGATTGCTTGAAATAATTTATCCACCAAAACCCGGAATCTCAATAAGCAACTGATATGGAAATTCATTTCGAGTAACAACGAAAAGAATCGACGCTCGATGGGAAATGGCAAAAAGTGTTGTCTATCAATGTGGTTCAACGTTATCTCGTTTGCAATGAGAGTGGTGCTATAAAATGTAGAAAGAGTGAAGGGGGTCTGCCTGCATGCATCATCCAGAGCCAGAGTGAAACGCCACTTGATTACGGACCGGGTCAAGGAACTACGAGTGACTCGTTCCAAGGGATTGCTTTCCTTGTTGAAGAAGGAAAAAATGACAATCCTGTTCTCCGACGAAAATCTTTTCGGCATCGATGCTGTGATCAACAACCGCACGGACGGGTTCATTTCACCGCAGAAAATAGAGAACGTTCTGGAAAAAGCGAAATTCAAATTTCAAACCAAACATCCGCCTAGTGTCATGATATTTGGCTTGGTGGCGTCCAACGGTTTGAAAATGCCGCCTGTTTTCGTTGATGCTGGAGTTGAAATCAATACCGCAGTGTATATCGGTATTTTAAAGGAGCAAGTGCATCCCTGGGTGCAGGCCAACTTCTCCGAGGACCAAAACGTTCTCCTTCAGCAGGATGAAGCGCTGTGTCACACGTTTAATCGAACCCAACAATGGTTGAACGATAACATGAAGTTTGTGCCCCCCTAGCAGTCCAGATCTTAATCCGTTGGATTATTCGATTTGGGCATATGTTGAAGCGCAAGCCTGCAAAACATCACACCCTAGTGTAAAAACCCTGAAGTCAACCAGAACACGCACATGGCAGTCAATGTCTACGTCCGAAAGGCACGCTCTGGCTTCCGGCGTCGGCTCGAGAATGTTATTAATAAAAATGGAGGACACATTGAATAAATTACTTTAAAAGTACTTTAAAAGATAACTGCACTCGAAAATGTTGATATTATTGCTTGAATTAGTTGGAAATGGGATTTGAAAGAGATAGAACAAATTTTCGCATTATTTTCTGCCGCACCCTGTGTAAACCATCCCGTAACATGTATAAATTAATTGTGCTTACTTTGAGAGTGGGGTGACAAACTTTAATTCAAACACAAAAAAGTGACCATCTTCATGATTGAACACATAAAATAACTCAATGGTTGCTCAATAGGATTTTTACATCAATAAGTTGACAAATTTTGCTACTGTCAATTTAATAAAATCTACAGAACATTCATAAACTTCTCTGCAGAACTTCCATGCAGAATATTACTGATGTTCTCTGAAGAATTTCCCTGAAGTTCTCTGACGAATCTTCCTTGAAGTTCTTTGAAGACTTTCCTTGAAGCTCTCTTTGAAACTACCTTCAAGTTTTCTGCAGAAATTCCTTGAAATTTTCTGCAGAACTTCCTTGAAGTTCTCTACAGACAGTCCTTGAAATTGTCAGTACAATTGTCTGTTCTCTGAAAAATTTCCCTCAAGTTCTCTGACGAATCTTCCCTGAAGTTCTCTGCAGAACATCCCTGATTGTCTCTGAAGAACTCTCCTGGAGTAATCTGAAGAATTTCCATGAAGTTTTCTGCATATTTTTCCTGAAGCTCTCTGCAGAACATCCCTGAATTTCTCTGAAGAACTTTCCTGAAGTAATCTGAAGAATTTCCGTAAAGTTCTCTGTAGATTTTTCCTGAAGTTGTCTGCAGAACTTTCCTGAAGTTCTCTATAAACCTTCCTTGAAATTGTCTGCAGGAATTCCGTGATGTTCTCTGAAAAATTTCCCTGAAGTTCTCTGCAGAACCTCTCTGAAGTTCTCGTCAGAACTTCCCTGAAGCTATTTGAAGAACCTTCCAGGAGTTATCTGCCAAACTTCCCTAAAGTGCTTTGAAAGACTTTCCTGAAGTTCCCTTCAGAACTTTCCTGAAGTTCTCTGCAGAATTTATCTGAAGTTTTCCGAAGAAGTCCCTTGAAGTTCTCTGAAGAACTTTCCTGAAGTTCTCTGACAAATGTCTCTGAATTACTCTGAAAGACTTCCTTGATGTGGCATATGAAAAACTCATCTAGTCATATCCCACCTAGTAACGAAGAAATAGGCAAACTAATTTATACCATGCCATACGAAATTCTTATGCAACAAATGTAAATGAGTGCATAAAGCAGTTCGAAGACCCACGGGGCAGTTTTCAATAAATTACGACATGGCAAGAAACTGTCCTACCCATATTACATCTCCAGAACGACGCACTCGAAGTGTCGTTGTCAAGCGCACTCGATGCTAATGGCTTTCTCCGTAATCTTTCCCCTTCTCTTCACTTGCCCTCTCTCTACATCGGTCATTGATTGGTGATCGAGTAAATAGCAAATACATAATTGACTCCAAGCTCCTCCAACAGTGATGTCCCTATCCTCAGTGTGGCAGATTTTATTTTTTCCACCTTAACGACAGCTCTTCTCTCTTGTTTATATTCACCCCCAGGTTTGCATGCGGGTAGCGCATGTGAGTGTAGAAAAATGGGTTTTATTCACACAACACTCGATCGCTCTAGAGTGAGAAGAAGAGCTCTCAAATTCACACAAGCGAATGCAGATAAATTCCCAGACGCGTGCGCCCCAGTAAGCTACTGGCGTGGGCTCTTCTGCTAATATACAGCAGTGATTGGAAATTTGCTTTGACGCTACATAACAATGAGAGAAAGACAAAAATTTTTTCACGCATCCTTTTTTCGGACATTTTCTACAACTCCGACGACGTTTTCTTTTTCAATCGCACCAGCAAATCACAGAAAGAGCACTGGCGCTTCCTCACACAAGTGTACGCGGCAGTGACCCGAAGCGAGAGCACATGGGCGAAGACAGATGAGAGCACGTGAGAGCGATCGTTTAAAAGTGAGAGTGATTCACTCATTCCAAGCTATGCCATCACAGGCGCACACTTTCACTCTGTCTATTTATCACCAAATAAAAGAGAACTTTGCCTTATCTGCGGTGAGATATGGTTGTACAATTATTGTGAAATGCCATCTCTGTCCTCCAGTAGGGATCTGTAACGCAAAAAAAGGAATCAATAAACGGACACATTTTAGTTTCAACATTCAAGCAGTGAATATCGTTTCATCAGTTCTATGATGATATCACGGTCATGTAAAAAGAGAGCATATCACTGGAGTACTTTGCAACCCTGAAGTTCCCTAAAGAACTTTAATGAAGTTCTCTGAAAAACTTTCCTGAAGTTCTCTGAAAAATTTCCTTGAATTTCTCTGCAGAACTTCCCTGAAAATCTCTGCAAAACTTCCCTAAAATTTTCTGTAGAACGTCCAATAAGCTCACTTACATGAAGTTCTCTAAAGACTCTGAGGGACTAACCCGAAGTTTTGTGAAGAACTTCTCTGAAGGAGTAAGTTGTCAGAAGAACGTACCAAAAATACCAATATTGGGGTAATTAGCCTCTTATGTGGACTAGCGATAAGGGAACGTCCATTAATTACGTCACGCAAAAATTGACTTTTTACAACCCCCCCCCCCCTCCCCCCCTTGTCACGTTTTTTGTATGGACCTTTAAATTTTTTTGTATGGATTGTCACGTTTTCTCAAACCTCCCCTCCCCCCTTACTGCGTGACATAATTAATGGACCTTCCCCAAGCATTCATAACATAGTTCACAGGCAGACCAGTGCCACGAAGTGAAATAATTCTGATTTATCTAATTTATCTAATTCCAGTCTAACGTCTGGAAGACCATGATTACTCGAATAAATTTTCTGAAAACAATAAATACGCAATTCACAAAGCTCTGAACTTTCGAATATGATTTTTGAAGATGACATTTTGCAATATCTCAAAAATCTCGAGATCCAGATTATATAGTAAGTTTACAAACACTCTAGTGCCACGGAGTAAGATAATTTTGATCTGTTGAGTCGAGCATCTGGTAGCTTAAGGGAATCCACGCATATCAGGGGGCTTACTGTACTTTACGATATTTTACTAAAATATGCTGCATTTCAACAGTCATAACTTTTTCTGGTGCAGTCGGATCGACACAATTTCTTCTGCAAAGTTGTTTGCTCATGGCTGAGAAATTTCCAAAAGAAATGCTTCTGGAACAGTACATTTAAGCTAAGGAAGTTATTTGAATGGTTCTTTAAATTTATCAAAATTTCAAGTTTTGATGCCAATTTGTTAAGAAATACGCCAATCGCATGAGGTCAAAATTCGATAAAAAACCTGAATTAATCCACCGATGGTGAGACTGAACCCTTCTTGCACTTTATCAGAATTACGAACTCAAATGTGGCAAATATGGTACAAGATACATTTTTTCATCAGAAATTCCAGGAAGGTCCAGGAATATTCGATATGTCATATTTTGTGTTTAAAATTTGTACTGTTTGACAATTCTTAACGTACTGTTCATCGATGTGATAAAAATATTACCATTAATGGTCTATAATTACCTGTTTCTGTTAGTTATATAAAAGGTGAAATTACATAAATATTAGCAATATCATAAAATCAGTCCATAAAATGAATTATTAGTCAATCCTAACCGCCAATTTTGATTATCGAGGTTCGTTGAAAATTGGTTATATTAAATGAAGACTTTGTGTAATTTTCGAATAAAGGGTGATACGGTCAAAATTTGGTCAAGGGAAAACGCGTGTAAAACGGTGAAATCGTTTATTTAAAAAATCAAATTAAATTTCTTTTTCAAGTTCAATTAGTATAAAATTCAGGAAAAATATTCAGTTAGGCTTCCGCTTTTCCAAATCCGAATTGCCGGGCCTTACGCTTGACCCCTGCCATCAGATTTTGTACAGCCACCTTGTCCACCTTCTTCGCCGCAGAAAGCCAGTTTGCCTTGAACTGCTGCTCGTCCTTAGCAGTTTTTTTGGTCTTCTTTAGGTTCCGCTTGACAATAGCCCAGTATTTCTCAATTGGGCGGAGCTCTGGCGTGTTGGGAGGGTTCTTGTCCTTGGGAACCACCTGCACGTTGTTGGCGGCGTACCACTCCATGGCCTTTTTACCGTAATGGCAAGATGCCAAATCCGGCCAAAACAGTACGGAACAACCGTGTTTCTTCAGGAAAGGCAGCAGACGTTTATTCAAACACTCTTTCACGTAAATTTCGTGGTTGACAGTCCCGGAAGCTATGAAAATGCTGCTTTTCAAGCCACAGGTACAGATGGCTCGCCAAACCAAATATTTCTTTGCGCACTTTGACAGTTTCGTGTGCTTGAAAATATCTGCTACCTTTCCCCTTCCTTTTGCCGTATAAAACTCCTGTCCCGGAAGCTGCTTGTAGTCGGCTTTGACGTAGGTTTCGTCGTCCATTACCACGCAGTCAAACTTCGTCAGCATCGTCGTGTACAGCCTCCGGGATCGCGCTTTGGCCGTCGTATTTTGTTTATCATCGCGATTTGGAGTCACTACCTTCGTGTAAGTCGATAGTCCGGCTCGTTTTTTGGCTCGATGCACGGTTGTAGACGATACACCCAGCTTATTTGCGGCATCTCGGAGAGATAGGTTAGGGTTCGCTTGAAACTACCGGCAACTCTCTTTGTCGTCTCAGCGGCTTCCAATTTTCGATTTCCCCCCGATCCAGACTTCCTGGCTGTCAACAAACGTTCCCCAAACACTTTAGTTACATTTGTAACGGTTGATTTGGCAACTTTTAGCGATTTTGCCAACTTTGCGTGAGAGTAGCTCGGATTTTCGCGATGCGCGAGCAAAATTTTGATACGCTGCTCTTCTTGCTTGGACGGCATTTTGACAACTGAAGAGTGAATTCCAAAATCAAAATAGGAACAACATTCTACACACACACCTTCAAAATGAGGGGTGTTCAGGTTTTTTAAATGCAAAATTGAAAGAAATACGTCAAGTTGATATTGACCAAATTTTGACCGTATTGCCCTTTATACTCGTTGTAGTTCAAAACCAGACCACTCGAACCAATCGATCCTTCTCTAATTCTATAGAGTTGCATAGTGTGGGTAGTCCACTGTATGTGCTATACAATGCACGAGATGTGACACAATAGAATGCAAGCGGCCTCGATTGGTGTGATTGGTCTTGTTCGGTTTTGAACTGCAACGAGTATATTTTCATCTCACAATTATGTGCTCTCAGGTATTGTTTTGGTCATATCTCCATGAAGGATTATCCAATCATAATGAAATTTTGACCAGTTATTTGGAGATTTCATAACTTTGATTTGAAAACTAAAATCGGTACACAAATAGCTCAATATGTAATCGGAGACTGAACTGTTTGATTACTATTATAATAGGCCGTCAAGTACTGTTTTGTTCATATCTTCGTAACGAAATGTCCGAATGAAAAAAAAAAATCAAGAGCTTTCTTGTAGCTTCCATTTGCCGTCAACAAAACTGAAATTGGTTCACAGATGGCTGAGAAACCGATGTGACATTATTTGTAACGCACACACACACATACACATACACACACACACATACATACACGCAGGGGTGTGGAAGTAGTTCGCCTCCCCGCGGTGCACCCTGGAAACGTTAAGCTCCCCTTAACGGCTAAACGAACTACAACGGAGGAAGCGCCATACCGCGCAGGAGCCGGCAGGAGGTCGTAAGCGGTTGTGACATGGCCCTGACTTTCTCGATCGGAGGAGGGACCATACGACGCGAGGTTCGGCAGGTACAGTAAGCGGTCGGGTAGGGAGATCGCGGACGATCTGGAATGCCACAGACGTCCCGAACCCTGCTTGGATCCAGGAGCATCTCGATCGAATCAGCGTCAGGTAGGCGAAGCTAACTACTAAAGACCTATGTAGTTAGACATAGTGGATGCGTAAAGCACACTAACCCCTTCCTGAAGTAATACCGAAAGGTGGTTCTGGGGAGGGCCGGGGCTCGAGGCACGGGTGGGTTTTTAGTGGGTCGAGGAGTTGGCACCCTCATCCCCACACCCTGAGTTCTTCAGGAGTCTGTTTGCAGATTTTCCATCCCGTCAAAAAAAAAAAAAAAAATGTAAGATGATGCTATTGATGTAAGAAGGGTAAATAGGTAGAGTATATGTCTGTTTCTGCATTTTTTCACTTCAGAATGGGGAAATCATCACAAATGAAATCGTCAATCTGTAACTAACAATTTGTTGAATAGTAGCGTTATATATTCATGTTGGTGATCTTCACAAAGCGGAAAATTCGTCAACTGTCCCGATAGCTTTTTTTTAGTATTTTAACGCACTGCCTAGCTAGCGAGTCCTCTTGCTCCATGCTTCACCCTTCAGCACAAGTCAAACTTGAATAGGCAGAATGTGTTTCCGACCCGGCTGCAAATTTGAAACAATACAGTGAGTTAATGTGAGGTTATGAATAATACCGATTTTTCCATTGCGGAACGGCCCTCTTCTGGGTAAAACAATTTTTTTCGGTTACTTGATTTGGTGATATTTTGTGTGTGCTACCTCGTACCACACTGGTATACCTAGTGTCGGGATAATGGTTTCGCCTTCCTGCTGCGAATTAAAATAAACCGAGACTAGTTGGATTGATATGGTAAGACATTTATCAATTTTATTTTGAACACAAATGCCAAACATAAAATGTTTAAATTAAAATGTCACATTTATTATTTGATATGTGAATTGCTAAACATTGCACGCCGAATGACAAATGCGAATCGTTAAATTTCAAATGTCAAATGCAAAAAGTCTAATTCTCGAATGTCAAGTAGCGCGTGTCAAATGACAGATGTCAACGCCAAATGTTAAATGTTAAATATCAAACATCACATGACCAATGTCAACTTTCAAATGCCAAATTTTATGGGTTACATGGCAAAACTAGGAAGGCAAATGTAAAATATCAAGTGCCAAAAGGTATATGTCAAGTATCAAATGCCGAATGTCAAATTCTAAATGTCATATGCTAAATGTAAAATGCCAAACGTTACATGACATTTGGCCTAATATCAAAAATCGAATATCAAGTAACAAACGTCATATGTCAAATAACATTTTGTCTAACAGTATATGGTAAACATTAAATGCTAAATGTCACCTGCCATACGGCATAAAATGTCATATGTAAAATGACAAATGTCTTATGAGAAATGTCAAATGTCAAATTACAAATTACAAAAGTCGAATAACGAATTACAAATGACACATGACGTATCAAAACACATAACTTTCTCTCTGCAAATGAAGACAGCGCGGCTGCTATTAAATGTTCATTTAAGAAACCAATTTATGTATTATTCTTGACGCTGAACAACTTATTTCAAAAATTAGCTCTGTTTCATAAAAGCTTCGTGCTTCAGTTGCAACAACTACGAAATGTTATGATTGTACAATCAGAGGTCTACAAACTTGGGTTGCTTCAAAGTTTTACAGATTCTGTTGGACGATTTGAGTTATTTTGATCGAAGCAGTTTACTGGTCGATTTGACAACAATTTAATCCGATAAATTCTCTCTCTCTCTCTATTACAGGAAATACTTCCCTGGCAGGCCTTCTGTATGTTCCATTTCCGACCGGCTGGCTATGCAAGCACCGACCGGCTTTGCTAGCCGGGCGGGATTAGGCTTAGATGCCCATCCTGGCCTATGCCAATCAGGCTCTGAACGCGGTGTCCCCAAGAAGGCCCTAGCATGGCCTCCCTGCTCAACTTCAAGCTTGCTTAGATAACCATGGGATCATATGTCGACTACTTCACGTGGGTATGGATAGCGGCTGAAGGACCCATCAGCATTGTGCCGCAAGCTCCCAATGAAACGATTCGGCGAGAGGAGGCGAACCCGCTCGCCAAAAAAGGCTTAATAAGATCCCCGTCCGGTACGAAGGCAGGATCCGGTGGCGCAACCGATACGTGCGGTGACAACGACAGTCTCGGAAGCAGGGGTCTCCGGTAAAACCGCTTCCTAAAGTGTTCGGTAGTCGCAGAACAGTTGATTGCGATAATCGACATTACGTCGACTCGCACCAGTATCAACATGGACCGCATACATAGCTTGTTGCAGCTTCGTACATTAGCAACGGCGGTATGTCGTGGGAGGGACGAACCAGAAGCTATGCTCCAAGCCAACGAAAGTGCCAGAAAAATGGCAAGACTAGTGGCAGCGGAAAAGGTCAGGGAATCCGCCTGCAAGTACACGCAGACCGTGGTGGCAGGGACATCAAAGCGTGCAAGGCAGTCGCCCGGGGAAACCTGGTGGCTCAAAGAAGCGGCCCGGGGGCCCAATGACATATGCGAGCGTGGTGTTGGAATGTCGGCACTAAGGGCGGCAAAGATGACAATGACGACAAGGTGCCAATAGGGCCAATACCACCTCGGTGGTGCGCGAATGACCACGTGCCACCCTTAGGCCAAGCGATAGGGCCGTTCGCGGTAACGAACGGGACAACAGGAAGGGAACGATCGACGATCCTTTCAGAGGCAAGGAAACCCCCTGGGCCAAGGTCCGGAAAAAGAGAAATAGAACCCAGAGAGAAAAAGCGAACCGAAGCCTAGAAATGACGCATTTGATAATATCTCTAAATAGTAGTGTTAACTACTTCGTTCTACACAGGAACAAGAAAAACAAGAAAATTAATTGCCTTGACTACCTTGCCAGTATTGATTATTTCGTAAAATGGTCCATTGGTTATCACCTAATTGTAAAAGATTATTTATTTTTTAATCTATGCTATGAATAAATGTATATTGGTAGAATTTCTGAAAACCATCCCCAATTCAAGAGACAAAATGAAGCATATATATAAGCATATCATCGTCAAAACATACCATTGTCAAACAAAACTCACATTTCAGCTTCACTTCGTCCTCGTGCCATCAGCACACAGAATAGTCTACCTATGTATTTGGCTGATGGTGGTTGCTTCCTGTTTATAAATTGAATAACACTTTCTCTCACGTGGTCTTTCTCGCGCTTCGTCTTATCCTGGCAGCATGACACCGACACCGACCTAGTCACTAGAAGTCACAATTGGAATGATGGCAGCCAGCATCAGTATTTACGTAGCAGCACTCCACTCGCAATTCGTGATTTATTGTTCACCCTTCGCGTTCTTGATTGAAATTTATTACACGATCATCTCCAATTATTTCGCGTGTCATGAAGCCAGGATCAGTCAAGTGACTTTACACAGCATGCACAGCAAAAGGATTCCCTGCCCTGGTTACATTTGTGTGTGCATCACTTGTATAAATTGTGCTTTCGGGGGAGTATCATTATTTCAGCCGTTAGCATTAGCCAAGTGCTCGGCCAAGTGTTTCGGGAACCTAATATGACAGCAAATAAGATAAATCATTCTTTTGGGAAAGCGTTCTTCGCACGATTGGACTGCAACCGTGGGGGAAGTTACGGAGACAAAGCTGTTTTGCGTGACTGTAGCGGGTTCAGGCGTACGGCCACGATTGGTTGGAGACGGTGTGGCTGTTCTCGTTATCGGTGAGAAAAATGTCTTTGTTTTTCGGAGTGGAAAACAGGACAGTGAGAAATGAGAAAAATACTATAAATAAAAATATTTTGACAGTTGAATCTTAGAGGGTGGGTTAACAGGACGAATGAATTCTTAGATGGATACTTTTTTTTTTGCCCCACCGAAGGCGTCCGTTTGCTCGTTTCTTGACGTTCCGATAGCGTCCGTCTTTTGGAAATCGGGGGCAGTTTGATAGATGAGCGTGTGGTTGTTTTCGTAGTATCAGTCACTGTTTAGTTGATTATCGTTCGCTTACAGGATGACAGGTTTTTCTACGGGGGAAAACAAAGGTCTCAAATTCTGGAAACTGCGCGTGTTGTTTTTCAACTGTATTGTTTTGGTGGTAGTGATAATTCAGACCACCCCCTGAGAAGACATGGGTGGTTCGGATATAAGTAGTGATTAGTTCTGCAAAGACTATCAACGCATTTATAAATAGGACCGTAAGAAATCTCACTCCAGCTATAGAATAGAAATTGCATTTCTATATAAATTCCAGCTGTATTTAGATATTGAATTTTGTACGAGAGAAAAAGACTGCTAGTGACATAGTTGAATTCTCAAATGAATTAATTGTTTTACAGTTTTACGCAGAAGTACCGACATACGATCTAAAGGGTGTGCGGAATGAAATTGCGACACACACAAATATTCGGCAACATTCTCCCGTTTAACCAAACATCTTCAAACTTTCAGGGAGTAAAATAAAACATATAATGAATGAATCCTAGAGAGTTTGAGCTGTTTTGTGGAATACCTGTAACTAGAAATGAGAAGAAAAATTAGTATTTTCCATTTAATTTCAACTACCTTTGCTTCTCTTGACAGATACGCGTATTTCGTTAACAATGTGCAGACTTCTTCAGTGTCTCGTACTAATAACTCGACTAGTTATTAGTACGAGACACTGAAGAAGTCTGCACATTTTAGACTGAATACGCGTATCTGTCAAGATAAGCAAAGGTAGTTGGAATTAAATGGAAAATACAAATTTTTCTTCTAATTTCTAGTTATGTCATAAATGTTTTCGCATGTTTGTTTAATTCAATTTCAGTTCCATATCCAAATGCACCATCCTTCTTCTATACACTACTCATAAGGTCCTGTACAACATTTAAACCCATTTTTTTTGCGTGGCAATCTATTTTTTCATCCCATTTTCTTCCGATTTCACTTCCCTTAGATGCTCTCGTAGGGCCTGCTTCATAATGGCCCATATTTTTCAATTGGCCGAAGTTCCGGTGCGTTCGGGAGGTTGAGATGCGTTGGCACGAAATTGACCTCCTTAGCCTTGTACCACTCCAAAACCTCTTGCGAGTAATGGCACGAGGTTAAATCCAGGCAAAAAACCGTAGGACCATCGTGTGACCTCAGAAGATGAAGTAGACGCTTTTGGAGGCATTTTGACCGTTCCCGTTGTCACGAATGGGGTGCTCCGCTTTCCGCACGAGCAAATTGCTTGCCAAATTATATATTTTTTGGCAAAATCTGACATCTTCTGCTTTCTAACGTCTTCAGGGACATTGAATTTATGTTGAGCAGTGAAAAACTGAAGCCCCGGAAGCTGCCGGAAGTCTGCTTTTACATACGTCTCATCATCCATAACGAGGCAATGTGGTTCGGCGACATTTGAACTTTGTACGTGTGGAGTCTTTAACGTTTTTTCGCATCTTGCACGAAAGTTTTGGTTAGATTCAGTTTCTTCGCCACATCTTGAACTGAACTGTTGGGATTCCTGTTGAAAGCTTGAACTACCCACTTGTGATCTTCAACGCTATACGGAGATCCATTTTGCCACTTTTTTCTTTCCGATCAATGGTCAAACGTTCGCGGTACCGATGTAAAATGTAGATTTTACCATTCCCAGCTTCCTGCTGATGGCACGATGAGAAAGATCCGGATTTTCGAGGTACGTGCACACAATTTATTTACGCCGCTGCTGTTCTTCCGACTCCATCTTTGCAAGGATTGCACATCTGCTAGTGAAACTTACACAACGTAAACAAATACATATTGAAGTAATTCCACCCGAAATTTCACTAGAAAATACCCAACGGGTAAAAAGTTACAGCCATTTAAAAGTGGTGCTATTTCATTCCGTACAACCTTTAGAGGTGGTTTTTACTCGTTTTTACTAGGTACACTACCAGCTATGAATAAAGAATCACTTAAAGTATAGCAAGACTCATGTTTATACGGATTATCACTTTGACTGAATTCCGGACTGCACACACAAAATGCACTTCACCGGATTCAACAATTAAGCCCGATTTATTATTAGTGATGTACAGATATCTGCACATCTGTCTACATGCGTGTTGCATCGAAAAGTGATTTGCTGCTATCAGTTGTTCGTAACTTATACCTATACAAAGGCAGAGGCTATTCTGATAACGAGAGAATCTTGAGAGAAATCGTAGGAGTAGGTATGATACAAATTCGTGTGTAACGTGTTTGATGGTTGGGGTGGTTCTATTTTTGATCCAACATACCGTCCGCCTTGGAATATTCACTTATTACAACTTAATCTGCACACTTTTCTTTGACAATACGGTGTCGAATGTTCGACATCGTTGACGTGGACCTTATTCTTCTCCTTTGATGCTACTATACTGCTACTACTGCTTCTGCTGATGACGACTGCTACCGTTCAATTGCTGCCGGAGCCTGGCATCGTATGCCTTCGATCTTCAACTTCTTCGACTGGCTGACTTGAGGCCGGACACGGGTGCGTCCACGGATTGACGACAGAAAACTCATCTGAAAAATGAGAGGGTGCTTTTTCAACTATATAACCCAATTATACAACGACTTGCCTGGAACGGAGGCCTTCTGGCCTCAGCGGGCACCGAAGCACCGACGATGATTTCTTGCCGCTCTGACGGAATGATGGATGACCCAAATGTAGGACAGTGAACTGTTTTCTCGGACCGAGTTGCCGAGGCTCCAGCGGGATCGAATGGTGGATTGAGGTGCCATGGATACCCCTTATCAGTCAACGTAGGGCTGAAGAATATCAATTTGACGGAAAGAAAATGCGACAAGGTCAGAAACGGTTCGAAAAGACAGACAGGTACGCCACCGTGGACTTCACTCATGCAGGACAGGACAGATTGCCGATCACCAATGAAGGATCAGCGAATGATGGACCGACGAACTGAGTTTATCAGCCTTAAGGGTTTCTAGGATCTCCGGAATCGGGACATGATGTTGACAGTAGCTTATGTTAGTCGCACCGAGGCACGAACAGAGTACAGTTTAGGTTTGCTCGGCAGCAGAGGAATCGAAGTTGTCACGTATCGGCAAGATGCAAATTTTGGAAATTGCCCTCCGGTATTGACTGTCTTGCGCCTTAACTGTTACCACGCGAATGTTCCCATCTGATTCAGCGTGGATGTCAATGACACGTCCTAGTTTCCATTTTAGAGGTGGAAGATTATCTTCTTTTAATAGAACTAAGGTGCCGATATTGTCACGCTTGCGGGTCCATTTCGTTCTATTATGCAGATCGGACAGGTACTGGATAGACCACTTCTTCCAGATTTGTTGCTCGTAGTCCTGCACACGTTGCCACATCGATAGCCGATATTGCGGGATGTCTTCCAATGAGGGATCGCTGTCAATGGTCGCTGGACAAGAAAGTGTCCGGGAGTTAACGCTTCGAAATCCAACGGATCGCTACTAATCGGAGTTAGCGGTCGGGAATTTTGGATAGCTTCTATTTGCGGTAACACATTTCGTACACATTTCGTCGTGCTGAAGCACCTTGTCACCAATAGTGCGACTTCACCGCAGCTTCCCAAAGCCGCCGAAGTTAGGAGATCTTGCTGGAATGAAGCGGAACTCCATTCCTTCTTCTACTGCTCCACGTGTAACGGAATTGTAGAACCCTTGATCAAAGAACAACTGTTGCATCTCGTTCAACTGACGCTTAGCTCCAACAAAGTTCAGAGCGTTGTCGCACATGACCAGGGCTGGTTTTCCTCTACGTGCCACAAATCGTTTGAAGGCAGCAAGAAAGGCTTCACTGTTTAGGTCGTTCACCAGCTCAAGATGGACCGCCTTCATTACAAGGCAGACGAAGATTGCGACAAAGTGTTTCGTAGGATTGGATCGGTGAATTGGATAACGTATCATGAACGGTCCGCAGTAATCGACGCCTACGTTCAAGAATGGCGGTGCTGGAGATACACGTTTGGATGGAAGGTCAGCAATTAACTGATCCAACACTTTCGGTTTTGTGCGGAAGCACTGGACGCACTCATAAAGGACAGTGTTTGCTAAGCTTCTGATGCGTGTTACCCAGAATCGCTCTCACACAGTTGACACCAGCAGCTGCATCCCAGCATGGAAGATTTTACGATGATAATGGTCCAGAACCAAACTAGCCAGCGGATGACGATGACACAGGATTATCGGATGCTTTCAACTTGCTGATACTGGTGCCTTGGCTAATCGACCTCCTACACGTAAGATTCCATCGTCGAAAATAGAGTTTAGTTTGTTCAACTTTGAGGTTGGACTGATAGTCTTTGCTTTCTCCAACGCGGCGAGGATTTTCGTTACGCCAGCTTAACCAGGACTGCCAGTGCTTCTTCATGCTCAGAATATGATAGAAACATCGTACGCCGCTCATTCCTGTGCTGTGTATTGAAGACGAAACGCCGTATTCTTGCGATTAATCGAACCAAGTTGAGGCGTGATCAACGAAGACTGAACACTTCACTGAATGTTTCCGTGATCGCTTGCAGTGCAACGACCTTTCTTTCCTCCAAGAGCTCTTCATGAACTTCTTCTTCTGGAACATCCGACGGCCAAACGCTAGCATCTTGGCGGAGCCACAAAGGACCTTCGAACCACAGGGTCTCGTAGTGTAACTTGGCTGGAGTCATTCCTCTTGAAATTATGTCAGCCGGATTGTCTGCACCGGCTACATGCTTCCAGGAACTTCCTTTTGTGATGTGCTGTATTTCAGAGACACGATTTGCCACGAACATCTGCCACCTCGATGGCAAGGAAGACAGCCAGTACATAACGATAGTAGAATCTGTCCAGAAGTAGGCTGTGTGATGGATGCTGGTACTGCTGACGAACTTCTCGTACAGGTGACTGAGGAGTAGCGCGCCTGACAATTCCAGTCGCGGTGTAGTTTGTTCCCTTTTCTTTCGCTTAAGATCATCTAACGGTGCTACCTTGGATTTCGGTGTGATGAGACGAACTTCCACGGATCCGCTGAATGTGGTACTACGGAGGTATAGACATGCTCCGTAAGCCTTCTTGGATGCGTCACAGAAGCCATGAATTTGAATTGCGGCAAGGTCCGATCTGAACCCCACCCACCGGGGGATCGAAAGCGAATCTAGAGCTGCAAGATTTCTCCTGTACTCGATCCAGAAGTTCTGCATTGGTTCCGGTAGTGGTTCATCCCAGTCAGACTTCTGTCTCCATAAATCTTGCACGAACATCTTCGCAATAACGACGACTGGTCCCACCAGACCAAGAGGATTGAATAAACGAGCTGTGTGCGCAAGAACAACTAGGTTTGTAATAACTGTATCTGCGTTCCACCGGAACAGGTGACCGGAACAGGAAGCAATCGGAACTGGTGCTCAATGTTTTGACAGGATCGTTCGATGCCTTCATTTCTAAGCTAGAACGATTATCTAATAAATGAGCTGGTGCCTCAGCCAGAGCAGCGGTGGAGTTGGAGTTCCACTTTTTCAAATTAAATCCACCCGAAGACGTTAGCTCAACCATTTCTTTCACCAAACGGATAGCGGTTTCGATGAGCGCCAGTCAACATATCATCGACGTAATCATCGATTTTTTAATGCCTTCGTTGCAATGGGATACTTGTCGGACTCTAGCTCTGCAAGACGCTGCAAACATTTGGTAGCTAAGTACGGTGCGCATGCCGTCCCGTATGTGACTGTTGTTAACTGGTAGATGCAAATTGGTTCGTTCGGTGAATTTCTCCACAGGATGCACTGCAATCGTTGATCCGACAAGTACACCAGTATCATTCGATACATTTTCTCCACGTCAGCAACAACTGCTATTTGATGGAGGCGGAAACGAAACTGTATTGTGAGAGGATCGTCCTGGACGACTGGGTCGACCATCAGAGCGTCGATCAAGGATACACCCGTTGATGTTCTGCAGGACGCATCAAACACTACACGCAGTTTCGTGGTATTACTGTCTGGCTTGAATACGGCGAGGTGTGGAAGAAAATATACGGGGAACTCTGGATCAACGATATCCACTCGTTTCGTATGACCTAGTCGCTCGTACTCGTGGATAAAATCTTGATACTGAGCCTTCAGATCTGGATTGGCTTCCAAACGTCCAAATAGTCTGATATACAGTTCGAGTTTTTCAGAGAACTTAAGATCATTTTTTGCCTTTGGTTTTGTGCTACCCGAGCAGCACTTTACCATCATAATTGGTTGCACCAACTTGATTTTGACTAAATTGATTCGCATTGAAGTTGCCTCTACCAATTTGGAACAAGTGTGCTGCTGCTTGGGTATCCACACAACAGCAAGCACGCCATATGTTGTTTGAGATCGAACATACCGACGCCCGAAAACGAATGGTTTCGAATTAAGTTCGGCAGTAGCTTGCTGTTGGTAATGCGTACTATTTTTGTGCTATTTTTGATGCTACCGTTCGATTGCAATGCATGACACTCAGGTCCAAGTGGGTAACGCTCGGGTCTAAAAATGCTACGATCCGGCAGGTGGACGCTACGGTCCTAGCAGGTGGAAGCTGTCCGGCGGGTGAACGCTGTGGTTCGAACGAGTGGATGCAAAGGTCCGGCAGGGAGACGTTACGATCCAGTGCGAGTGGCTACCATGACTTCAGAGAAGTTCAGGGAAATTCTGCTTCTTAGAAGTGCAGAAAAGTTCTTCACTGATTCCTCTGACAAAAAAAAAAAAAATTTATAAGAAATTGGTTGATTTCATTCATTTGAGGTTTCCAATTATATGAATTTGAGCAGCAGAAGTTAAACAAATTAAACTACTAGGTTTATTTATATTTGTAGCAGACGAGAAGTGACTGTCAATTTTATGTGATCTTATGAAGAAATGACAGTTCCCTTATTATATAGGAGAGTATTTAAAAAGCGATGTAAAATACGCTAGTAGAAAAGCTCATGCAAAGATCATCAGCGACAATTTCAATTAAGAGAAGCAATTCATCATGGCTTTGGTGGATTCTGAATACAAGTTTACGTATGTCAACATAAAAACATAATGAAGATGCAGTGATGGTTTGCCGATTGCTCATTTGCGAAATCGATGTACAGAAACGAGCTTCAACCCATCACCTAGATTACTTTTATTGTGGACCAAACTCGTTCCATATGTAATTTTCGCGAGTGACGCTTTCCCGAATCATCAACTCATAAGGAAACCATATTCGTTCAGAAATCAGAGCGAAGACCAAAATATGTTAAACTACAGGTGGTTTCGAGCAAGAATAACGGTAGAAAATGCTTTCGGGGTACTCCAGAGAGTGTGTCTTTAATAGTCCGCGCAATGTGTGTCCTTTATATTTTTTTTCCTCCTGCGGGAACTTTGAAGTCGCAGTCAATAGATAATGTAAGCTGGTGGAGAGATGTCAGGGAGATCCTGTGCCCAATTCAACCAATTGCGCGAAGAGGCTCTGACGAAGCATGCGCCATTTGGAAGAAATTTACATAATACTTTTGTAATAAAGGGCAGGTTCCATGGAACTACAGTTGCATTGATTTTCCTTCACATTCTTCATTTTAATATTTCATAAATATACTTTATTTTAACACAATTGAATTATCATGAATTCAAAGAAAAATTGGTGTTGATAAATAAAAAGAACCAAACGGGAGACAAGTTGTTTTGTATGTTTAGGATAAAAATAGTTCCATCAGCTTCCAGAGGAAACTTAGAGGGTTATTCCGAGAGTCGAAGTAACGTTTATAACTTGGTAAAATGGGAAAAGTCACCTGCGTGAACTTTGCGGCCTCCCGTGGTTAAGTAGTCCGAAGTACCTTCTTCCCTCGTAAAAACATTCACAAAGCCACTTGGAGATCACCTGATCAACGAACAGAGAATCAAATCGACCATGTTACAATCGACGGGAAATTCTTCTCCGACATCATGAACGTTCGCACTTACCGCAGCGCGAATATTAACTCGGACCACTACCTAGTTGCAGTATGTATGCGCTCAAAACTCTCGACGGTGTACAACACGCGTCGAATTCGGACTCCACGACCTAACATTGAGCTACTACGGGAACCGAAAAAATGACTGGTTTGATAGGGAATGCAAGCGGGTAGTAGAGAAGAAGAATTCAGCAACACCGTACGAGAGCGAATGTGGAACGGTAAAAATAAGCACGGAACAGGAAAAATTCTATCTTCGAAGGAAAAAGCACCAGATGGAAAATCGAGACCACGAAGCAATGGAAGGACTGTACCGTGCTAACGACACACGCAAATTCTACGAGAAGTTGAACAGCTCGCACGGAGGCTACGTATCACAAACCAATATTTGCAGAGACCTGGAAGGCAACATTCTCCCAGGAGAGTGTGAGGTGTTGGAAAGGTGGAAACAGTACTTCGACAAGCATCTGAACACGCACAGAAGATGACAGGATCCCGACCCCATCCCTTCAGGCAGTTGAGGAAGAAATGGCAAAGCTGCTGGAGTTGACCAAGCGAGCTATTAAAATACGGTGGTGAAGCACTGGCCAGGGCGCTGCACTGGGTAGCTACCATGAGTTGGGAGGAGAATGTTTACTGGAGGATTGCATGGAAGGAATAGTGTGTCCAATCTATATAAAAGGGTGACAGGATTGCTGCAATTATCGTGCAATCACACAACGGAGTGCCTCCTGCAAGTTGCTCTCTCAAAGGTCAAAGCAACGATGGATCGAGTGATGTGTGTCGGCCGAGTATCAGGGACACTCTCGAGTCTCTTTGAATCTCGGAGAGGGTTACGGCAGGGCGATGGATTGTCGTGTTTGTTGATTAACATTACATTGGAGAATATGATTCGAAGAGCTGAGATAGTCACGAGTGGTACGATCTTCAGGAAGTCTGTCCAACTATTTGGCTTCTCCGATGACGTTGATATCGTAGCACGTAACTTTGATACGAAGGCGGAAACATACATCAGACTTACGGCTGAAGCTAGTTGGATTGGGCTTATGATTAATGCGTTGAAAACAAAATACATGAAGGGAAAAGGCTCACGAGAATGCAATGTTAGCCTCCTACCACGAGTTCAGATCGATGGTGATGAAATCGAGGTAGTAGACGAATTCGAGTGTCTGGGCTCAGAAGAAGTGGCGCTCAGCGAGCAACGTGGATCAATCAAGTAAAAGGCGACCGCGGACTCTCCGCAGAAAGCGAGGCTGGCGAGATCCAGCCATGGTCCGATTACAATGGAGACAACTTCTGTGTACAGCAGAGGCCACACTGCTGGCCTTGGTCTGATTGGTAAGGTGGTAAGTAAGTGTCTCCGAACTCTGTACTGCAGTTGTTATCCGACGTCATCAACGATCCAAAATTCACATAATCAATCACAATCTAAATTTCCTTAAAATTAAATCCTTTAAATTATCACAGAGCTATGCGAGGTCTATCACGCTGAGGTCGTCCTACCGACAAATACTTAGTCTTCGACGGATTCACCATTAACCATCTGGAACGTTCTTAAGACAATGTCAGTGTCGTCAGCAAAACAGATGAACTGATTGGATTCACGTTTTGTGGCATCTTCCAGCACCATGTTATACAAGCGGCATGAAAGACCACCATTTTGACGAAGTCATATGTTTTTTTAATAAGTCAAATAACGCACCCGATATCCTCACGAAGCACTGTACAGGGTGACAGAGGTTGTCTGTCATTGTTTTTCGCCTCAATGTAGCTCTTCTACAGTTTTGTTCACCGATATGTGTATATTTTTGACATAGTTGCATCCATGAAAAGACCCAATTTGGTGCTTATAGACGGACATTTCATCCATATCTCTCTAAAGTTTCTGATTTTATAAAATGAGTTGTGTTAATTTTCGTAAAACCAGATGACTTAAAGGGTTTACCGTCTAGAATCCACACACACTCAAATCAGAGATGGCATTTCGCACAAATGTTACACCAGCGCGTGAGATTTGTACCTTCACAGAGGATACAACCATAACTCACCTCAGATAAAGGGCGATACGGTCAAAATTTGGTCAATATCAACTTGACGTATTTCTTTCAATTTTGCATTTAAAAAACCTGGCCACCCCTCATTTTGAAGGTGTGTGTGTGTAGAATGTTGCTCCTATTTTGATTTTGGAATTCACTCTTCAGTTGTCAAAATGCCGTCCAAGCAAGAAGAGCAGCGTATCAAAATTTTGCTCGCGCATCGCGAAAATCCGAGCTACTCGCACGCAAAGTTGGCAAAATCGCTAAAAGTTGCCAAATCAACCGTTACAAATGTAATTAAAGTGTTTGGGGAACGTTTGTCGACAGCCAGGAAGTCTGGATCGGGGGAAATCGAAAACCGGAAGCCGCTGAGACGACAAAGAGAGTTGCCGGTAGTTTCAAGCGAAACCCTAACCTATCTCTCCGAGATGCCGCAAATAAGCTGGGTGTATCGTCTACAACCGTGCATCGAGCCAAAAAACGAGCCGGACTATCGACTTACAAGAAGGTAGTGACTCCAAATCGCGATGATAAACAAAATACGACGGCCAAAGCGCGATCCCGGAGGCTGTACACGACGATGCTGACGAAGTTTGACTGCGTGGTAATGGACGACGAAACCTACGTCAAAGCCGACTACAAGCAGCTTCCGGGACAGGAGTTTTATACGGCAAAAGGAAGGGGAAAGGTAGCAGATATTTTCAAGCACACGAAACTGTCAAAGTTCGCAAAGAAATATCTGGTTTGGCAAGCCATCTGTACCTGTGGCTTGAAAAGCAGCATTTTCATAGCTTCCGGGACTGTCAACCAAGAAATTTACGTGAAAGAGTGTTTGAATAAACGTCTGCTGCCTTTCCTGAAGAAACACGGTTGTTCCGTACTGTTTTGGCCGGATTTGGCATCTTGCCATTACGGTAAAAGGCCATGGAGTGGTACGCCGCCAACAACGTGCAGGTGGTTCCCGAGGACAAGAACCCTCCCAACACGCCAGAGCTCCGCCCAATTGAGAAATACTGGGCTATTGTCAAGCGGAACCTAAAGAAGACCAAAAAACTGCTAAGGACGAGCAGCAGTTCAAGGCAAACTGGCTTTCTGCGGCGAAGAAGGTGGACAAGGTGGCTGTACAAAATCTGATGGCAGGGGTCAAGCGTAAGGCCCGGCAATTCAGATTTGGAAAAGCGGAAGCCTAACTGAATATTTTTCCTGAATTTTATACTAATTGAACTTGAAAAGTAAATTTAATTTGAGTTTTTAAATAAACGATTTCACCGATTTACACGCGTTTTCCCTTGACCAAATTTTGACCGTATCACCCTTTAATGCAAAGTGCTCTCTTATTCGGTGATAAATGATAAATAGAGTGAAAGTGTGCGCCTGCATGGCCAGCCCTTTCAACTCAGTTTTGAGTCGTTTTTGATTCACATTCGACAAAAGTGGAGTCACTCAAATTTGAGTAAATGTTACTGGCATTGACAAGTCGACAAATCAAAAACATCGACTCAAATCAGATGGAAGTTTTCGATAAGTCGACTTGTCAATGCCAGTAACAGTAACTCACATTTGAGTGACTCCATTTTTGTCGAAAGTGAGTCAAAAACGACCGAAAACTGAATTAAAACGGCTGGCCGTGTGTGATGGGATTACTGGAGTGAGCAAACAACACTCTCTTTTAAACGATCGCTCTCACGTGCTCTCCTCTGTCTTCGCCCACATGTTTTCGCCTGCGATCACTGTCGCGTACACTTGGGCGAGGACGCACCAGTGCTCTTTCTGTGATTCGTTGGTGCGATTGAAAGTTTAAACATCGTCGGAGTTGCACAAAAGGAAGCGGGAAGAAATTTATTCTTTCTTCCTTTGTTATGTAGAGTCAAAGCGAATTTGCAATCACTGCTGTATATTAGCAGAAGAGCCCACGCCAGAGAGCTCACTGGATCGCACGCGTCAGGGAATTTATCTGCATTCGCTTCTGTGAATTTGACAGCTCTTCTCCTCACTCTAGAGCGATCGAGTGTAGTGTGAATCAAAACCATTTTTTTCCACTCACGTGCGCTACCCGCATGCAAACACGGGGGTGAATACAAACAAGAGAGAAGAGCTCTCGTTGAGGTAGAAAGAGTATGTGGAAAATTTAAAATCTCTCTCTACCACACTGAGGATATGGACAGCATTGACTCAAATTGCTCTTACTTTTGATTCGTTGGGTAAAGTGAATTGAAATTTTGAGTAGACATGCTTTAATGTGTATTGTTTACACTCTGTGAGATCTTATCATGCGCGGAATTTTTTTCAAAATGGCGACGAAAAAAAAGTCCGCGCGTGAAGAAGTTTTGCTAGGGTACTTTGAGAATAATGAACTGTCGGCTCAAAGAACGTCAAACTGTTGATCGGAAGCGAAGATCCGGGAAAAAGGCATCATGTCACCGAGAACGATCACAGACGCATGGTTGGGGCCTTTGAACGGAAACCGAAAGCATCAGTTCGAGATGAGGCTAAACAGTTGCATGTTAGCAAGAGTTTCGTGCATAATACCAAAACTTGAGCTGTACTACGTACGTTTAAGGTTCAGATGTCCCCAAACCGTGACGAGCATCAAAATACGTTCGCAAAAAGCCGTATCCAGAAGTTGTTTGTTTATCTTTATTTGAGAGACCTTCAGTCGATGGCTGGTTCGTCCCGTTCCCGGAAGTTGTACGACCAGAAGTAAACGAAACCACACTGCTGCATAATGCTTGACGAGACATATGTGGAGGCGGACTTCAACCAGATTCCAGGACACCTGTATGTGACTCCCAATGATAAGTATGATGTTCCCGAGAGCCTCCGGATACAGAAGATGTCTAAGTTCACCGGAAAGTTCTTAATTTGGCAAGCAATTTGTACATGCGACAAGCGGAGTACACCTTTCGAATGGACATGTGTATTTGGAAGATTGTCTCCAAAAGCGACTTCTCCCTCTGCTGAAGGCTCACGACCGACGGCTTGACGATCTTCTGGCCGGATTTGGCAACATGCCACTACACAAAGGACGTGCTAGAAAGGCGAATGATGTCGATTTCGTGCCGAAAGATCTGAACCATCCAAACACACCGGAACTGCGTCCGATAGAAAAATACTGGGTCATGATCGAGGAGCACATTCTTAAACGAGCTGAAGTGGTGAAGAGTGTAGAAGAAATGAAGAAAACAGAACTTCCAGGTTTGGAATGTACAGAAATTTCTGTAGAGTGACCATGAAGTTTGATCTATTAACAAATTCTAAATTACTGTGATTTTCAACTTTCTGGGATGGATTGTTACCGACCGCAAAACCAAGATCGCTGTTTGTGGGTTCGTCTTTTGGTCACAGCTTATCCATTTTTTGGGTTGAAAAATTTCTCAATTTCCCTGGCCAGAGATCATAGTTGCACTTCCATAAACTTAATGTATCAATTGGCTCTCTATTGAAAATGACTGTTCGTTTTCTGCAGTTGTGAGCCGGCTATCAACAAGTTGCAATTGACAATAAGATTGAATTGCCCAGGAAGTTAAAGAATTAATTTTCCGTGATGCTTCTTTAATCTTCTCATCATAGGCAATACCTGCGATTCTTTTTCAATTTTTAAGTACAAGAACCTCTTTCCATACAACCAAACCTTTTAAACCAAATCCAAATCCAATAAACAGGTAATGAGTCTTCTCATTCTCCAAAATACTCGTTTGAAGTGCAGTTAATCGCATTAAGCCTGAAAAGACACCGAGAATTGCCATGAATGGAAATTATCTCGCTTCTCGCCCAGGCTTCCAAGGCTGCCGTCGTTTTTAGTCCATCCCAAGCTGACCAAAGTGTTGAGTGAAAAAACGAAGACTGCAAACTATACTAATAAAAGCCACAATCCTCGGTTTTCTTGGCGTGGCTTTCCTTCGAACCAGAAAGAAAAGTTCTCCTGCTATCACTGAGAACTGTGACAGTGAGTTGGGAGGAAGCAGCAGCAGCAGCAACAACAACAAACCATCTTATCTCTACTCATTCATTCACTCACAAGTCACCGCAGCTAAGTTTTTTCTTCTTCCTCTATTTAACACTTGCTGGGGAACACCCAGTGTGATTGAGGATGAGAAAAACTTTGCCGGGCTTTTTGAAAAGGATTTTCCAATAGTTTTAATTTCGATTCGTGAAGGAGACAACTTCTGATCCGCAGAGCTAAAGAGGAAAAAAAGAATGCTCGACGAAAAACTGTACCAGAGCAAGTCAGTTTGGTTAGACGAGAAGATAACAATTTTGCATTTCACTAAATAAGCTATTGGGACAACTTTGTTCGTGTTTCATTTTGAGAAACTTGTCAGTCGAAAAAAAGAAGAAAAAAAAGAGAAGCAAGCGAAAGCAAAAGTGCCAAAAAATATACGTGAGGAAATTTAGTTTTCCAGGGTGTTGGTTGCGTTGCACACTGGGAAAAACTAGGGAAAACGATTTGAATATCTAAAAGTCGTGAGGCTTTGATCACAGTACAGGCGTTTCTCAGGTAAGAATCATTTTATTCAGACACCCCCAATCTCCGAATGGCTCGTTTTGAGAAACTCCTACCGTCTGTACCCACTGTGCGTTGGCGGTTTTTGCGGTAAGTAATTTTCCCAGGGTTGACTTTGTTGGAGTGGAGTTTCTGTTTAATATCAAAGACTTTTACGCATATCAACCCTAGGAATTTTTCAAGACGATCGCTTTCAGCTAGGAGAGGCAGCAAACGTTGGAGAAGACCCAACTTGTCCATTTTGGCTTGTTGTTTCATCTTCAATTTCATTCAATTTGCAGTTCTTTAGAGAAGCTGAGATGAAAAGCAGAAATGACGGAAGCGACGAGATTTTTCTCAAACTAAAAAGAGACTGAATGGACCGTGGATTTCTACTATCTTTTTCAAGCAGGAAAGAGCGGGAAATGAGAAAATTGAAACTACTTATCAATTACTGCAGAACGTGTCCTGCTGGGGTAGTTGATAAAAATGGTGCTGTAAATGTGACATTTTTGTTCAAGGGTGTGAAATTGTAAAAACAAATTGCATCTGAAGACACCCTGCCTGGAGAAGTGTTTCTTCTGCATATCAGTGGTCACTCGGTCTGTGCGGACGTCATGCGGATTTGGCTGTTGGAGGCATCTGCTATGGGTGTGTGTTTATACTCTGCTGCATTCGGTCGAGTTCATACGAGCATGGAATTCCAATTAACAATGTTCTACAAGTTAGTTTTGAGGTCACAATCATATGAAACTATTGTTACCTAAAGCGACTGTTAAATATTTGTAACCAGAACAGAGCATTTGCCGTTAAAATTACGATAGCACGGGACTACAAGACACTGAAGAGTGTTCTTATTATTAGGAAAATTAAAGAACATTACAGATTATGATAGAAGCTGTTTTGACATCAACTTCGTTTGCATACGCAAGCGACAGTTTTGAAAATTCCATGACTACTTCCACTGTACTAAAGACTGGACTCGGAAAAAATGAGACACACATAAATGATCACCAAAAATTTATTTTAAATCGGATACTTCTCAAATTTTCAGGGATTAAATAACTATATTTATTCATTGAATTTCCTCTCCCAAGCTGAATGCTCGTACATTTCTCTTAACCCTGCTCATGAGATCTTGGACGAGACTTTGTCCATCTTCTATTTCTCCCAGTTTTTCTTCAAAGCTTCATCGGTTTTGAATGTTTTTCCGCTTTTCTTCAACTTCTTCTTCATTATCGCCCAAAACTTTTCAATTGGACGAAGTTCTGGTGTATTTCACGGGTTTGCATCCTTCGGGATTACATTAACGCCCTTCGCTTCGTACCAATCCATTACAGGCTTGGCGTAATGGCACGAAGTGAGATCCGGCCAAAACAACGTGGGACCTCGGTGAGAGCGGAGGAAGGGCAGCAAGCGCTTCTGCAAGCATTCCTCTCGATAAATCTGCCCGTTTATGGTGCCGGTTGTAACGAACGGCTTGCTGTACTGTCTGCACTCGCAGATCGCCTGCCACAACAGGTACTTCTTCGCGAATTTGTCCATCTTTTTCTTTCGGAACTTTTCCGGAACCTCCATGCGGGACGTACCGACAAAAAACTCGAGGCCGGGGATTTGTTTGGTGTCCGCCTTGATTTATGTCTCGTCGTCCATGACGAGACAGCCTGGCTTGACCAGCCACTCACGGTACAGCTTCCACGCACGCAATTTGGCCACCGTGTTTTGCTTGTCAGTCTGGTTTGGCGTCTTCCTGACCTTAAAAACACGTAGCCTAGCCCGCTTCATGGTCTGCTGGACGAACCACCTCGACGAATTGACCTTTTTGGCCACGTCTCGGGTGCAAAGGTTCGGGTTATTCTTAAAGTACTGCCTTATCTTCCGTGCCTTCTCTGGGTATTCCGTTTTCGGTTTTCGGCCGCTTCCAGCGCGCGCTCGATGGTCTTCGTCTTCTGGAACATCTCCACAACGCGGGACACGGTGGAATGGTGGATTCCATGCCTTTTGCCGATCCATCCGTGCGACTGACCAGGGTTATCGACCACCGCACCCAAGATTTGCTGGCGTAGCTCTTCTTGTTTCGAATGCATCTTGAAAACTACTTGACAGATCGCGCACATATACATAACACACTAAACTATTACCAAAAAATTCATAATTTTTTACCCACGCGATAGAAAGTAACACCCAAAACAAAGTGTCGCATTTTTTCCGAGTCCAATCTTTAGTTACTTTGTGAAATTGGTGAGAATGAAGCGATACTTGACAATGAACTATATTACGAATGGACAAATTTTACGACAAAAATCTATAAATCGAAAACCATTAACTTTAGATAGATGATGTCTTCGGAAGATTTTATTTAAAAAACTAGATCTATCTTTTGTTTTGTGTGGTGACTGTATTTTCATAATAAAAATTTCAACTTTTTATTTTTATGATTAAGAGGATTTATTGCTTCTACAGAACTGTAAATATTTTAAATCAATGAAACTTTGCTGTAGAAATTCAACTTTCATATATATATTCATCTTGTTGATTTGTAGTGCCAAATGTTCGATGTGCTATGTCTGTTTGTCTGTGATATAAATGTTTATAACTAAACGAAGATGAGTTAATATAAAAAAATTAACATTTAAAAAAAATCCCGTTGTAACGTTCTCTGATGATAATTGTTGATTCTGCTGATCGAAAATTATGCATTAAAAATGCAAAACTGCCAATTTTAAGACGAGTTTTTCTCCTAAAGGGGACAAAAGGGGACAAACGATTTTGCATAGATCTTGTAGATTGAAGTTTGTTCTTTCAGTTCACATACTCTGTGTTTGCAAAAACACTTTTTACACTTCAACCCCTACAACTTTGTTTATACAAGAACGAGCAACTATTTTGTATCTGTTCTGCTGAAAATGTTCTCGTCATTGGAAAATCAGTTGAATAGACTGGATCTGAAGAGAATTTTGCCCAGGATGGTGAACACCGCCCGTTCCATAAGGGAAGAGATTCCATCACCTTGACCTCGATAATCCACCAAATATCCTCGGCCTTATTAAGTCGGATCAGCTTCCTCAGAAAATCGTTCTCAATCATGATCATTTGAAGCTTTTCAAAAGCAGCTTCTTCGAAAAAAATAACACTCTTTCCTCCAGGTGGCGCATTTTTTTCCGTAAGAGTTAAGTTTGCTGCCTTCGCTTCTGTCTGTACCGTTACACAGCATAAGTGCCCGAGGTGCGTTCTTCTCTTCCAACACCTGCTGACATTCCTCGTCGAACCGCTTGTTCGGTGGGTTTAGGTCTACATTACCTAAGACGTTCTCCGCTACGCTGCTGATAGCTGTTATAACGGTGTTCCAATAGTCCTCGAGAGGGGTTTCGTCGAGCTCGCCCTCTTCCGGCAGTGCAGTTTCGAGCGATTGCGCGTTGCCTGTATAGTCACTAGATTCATAGTCTGGCAGATACAACGACGGGAGCCAATTTGAACTGCCATTTGTAAACAATAACTTTAAACGTTGATTTCTCACGAATTTCTAGAATCCCACTATACCCTGCTACTCCATATAGTAGAACTAACATTCTTCTACCAAATGCTGCTTTCATTTCACGAGAGTGATTTAAGATTCAAGAGAAATCGATATTTGAAGTCATTGTTTACAAATGGCTTTTAGGCCCTTAACATGAATTACTCGAGATATGCTCGATTGGCTCCACCAACTGACAGTTCAAATTGGCTCCCGTCGTTGTATCCGCCAGACTATGAATCTAGTGACTATAGTTGCCTGCGGTGACGTCAGGTTGCTCCAGTCTCGAAAGATTATACAGTGGTACACGACCAGCCATTTTATCTCAATTTTGAATCGTTTTTGACTCACTTTCGTTAATAGCGGAGTCATCCAAATTTGAGTGAATGTAATTGGAATTGACAAGTCGACTTATCGAAAACATATATCTGATTTGAGTCGATGTTTTTGATTTGTCGACTTGTCAATCTAAGATACATTTACTCAACTTTGAGTGACTCCAGTTACGATGAAAGTGAGTCAAAACCGACTCAAAACTGAGTTCAAATGGCTGGTCGTGTAGGCGTGAGACCGACTACTGAGAGCTTTGAGCGAGCGCATCTTGAGCGCCTCGACAGGTTCTGGCGTAGGTTATTTCCTAGAAGTGCCAACCATTTATCAAAACGTGGACGATCTGGGATTTTGTTTGGTTTGGTGACCAGCAGGTTTACAGTTGTGCTCCGATCCATTTATTTATTTCTATTCATCAACAGGTTTTGTATAAACCCCAATGCTGTCTGCGATTAACAAAGCCCTGTCTGTATCTTTACGGGCTAACAGGGACTCCAGGTTAATTAGATGGCAACGGCTTTCGTAGCATGGCAAACTATAGGGATCCGTCCACGGTAGTTTACGAAGCGCTAATCTCAAAACCCGTCGTTGAACAGCATCTACTCTAACAACACCGTTCTTGTAATGAGGAGTCCACATAACCGAGCAATACTCTAATATGGAACGACACGAGGAGCAGTACAACGTGTTGAGGAAGTAGATGTCCATGAAGTCTTTAGCAATCCGGAAGATGAACCACAGAACGCAGGAGGCTTGAAGGTGAGTTGGTTGTTCAGAGTTACTCTTAGGTCCTTGATTTGACCCAAAGTTTGACCGGCAAATGGAACGTAGCTTGCCGCAAGTCTAATGTGATCATCGCTCAATGTCTCCTTGGTGAAAAGGCTAGAGAAGTTCTCGGCAAATAGCTGGCAAATACCCTGCGGGGTGGAAGCCTGGTTGCCGTGGAGCAACATAGACGACGGGAGGCCAATTTCATGGCGTTGTTCGTTTACAAATTTCCAGAATTGTTTAGAACTTGACTTGAGCTTTCTCTGTATTCCACGTTGATAATGAAGATAGCAACGTTTCGCAACTCGTTTGTATTCGTTATTCATCCTACAGAGTGTGGCAGAAAATACTGCGAAAATATGTTCTATTTCTTTCAAATCCCATTTTAGACTAATTCTAGCAATAATATCAACATTTTCGAGTGACGATGGATTTTCTTCGGAACGAATCTGTCTATGACATATACCAGAACGTTGGAAAATGTTTGAGCGGCTGACTCGACATTGACTGTATCCAAAATGTTATCCAAATTGAAAAGCAAGATTAACTCGGCGATATTGCAATGATTGGCACGAACATAATCGTAGGAAACTGTGGCAGGTGAAATTTTCAAAATCATGTTGTAGCTTTGAACGTAACGTGACCAGGAGAGGCGGATGATGAAGAGTTGGTTTCACTAAAAGAGAGGTGGCTTCGCATAAGAGTGGAGCGGTATCTTGGGCGCTCACGGATCAGAGGTCTAAGTTGCGGGTGTTCTGGTTGGTGACATGATTGATTTGAGAGAGAGAGAGTGGCTGAGCTGTAATTGTCCAGAAGGAACGAAGCATTAGAATGCATGACAGAATGATTGGCTTCTAGAAATAAAATCCCACTGTCAGATAATTTCCATGAGTTCCTAAACCGATTGGCAATGGGTTGCAATTAGATCACGCTCGCGTGTGTGATCGGGTGGAATATACAGTCCATAAATGGATAATGTACAATCACCCAGTTTGATCTACGTCCAAACTTGTTCCAAACAAATCCAAGAAGGGTTTTCAAGAGCCTTTGCTTTAAATATTGTACTTATAGCTACTAGTACGCCCCCACCTGTCGCTTTACGGCTATTATCGGCATTCCTGTCACATCGAATTACCTCGTAATCTTTGGCGAATACCTGACAAGAGTGTGTGCGTGAATCCAGCCAGGTCTCCGTGTGGACGATAATGTCGTAGCACTGGTCCTCCTTTAGCTCAGTCGGTAAAGGCGCAGCTACAAAGCAACACAATGCTGGAGGTGGCTGGGTTCGATTCCCGGTCTGGTCTATGAATTTTTCGCAAGGAAAACTTCTCGACTCCCTGGGCATAACGTATGATTGTACTTTGCAACACAATCATACTAATGGTAACTGGCATCGAAAGCTATCAATGAATAACTGTCGAAGTGCATATAGAACACTTAGTTGTGAGCAAGCAAGAAGCTAATTGTGAAAACAATAAGCTTGAAATGCTAAAGAAGAAGACTGGTCCAAAGTAGCTATGCGGAAGTCGGTGAAATCGCTGATGATATCACCGACATTCTGGTAGTAAATGACGATCTTGTGATGGTGGTAGGGAGCATGGATGTTTGAGCGTGATGGTGCAGGTGAGACAGACGAAGTACCGATAACACAACTAGAATGCGAGGGCATATCAGGCAAAGGGGAAGCTAAATTAATGTACTTGCCTTCTAAAGCCCCCCATTGGAAGACCCCCGGTGTGCATCTGGCCTCGGTGCCGAGACGACTATGCTGAGCGGTGGCAGGAATTGGCACGAATGGGGCAGAGGAATCGGGGGCCTCCAAAGCGCTTTCCACGATGCGTCTCGGGTGTGATGTGCGCTGATTCGTCTCTAAATCGGGTAACTCTTTGCACAAGAACCCCGAACTCAGTACCGGGATGACTGTGGTGGCGGGAACACCTGGAACGGTACTGACGATTGGTTTTTAAAAGTGGTACAACTGAGACAAGGTGCATCCCGGTATTGAAAAATGTGACGTTAGCTGGAATCGGACAAGGTTGATCCGTAGCTGAGACTTTCACAAGAGGAGCTGGTTGAAACTGTGGTTCCACCGTCGAGGACTTCACGATGCGGGTCACGGTTTTTGCTATATCATCCGCGAAGAATCGTAGGACAATGCTTCCTTCTCCATATTTTGTGTGTACCCTCACTTTTTAGAACAAGTCTTACCACCTTCGGTTTATGGTCCACGGTCAGGTGAAGGCAAGTAACTTCTTCTTTGCCATAATCAGTTCTTCCGAGGTTATGCTGATGCCGGCTTTTAATCATCAACCTATGGATTCGGGGATTCATCAGTACCACCCAATAGTCCGCTTCTGCATCTCACCCATCACAATGAAAAGGAAGGTCCATTAATTATGTCACGTTGTGGATGGGGGGGGGGGGTGTTTGGAAAAACGTGAAGATCCATACAAAAAACATTTGAAGGGGTTGGGGGGGGGTATCGGAAGTTACTTTTTGCGTGACCTAATTAATTGACGTTCCGAAAGCTGATCCCAGCTCGTCTGTATTGCCAAAGCTCTGGTAGATAGTGGTATGACCATCTCAAAATGTACGCACCGTAGATCCTTTACAACACACCTGCAGCGCCACGGTGTTAAACTTGTGGTTCTGCAATTCCTAGGAAAGTGGAAGTACTAGTGCACTGCAATTGAGAGATTGGCTGTTAAACGTCCCAAGATTCCAATCGTTAACCCTAATATATTTAGGAAGAATGCTGATGAGCAGAAGAATAAGTTTAATATTTCATGAAATCTTTCTTTGAACCATAAGCAATTATTTCAAATTTCAAAGCTTTCAATCTGCTATCATGTCATGTGGATGCTTGAATAAATTATTTCTTGAAAGCATCTGGACATGAAACCAATGAACTTTCTTTCCTACTTTCAACTTTACAGTATCTTGCAGATTTTTCTTATTTTGGAACTTTAAATCTTTGTCTTTTGGAAGATCGAATTCGGTTTGTCTTGAATTGTCAAAATAGGATTGTTACGGGTTACATGTTAAAGAAAAAAACTAAATTAAAATTAGTAATAAAAATACCAATAGCCAACCCTATTAATTTACACTCTCATCACTTGAGCAATTAACGTTCCCAATTTCAAGATCCAAACTGGTTAAAATGTCAGAACAGGGAGACCAAATAATACGTGGGTTGGGATTGTTAATCCACCGGATAAACTAGTCCGAATGGTTATGGTCCCAAACTGCGACAAGACAGGATTCTCATCACATCCCAGTTCGAACAAGCGACACGTATGGTAGTGTTTTTCGCTCTCTTGATACGAAGTTTTTTCCCCGTTTTCCCCCCTCGTCAGATTTCTTGCGATTGAGCATCCGGCTCGAGAACTATCACCTGCGCTTGCTAATTTAATAGCGGTAGCAAGCACTGCAAAGTTGTGCAAGCTTTTGCACTCAACCTAATCCCTTGGCAATGGGTCGAAAAATTCCCCTAGTGGTGACATCCACGCCATCAACATCCGCTCCTGAAGCCATACCGAATCCGAGCAGCTGCAAGCGACTGCGGTATGACTAGACCGGTTCATTGGACCCAACGGCCGACAACTAGCGAGCATTCGGTTTGCTGTGCTCCCGGTACAGAAGATACCAAAAAAAATGGAGATCCCGCTTCTATTCACCTTGTCAAGAGACATTGCTGCACTTAGGACGGAGCCTGCAGCGATTAAAGTTAATCCGCTGTACAAGCTGTGCAGTACGGGTACAAAAATGATGTGCTCAACGGAGACTGACTCACCTAGTCGCCAAGCAACACAAACCGCTGAAGGTGATCCTGCGTGGCCTTCCAGAATTCACTCCGGAGGCAATAGTTGCTGAGCTGCAAGCGGCGGCTCTTAAATCAGTGAAGGTGTTCCCAGTCAGACGTTAACAACTGGGAAATCATCGGAACCAACGCTATCTGGTCTACCAGGAGAAAGGTTCCGTAACGATGGTGGACCTGTTGAAAACACGGACCCTCTTCAACGTCATTGTCGAGTGGGACCGGTATCGCTCGAGGCAACACGACGTGACGCAGTATAGCAACTGCCTTGTGTTCGGCCATGGAACCCGAAACTGCCACATGAAAGCCTGCTGTGGCAAATATGCCGGAGCACACACGACCAATGATTCTGCACCGTCGGACGAACATGCCCTTCCAAAATGTACCAACTGAGGTGCAAATCATGAAGCAGTAACCGAACCTGTACCAAAGTGCGGATTGTTTTCGCAATCCGCAAGCAGGTGTCCATTAAGACCCAGGCTAGTCAACGCCGTACATGACCTCTGACGAACGAGAAGAGTTTCCCGACGCGTTGGTACCAACTGTCAAACCTACCACTGATCCCATTGAATCATCGCCATGCAAACCGGCTCCCCCTCCAGGCTGGTGTAATCCGGGTTGCAGTTGCAACCACTCGTCGATATACAGATCTACGACTCGGACCAAATGGTGGAGTTCATCCAAGATTTTTACCTTCCTACGTTCCATGGACCGTAAACGCACTATCAACATCCTAAATTGGAATGCTTGGTTCATCCGGAACAAAATCATCTAGCTCGGTGACTTCCTCAACAGGAACGACATCGACATATCTATCATCACGGAGAAGCACCTCAAGCCTGAATTTAGCGTCTCCATCCCAGGCTACCTGTTTGTGCGACTTGATCGTTTCGGCTCTGATGGAGAAGGAGTTGCTATAACCCTGCGAAACAACATCAACTGCCAGATGCTTCTGAACATCCAGCAGCAGTTTATCGAAGCCATCGGAGTTGAGGTCAAATCTGCCGTCGTTCGTATAACCATCATCGCGGCATGTTGTCCAAAGCGTGCCAGCACTACCAACGGAACAACAAAGGTACTACGAAACGACATCCGCAAACTAACTCGGGGGCAGGGGTAGTTTATCATCGCCGGCGACCTGAATTAGAAACACGAAACCTGGGGAAACACACGGCGCAACCGAAATAGCATCATTCTACAAAAGGACCTGGAAGAAGATCATTACACCATCCTGGGCCTGGATACTCCTACCCGGTTGAGCAGATCCGGGGTTCACTCAACAATCGACATCTTTCTCACCAACATGGGGAATAGAATCGCCCAGCTGATCGTGCACCAGGATCTCAGCTCAGACTACTATCCGGTTGGCTCCTCAGTCAACCGGCATCGAATCATCATACGAAACTACCATTGCGATTTTAACAGGTGTGATTTCGATCAGTTGAATAAAGCGTTTGAAAAGGTTGATTGGAGCTTTCTCGCGAGGACCGTAACGATCGATGAAACATCTGCAGCATTTTACGACAAGCCCTTCGAAAAGCATTTTTGTACCGCACAAACGACGTGCGGTTAACTCAACTTTCAACAAACCGTGGTGGACCTCTGAGTTGAGACATCTTCGCAACTTACTCAGGAAGGCACGCAATCACTATTTCCTCTCGAAATCTGAAACCGACAAAACCATTCTAAGAGAAGCTGAGACAACATTCAAACATGTTTTGCAATCCACTCACGACGACTATTTATCCGAGATTCAAGCAAGCATCAAACAGGAACCAACACGTTTCTGGGGTTTCGTTAGAAAACTGAGATCCTCTGCTAGCATCCCTTGCAACATAACATACGAGAAGGCTCATGCTAGCTCTAACGCAGAAGCCGCTAGCCTCTTCGCCGAATTCATCGAGAATGTATTCAGTAATTCGTGTCCTGTACCTCGTCAAAATTGCTTCGCGCATATTTCTTCGCACAACATTAACTTTCCCGTGATCCAATTCTCCTCTGATGAAGTGCTGAATGTCATTAACAATCTCGACTCCAAGAAAGGACTCGAAACAGACGGCATACCACCACTACTCCTGAAAAAGTGTGCTATGGGCCTCGCAGCCCCTGTTACGATTTTATTCAACCGATCGTTTAACGAAAAAACATTTCCTTCCGTTTGGAAGAATGCTTCTATCGTCCCCATCCATAAGTCAGGAAACGTCAACCGAGTCACAAACTATCGTGGTGTTTCCATTCTGTGTTGTTTAAGCAAAGTTTTCGAAAAGCTGATGCACAATGTTCTCTACACAGTAGCCGCACCATTAATATCTGATATCTGATCTGGTCAATTCATCAAGATATCGTCAACTCAACATCACGTCAGGAGTACTCCAAGGCAGCGTATTGGGCCCGCTGTTATTTAACATCTTTGTTAACGATTTGTGCTTGTGCCTCCGTCGTTCAAACTATCGTTCTCCACGCGACTGTTTCGCCTTACAAAAGGTATTAACACATTGTAAATCTGGTGTAGCGACTATGGTATGCGTGTTAATAACGATAAATGCAAAGTTATATCCTTCACTCGCTCCAACAATCCCGCTCATCAGCAGTACAGCATGGGTTCCGTGCATCTGGATCGTGTGGCTTCAATCTGCGACCTGGGAGTTACCATCGATGCCAAGCTACAGTTCAATCAGCATGTGGGAATCACGACTGCTAAAGCCTTCTCAGTGTTAGGGCTAATCCGACGGCACGCCTCTGAGTTCGACGACATCTATGCTTTAAAATCACTCTATTGCAGTTTGGTACGGAGCATCCTCGAGTATGCGGCCCCCGTTTGGTCTCCTTATTATGTGGCACCCATCGTTTCTATTAGACGTGCACAGAAGAAGTTCATTCGTTTCGCACGTCGTTCACTTCCTTGGAATGACCCGGACAATCTCCCTCCGTACTCGGACCGTTGCAAACTAATAAGTTTGGAACTACTGACTGTCAGGCGTGTTAAAATGCAGCGTCTGCTGGTTTTTGACATCCTAATCGGCGTTATTGACTGCCCTGCGCTGCTTGAGCAGATTTCACTGAACGTACCTTCTCGTCGACTTCGAAATTATCCGATGCTTGCTGTTCCTTATCACCGCACTAATTATGGGTACAACAATCCGTTAGATTCGTGCCTTCGCACTTTATTTCTGTATGTGACGAATTCGACTTTGATATGTCCAAAAATGTTTTTAAAAATCGAATAAGTAGAATTGTTTAGACTTTAAGTGATGTGATGTGATGTGATGTGTAATACGAACCCACCATCAGTGCAAGGATTACCTATGGCTGCAGGACTATTCTCAGCAGGTTGTTCTGAGAGAATAGCCTACGTGATGGCTTCTTGTAGCAGGGCAGCCGATCTCAGTGAGGACCTTCGGAAGACTACGGCCAGAAGGCCGCGTGTCTTCGCATGACAAGGGACTGGCGACTCCACGAACCCTTGTCCAGTCAACAAATCCTTCGAATGCCTTAGGCTACCCCCCCAGGGAATCCCCGTTATATAGTTGTTAAAGGAACAGTAGACATTTTTAGCATAAATGATTTATAAAAAGTTAAGACAAAATGAAAATTTCACGGCTATACTGAACTTTAGATTCAATTAACACATTTATTTTTGTTTTTATTTGCAGTAGTAAATGTACTGGGATATTGCAAATTTCTACTGTGCCTTATAAAATAGTTGTGGGCAATAAAATGAGGAAAAATCTCACAAAAAAAAATTACAGTTCAAATAACTTAGCATAAAAGCATATCATCTCTATGTTGCATAATAAAATCAAGAAATACTACTTTCCAACGCATCTTCCACTGCTTGTTGTTCGTATAGCACTCATTTGCTTTTATAAACTGATCCAATATGAATGGACCAAGATCTTAACTGCATATACTGTGCTGGTTTTTACAAGGTCTCACTCTTCTCCCAAAAAGAAAGACCCAATTGCTATATACACAAAATTCAACTTGAATAATTTACATGTAATTTTACACTATAAAAATTAAATTACTTTACTATGTAAAAGCAGCTACAGTAAGTCAATATACTTCCAACCGTTCACTTACCGAAAACCCTACCTACCTCTTGTTTCCTTATTAAATCCTCGTAAATTAAAATTTAAAGTGATGGTAACAATCCTCCCAACCTCCTTGCGTCCTTACACAATAAATGAAAAAGCAAGCAATTATTTAATCAAACTACAACCATTGAGTTGAGCTAAGGTATTGAATAAAGAGCTTTCAATTTATACTGTTAAATAGAACAGATTTAGAAAAAAAATGATAAATAATTTTGACGCTTTTGTTACCATCACTTTATATTCAAGGCATAAATATGTTTGTTTATTTGTTTCACGACATAAATATGTTTTTGATATTTTGTCTTCAAAATATGGTAGAAATAAATTATTTGTTGCTTTGCAAACCAGCTCTCCTCGATATCCTAGATGGACAAGTCCTGCTGGACTCGCAGCTGCCTCCGTCGTCACTCGTCCACATCAACCCGGCCGTCGCCGACGTGTCGGAAACTTTCTGGTATTAACATGATATCTGTGTGTGATATACTCTTCTTGCACTGATTAATTTACAAACTAGGCCTGCACACCGAATCAAAATTCACTTTGGCACGGTTGTGGTATTTTCCTTTAAAATCTAACTCTAGATATTGACACTTGGTTGCAGGACACCGAATCAATAAGAAAAATAAACTCGCTTATGACCTCTAACTTTACACGGTTGCTAAGCAATACATACTATCTTCCCCCACCACACCCGCGAACAACGACACTTTGAACCTGAGCTCGTTTGAGCAAAAATCATCAACACAGCAAACTCACACCAACACCACTGCGCTTCTCCCAGAAAGTGCAAACGCGAGCGACAGACACAGAGAGAAAGCTATCAGTTCAGCGCGAGAGAGAACGGTTGAGCGAAAAACAATTCAGCAAGAAAACTCCTCCTCACTGCTAATGGAGGCTGAGAACCAAGCAAAAAAATATGTTTTCACCATTTTTCCAAACTTTTTAGCAACGGAAAATATCACTTCCACAACGTACGCGATTTCTGCTAGCCTGGAGAACACTTTTCAGGCGCTATCGAGTGCGATTTCACCCACACAGTACGGACTTTTCGCGAGCACAGGGTCGATGCGTCGCGTGATCCCGTTCGATATGCATTGAGAATTGTTTAGACTTTAAGTGATTGAAAACTAGTATTTCGTAGTTCAGTCTGTACGATAGTTTTTATCGAAGACGGTGATAATAAATAAATAAATAAACATGCAACTTGAGTCGATTGATGACATCGAACTGCTGCTGCAGAGCATCGAACAAGCCCCATTCCACCATTGATCTCATTAGATAATAATGGCTCTATGGATTGTTTGATAACCCCTTCAGATAAGGCTGCTGAGATAGGTCAACTCATCGTCAACTCCCACAATCTCGGACATATGTAACATCGTCAGTCCGCATGAAGCTGTCGTTGCGAGCTTACAGATAACATCAACCAAAGTCCCAACGACTTCTTGGAGCTGACGAATTGTTGACCTATATGAAACCTGACTCATCATCTTTCTCACCAACGAGTGTAAGGTGAAAATTGTGCCGGAGACGAACGGTTTCCGAATTCTCTGCTGCAAGAATCCAAACATAAAAGCAGTGGAGCAATTTAAGTATGCTTTTTAAACATATGGTCGTGTGCCTAAATATATTGTATTTTCAAAACATCACGGTTTCCGTTCCTTTTCGCAGTTTAGGCAGAGTGGTATTTTGTTTTCCGAAGTTCTATTAACCAAGCTCTCAATAACTATTTGTGCTAGTGAATCAACTGTGAAACAGCATACATGCGTCTGTTATTTGAATGGTGCAGCAGTGTGTCAATGTGTTTTTGTTTCCAAATCGAAAATCAATCGTTTACTGAGTACCCGAGCAACACTAAATCGCACAGAGTGCATATCATGTTTCTCCTATGAAGCGTTCGTTCCATTAAGTACGTCACACTCCGCATGAGAGCGGCCGGAAATCAGTGAAAAGCAACGTATGAAGCATCGGAGAAGAGTTGGTTTGATTTTTCCAGAACATCACCAACCCTTTCGCGACGGGCAGGGAATGTATGTGATTTTGTAGTAGGCATTATTGTGATTGTAAATGAAATTGGCTCATTGCACACATTAGAATCGAATTTCGGGAAAACCACACAGCTGGTTTTGAAAACATCACAAGCATAACTGTACGGTTTTGGCACGAAAGGGTCAAATTGATGTTACCTACAAAGCATACGAGTTTTACCTACCACTTGAGCAGTGTTGAATATTTGCGCCGATGCATTTTCTAACCGTTGAAAGCCCCCATTCTTCACAAACATGCTGGCATGCAACACAGTCGATGCTTATTTGTCCTCTCGTCGAATGGCAACTTCAACTATATTGATCGAATGGATGGGAAAACTCATTTCACGAGTGTTTCACTTAACGGGGGTTCATAAAACTAGAACTAAACAGTTAAGTGTAGGTTGAGATCGGTGTAATGAAAATCTACGCTAATGTCATTTCATTGAAATTTTTCTTTATTAGATAATTGAAACACTTAGCAAATGGAACTCACACGCAGGATATTACAAGCTTTCATCAATATAAATGGTCTTCTGAAAACGGTAACGAGAGCTAATTGACATTCAAACAAACGTTTTACTAATGCACAACATGCAACTGCAATTTTCCAGTGGCAGCCAATCTCATGGGAAACGTGAAAATACTCACATTCGATACTCAGAGACCACAAGAGACAAGTATAAAAAATAACACAAACGCATCATTTACATCCGACATCGAGCTGCATTCCTGTGTCCCCTCCTTTGGGGTTAGTTTTCAACGCTCTCCGATGACAACTGGACTATTTATAATATTCACCTGTGCTAGTGGGCAAGTATGGAAATCGAATGGCAAAGATAGATCCATCCTGAGAGAAATGGAGAATTATGAGTTCCGGTGGTGGGATTACGACAACCCATTCGGAGCATGGCCCTACGGTCGGCACTGGGTTGGTACAGAGCTTTTCCAATTTCCTACTGCTGGAATACGGCCACTGGGTACTTACCACTACAGAGGTGACAGGCAAAGCTCATCCATTAAGCCATCGGGCAGTCAGATGAAACCAAGTTATCCTTCCACGGGAGGGAAAGAGATCCAAACTACGAGAGCTTTATGTGAATTACATCCAGCATATCATCTACCGTTCGGGTGGTGGATTTAACTGGCGATGGTTTACTCAACACACAAACCAACTGACCGGCCATACAATAGCCGCCGCAAGAGATCATAAATCACACAAGGTTCATGCTTGTGCAAAGTATTGAAAAGTTTATGATCGGTTTCTCGGCCCAGGAAGTTTAGTTTGCTGGGTGGTTTGGGGATGGTTATTTCTATTTTAATAGGGTGGTTGTAGACACAGTATGAAATGTTGTCTTGTCTTGATAAGTGAAGGATTATTGAAATTTATATTTTTATAAACGTTTTTAGTATGGCCATAGCTATTTTTGAGGGCATCCTACTAAACACACAGGTGACGCAGGTGTGGTCCTAATAGTACGTTGGACCAGCATAATAAAAATAATAATACTACACAGCACCCCGACGTGAAACCGAGTATTTAATGAAAAAAATTTCATTCAGAATGAGCTAATAACAGAACTTCAATAATTCATACGGTGAAACTGCATAAAGACTGTATTCGATAAAATTTGGACACACAAAATAGGTCACCAAAAATTTTCCTTGAGCCCGATTCTTTTCAAACTTTTTGGAAATAAAGTACTACAAAATGATAGGATGATAGGACCAACTTGCTTACTTACTTTTAACCACACTTTCTTTAGTTCAATTTCATTTTCTATCAGTTTTGGAGTTTGAACGAGCTTTGCCTTCACGACTGCCCAACATTTTTCAATTGGGTGAAGTTCTGGAGTGTTTGGAGGGTTGACGTCTTTTGGTACAAAAACTACATTATTATCTTTGTACCAGTCTAAGACGGGCATAGTGACAAGATGCCAAATCCGGCCAAAACAGTATCGGGTCATCGTGAGATCTCAAGAAGGGCAGAAGTCGTTTTTGGAGGCATTCGTCCTTGTAGATTTGTTTGGTTGTCGTTTGGTTTCGGCATTAATGTTTGGTGTCGGCATTTGTTTGGTGTCGGCTTTAATGTAGGTCTCATCGTGCATCACAATGCAGAACGGTTTTGTGAGACACTCCCTGTATAGTTTCCTTGCACGAGTTTTGGCCACCGAGTTCTGTTTATTGCTCCGGTTCAGTGCCTTCTGGACCTTGTACACATGTAATCCAGAACGTTTCATTGTTTTCTGCACAAAACAAACTGAAACTTTTGCCTTTTTCGCAACATCCCCGATCGAAATGTTGGGATAACGCTTAAATTGGTTCAATACCATCCTGGCCTTCTCCGGATTTGATGTGCCACGTTTTTTGCCACTACCATTTTTCCGCTTGGTTGTCTTACGGTCCTTGAACGTTTTGATCACATGAGATACGGTTGAATGTGCGATTCCGAGCTGTTTTCTGATCCATCGATGAGAAGTGTTTGGGTTTTCGAAGTGAGTGGCCAAAATTTGTTGGCGCATTATTTCTTCATTCGAAGCCAGCACTGAAATCACTCTACCGATTTTCACGAAACTCATTACACAATTGACACAACACAATGAAATACATCCAGTTAAAATTTCAATAATTTTTACCAACACGCTAAAAAGTTACGAACAATTGCGTGTGTCCAAATTTCATCGAATACAGTCTTTATTCACAATACAAAAATTACAATATGTGCTCGAACATAGTACATGTATGTCCTGAAAGATCAACAGCCACTATGAGATAACCATGGGATATTCTATGCCAAACAAAACTGTACAGAACTTATGATCTACTGTTGTACGGAACTTATGATCTACGTTTTCCGCTATACAAAGTTACAATATGCACTCAATCATTATAAATGCCTGTCTTGGAGGACCAACAGACATTACGAGATAATCATGGAATATTCTATGCCAGACAAACTATCCTGAAGATCAGATCTTAAGATCTACTGTTGTAACAGTAGCTTTATCCACAATACAAGGTAACATAATGTATTCAAACATATTGAACGAATGTCCTGGAAGACCAACAGACATAACGGGATAATCATGGGATATTCTATGTCATCCAAAATGTGATGGAGCTCAGAACTTAACATCTACTGTAATAATAGTAGTTTTACCCGCAATAAAAAGTTACACTAGGTACTCAATCATAAAATATGAACGTCCTAAAACACGAACAGACATTATGACAAAATCATGAGGTATTCTATGCCAAACATACTGTCCTGGAGTTGAGAACTGAAGATCTACTGTTGTAACAGTAGCTGTATTCATTATACAAATATACGTAATGTATAAAAACATATTAAATGAATGTCTTGGTAGACCTACCGACATTATGACATAATTTTGAGGTATTCTATGCCAAACAAACTGTCCTGAAGCTCAGATCATTTTTTAGAGGGATGGAAAATCTGCATACAGGCTCCTGAAGAACTCAGGGTGTGGGGATGAGGGTGCCAACTCATCGACTCACTAAAAACCCACCCGTGCCTCGAACCTTGGTCCCCTTCTCGGGAACCACCTTTCAGTATTACTTCAGGAAGGGGACTATTGTGCATTAAGCACCCGCTTGTGTCTAACTTCTTAAGGCTTTAGTAGTTAGGTGATCCTTTTGACCTGTTTTTGGTCATTTCGCCGCACTCAAAGACAATCTGGTAGGCCACCGTTTTTTACCGCGTCTGAAGTGTTCTGTTCTTGACACATTCTCCGGACAAAATTGTCCGGGTCGTGTCCCAACCGCTCACGCCCATCATGCCGTTCCTCGCGTCGTTGAAGCGAGGGCAGACTGAAAGAACATATCCCGAAGTAACATTGCCAAATCCACCCAGCTTAATTAGGTTTCATTAAAGTTTTGTGAAAGCCACTAGAAATCAATTCGGTTTTATTATGGTAGCAACAGGTGCCAACAGGCTTCAAATCACAATCAGGTTCATAAGAACCTACACAGCTTCTTTGCAGCGATCTTAAAGCCTTAACTTTTAAAATTCCGTTTACTCCTATCAAAGGTTTTATTTTGACTTTGTAAACTCATAAAATGCTATTTTGAAATGCCGGCATTCATATTATCTTATTATGGTCAATTGAAAAAAGCCTTTTTAAACCATTTTGCCTCCAGTAAACGCATAAAACGGCTAATTGGCATTGAGGAAAGCTACCAAATGACCAGATAGTTTTATAGTAGCCATAGCTAAGATAAATTGGCTTTTTGGCAAAACTGTGATTTCTTCCAATGGCCAGATTGAAATATATGAAATAATTGAAATGTGGAAAAATAAACACACCCAATTTTAAAAGTAATACCATTGAACTGTAGATCAAATACCAATTTCGGTATTCTTTTAGATACCCTTATTGGATTCCATCAATTTTCAGGAGTCTCATGATTAATCTATCGAATATATTTCTTTCAATTTTGTTTTTGCTGTTGTAAGCCCACATAATTTCCGAGGCGCATTAATTTTCGGCTCTTATCGTGCCAATATTCACCATACAATTAAATGCGCATATAATTTAGAGCATCATACGTTATGAAAAACTCAATTTGTTATGGATATTTTGCTATCAAACATAATTTCACGCAACCAGTGGACCTTTTTTCATAGCCATTATTTACTGTTGAATGAATCAGAAGAGCAGAGAATCGAACAAAGCAAAACAACAAAAACCAACCACGATATCGCCGTGAAGTTTGACAGCTGTGCCATTTGGCCCATTACTGGTTTTGATGGCAACCAATAGGTTTTATGATGGTTCTCAAGTGATCATAACATCTTTCTCTAGTACATTCTCACAATCTTTATGGTCTTAGAAAGGTTTTAATAATTTGTTTTCAAAACCGTTTATAGAGTGAGCCACTTTGTACGCATTTCGGCTTTAAAGATGCATAGAAGAGGTGTTGATGGACAAAACAGTTTTGAATGAAGTTTTCATCAACAAAGCCGGGAGGATTGCTATACGGCTGTAATAGAACTGAAACTGTTAATTGGGATGTTCTGCAGTTTCGTCTGCTTCCACGAATACGGGACGCGTAGAGGACACGGCGTCCTCGTAATGTTGCAGATACTGTCGGAAGCAGCCAGGCCTGACAGTATCTATGTCAAAGGAAAGGCAACTTCCCCATATGAGGCCGATCGACCCATCCAGATATTTTTGGAATTAATCGGTTCCACCGACCTTTGATGGAATTTTCCACCCTCTAAGCCACCTGGCCATCGGCGCAACTCTGGTTGTCTTGTAGCGAATACCTCTTGTGTCCATTTGCTCGAAGCACTCTGTATCCTCTTTTATGATGGTGCCAATGGGCATCATCCTCGGTCTGCATACCTGCCGCGTCGTGTAACGTACATTAGCTTGTGAGTACTTTCGAGGTTACCAGGGGTAGCTCTTAGTACTCAGGGCGGTGACCTTGCCGACCCACCACACCTCATTATAGACAAGGCGACGCTTGCCAGGAGCCTGCGTTTGCTCCCCTGTACCGCTGAGCTATTCGACATCATGCGGGATAATGCCGATATAGCCATGAGGGAAGCTTTCTTGCCAGGCGTAGCAGATATGACTGGTAAATGACAAAATATCGTCGATCATAACCCCCAAGTACTTTTCAGAAGAATTATTAACTGAATTTGAGTGCATGTTGTCACTTTTCAATAAAGCTACCGTTAAGGTTGTAGATCCTCACTTCTGACCTCAAGGGCAGTTTTGGTAACTCTCTAGAACATCCCAAGATATCTCATTATATCAGTTAAATTTTCAGGTTACTCACTTAATTTGTTCAAATTCGTATTGTTACTCCAGATACATACAGCCATTTTCGAGGGTCATATATTCATATATGACCCTTAGACTGAATTGGTTAAAGGTGAGCTAAAAAATCGTAGGCAACCTGAAAACACTCTGGCACTCTTTTATGAAGCATTTGCATCAAATCGTGTTTATTTGAGTTTTTAAATTTTGAAGAGCTGCTCAATTTTGTTGAATGATTTCAAACTTTTCAAAGTGCCACCACTGTCTGAAGCTCGGCTCGGCAGTTTCACGACGACACGTAGGTGATAAAATTATAATAGTTTGTTCGTGTAATATTTCTGTGAATTTCCTTGAGTGCCTTAGGGATATTCATTGAGAAGGACATAGGCTACCTCGAGGTGGTTTAATTAATTCAACATTGGCTCAGTAGGTGGAACTAGCTCGCAAGCAAAATGTATGAAATAATTGGTTCCAACATGGAATATCTCGAGATCCTGGTTGTATGGAAAGTTCATATCTTGGGCAAAATTGTTCAGTAGGATAAGGCTTCGCGGTTCGTGGATAGTAGTTCGGAATTGAATCACAGCGTGGCGTTAATGTACATATAAAATCTAGTGCAAGCATTGTCTCAAGATCCTGGCCATCTAGGAAGATGCCGTCTTCGACATAGTTTAAGTGGGCGTATGTCAATGCTTGAATCCAACTCCAACTTATTGAGGGTCCGCAAATTCGAAGTTCTAGCATTGCTAGAAGTTTGCTGAAAATTATCAACGGTACACACGTATAAGGACGTTTATACCATCTCCCAGAGCTGCGAAAATGTACACGAGTTGGGAGAAATGCAAAAAGCGTATAATAGGTTAGTGTTCAATCGGCAACAGCATGCGCAAATTGAGAATCAATCGTTTCTGCGATGTTAACATAATCAACGTGCATAGCTCTCACTTAGGAATTGACGAGGCCGGTTAAGACGAGAATACAACAGCTGCTGAAGCCATGACGGCAAAATAGTTAATTGAGATCTCTATGCTCCAGGTCAGCCAGGAGGAAGCATTTTGACCGTTTGTATGTAAATTTTGCGCACATTTGCCTACGAAAGAAAAGGCCTCAGACTCTCCGAGTTCGCTCCCTCCAAGAATATGGCCATACGTAGTACCTACTCCAGCACAGTCTCCCATATCGGTACACCTGGAAATCCCACAATAGACCGAATCACAAATCGACCACGTTTTAATTGGTGGAAGTAACTTCTCGGATAAAATCGACGTCAGAGATCTATCCCTGCGCAAATATAGATTCGGACTCACGCATCTTGACGGATGAACGTGAGGTGATGGAAAAGCTCGAAGCAGCACTACGATGACTACTTGAACGGCGCAGACGCTGAACATCAAGACAGCAGGAGAAATGACTATATCGGAACGGTGGATGAGGGAGATGTGCTAACTCCCACCATAAGTGAAGCCATAAAACAGCTTCAAAATTACAGGGCAGCTGCGAAGGATAGTAACGGAGCGGAACTTAGAAAGATGGGTCCGAATAAGTTGACAAATTGTCTACACCGACTGATAGTTACGTTCTGGATTACAGAACAACTACCGCAAGAATGAAAAAAGAGAGTTGTATGTTTGTATGTTCAACCTACAAAATGGGTAACAAGTCAGAATGTGAGAACTACCGAGTGGTCACTATTCTCAATGTTCCAGACTATGTTCCACCGTCTATCGCCATTAGCAACAGATTTGTGTGAAATTATCAAGCCAATTTTGTGGATGAGAGGACCCTGTAGAACGTTCTTGTATTAGATTAAAAGACTGATTATTAAAGAAAGAGGACACCTGTTTATCATAGGAAAATACTTATATTCGCACAAATTCATACTTTTGCTTTGTACAGGGTGTTCAATAAGTTTGGATACAATTATTCATCATTGTGTAGGTGCGCACCATGCGCATTCTGTTTGTTGGTATTTGTTCTTTGTTTACCATGCACGATGAAGGAGTACTGAGACGTCATAGTAAAGTTGTTTGCGAGAAGTGAGCGACCCGGTAACATATTCCGGCGGTTGGAATCCCACGGGGAGAACCGAAATTTCATCTTTACCACCATCGGTCGGTACCGAGAGATGGGCTCGGCCAAAGACTGCCTTTGGCGGGGACACCAGCAGCCAACAAGGGAGCGGGTCCGTCGAAAAATGAACCGCTTGATCTGGAAGACCGCTGCTTTGACCTGGATATGTCGATTGGGATTGCCCAAACCAGCAAGACGATGGACCTGGGATATAAGCTATACAAGAAACGCAAGGTTGGCGGGGTAACAGAGGCTACAAAGAAGAAGGAGTTCGAGCTTTTTGATGAGAAACTTTTTGTCTTGCAACAGCCACACAAAGCCCATAATGATCGGCTGCGGGCGCCGACGTTGGCAAGAGTTCCAGAGCGCCACGTCGGTGATAGTTTGGGGGCCGTATCCAGGCGTGGAATGCTCCCACTGATGTTTATCGTGAAAAACCTGAAAATCAACCCTGCGTACTATAAGACCGAGGTTATGGAGATGGTTGTGGCCCCGGCACTTCGGAACCTGTACGGAAAGGATCATTACGTGTTTCAACAGGACAACGCACCGGCGAATATTGTCCAAGCGTAATGTCGGGAGAATTTGACTGATTTTCATGGTAAGAATTTGTGGTCTCCTAGCTCCGCGAACCTTAATTCTCTGAACTTTTTTGTATGGTCATACATGCTGGCCAAGCAGAGCGTTCCAAATTCTTGAAAGAGATACCCATGGTGTTTTCAGGTAATATGTCGTAAATGTTCTCAATAAACATTGCTTTAATAAAAATTGACGCAGAAAAGGATATCTTGTATTTTCATATTTTTAACACATTTTTAAAGTGTTTTTGAAGTTACTAAAAACCCTGTGTAAATAAGCCTGTTGATTTATATGACCAAGTTCACGTGATTTTGAATGTTTACTTTCATTTCTGAAAACCGCTTGGACTTTCTCTTGATACCTCCCATTAGATTCTACACTACTTACTCCGCAACTTCGCGTTGAGCTGCAGACCACATTTTCTTGAAGCGGTCAACAGAGCTTGCATCTCTTCTATCTTTCTTTAGAAGCTGTTTAGTTACTCCCCAGTATCTTAAGACATGGCGTAGTTCAGGGGATTTTAACGTTTTTGACAAAACACTTCTTTTTCCTTTTTGAACATCTCCAACGTAGCAGAAGATCTGTGAACAGATGCAAGAACAATGGATAATCCGTATGCTCTCGGTAGATGCGTAGATGCCGTTTTTGATGCATTTCCCAGACAACCACAAGTCGTATAACATTGTTGAAATACTATCGTATATTCCTATATATTTAGTCAAAATCGCAATTAATTGTGGCCTTTATCGTATTATGTTTAAGTTAAATCGTAAATAGTGCAAATTTTTGACTTCTATGCGATGTATCATTTATTCATCGTACTGCGTCACAAACTAAATCGGACATACATCGCTAACCTTTTTAAATCGAATTTGTTATTACAGATTCAATCACATATGATATCAAATAAACTCGTTTAAGAAATCAATGAAATTTGCACGTATATGGCCTCCACTTTTGCACGTATAAGCCATATTTTTGCATTCAATACGATTTGTTTACTTACATATATGTTTGTATATCATAAAAACAACTTTCAATATACGTGCATTTTGGTTGTCTGGGTTGTTTCTTTAATCTTCACCATTGATTGTGCCCGTTGTGAAATATGAAGAAATTTTTGAGCCACAGGAACAAATGGCTCGCCACACCAAAAAAAAAAAAAATCCCAAATTTTCGGTTCGGATGTATCGCAGATCATCAGGCACATCTATCTTCTGCTCAGCGTTCAAAAATTACTGCTCCGGAATTGCACCGGTATCCAATTTGACGTACGTCTCGTCGTCCATCAAAATGTACCGGTTTGGCTTTTGGTGGAGAATGTCATACAAGTTCTGTGACCATGTTTTCGAGAAAGCTGTATGTTAACCCGTCCTTTTGGGTGGTTTTTGCTTCTTGTAGGTTCTGATATTGTTACGCTTTTTGATATCCTGCGCAATTTTGACACAAATGTCAATTTATTAAACATTTCACCAACGGAATACGGTTCATGCGACTTTAAAAGGCGTACTGCTGCCAGCTCCTTTTTCTGGTGTACTTTAAGCATTTTGCCAATTTTCGAAATGTCAAATTTACGGAAATCAATTTGTGCAGAAATCATATGCGTGTTGATAAGCTAATCCAACCCATCGCTCGAACTTCCTCACTATTTTTAAAATTTTCAGTTGTGTTACCAAAGTAAACCATGTTTTTACACACTGACCGAAAATTAACAATTTTTCGCTAAGTTTTAACCCTAAACCATTGATTAACAGGTGTCTACTTTCTTTATTGAACGATTTTTAGTTGTTTTGTGGGCTTGACCTTTTCATTGCTGATTAATAGTCCAGAGTGTTCTCGCTACTTGACTGAAATTCTTAAATATAAGGTACTTATTTTCATCCATTCCTGATGGATGGTTCCTGTCCTCAACAAAGTTGTTCATTAGTGCAGTGCCATTATTTTGAAGGAAAAAAAATTTCGTACTACGCGATGCCTTCACCTACTTTACAACGCTGACCGTCAACGCTGATCATCAATTAAACGGTTTTGTTTCACTGAAAAACTTTGTCGAAGACAGAACACATTCAGTTTGGTCAGAGGAGCAAGATATCCCAAGTAACTTGCCTTACCATCCAGCTTTATTAAGTTTTATTAAAGTTTTATGAAAGCCACTGGAAATCAAATTGGTTTAATTATGGTACCAAGAGGTGCCAATAGGTTTCAGTCAGGTTTATGAGAACCTACACAGCTTCTTTACAACGATCTTAAAACCTTGTCTTCTAAAATTTCTTTTACTCCTATCAAAGGCTTTATTTTGACTTTATGAACTCGAAAAATGCTGTTTTGAAATGCCGTTTTACGACTCATTCATATTATCTTATTATGGTCAGTTGAAAAAGCATTTTGAAACCATTTTGCTTCCAGTAAATGGATTAAACGATAAATTGGCATTGCAGGAAGTCTCCAAATGACCAAAGGTTTTATAGTAGCCATTGCGAAGATAGAGTGGCTTTTTGGCTAAACTTTAATTTCTTCCAATCGCCATATTGAAATATAAGAAATCATTGAAATAACGAAAAAATAAATACACCAAATATTAACCTAGTTGAATTTCATAAATTTTCAGGAAATTCATGATTAATGTATTGGATATACTTGTTTCAACTTCATTTATGTTGTTGTTACCTCACATAATTCCAGAGGCGCATTAATGTTCAGCTTCTAGCATGCCAATATTCACCATAAAATTAACACGATATCACAGGGAAGTTTGACAGCTGTGGCCATTTTGGCCCTATGCTGGTTTTGATGGCAGCCAATAAGTTCTATGAAGGTTCTCAAGTTGTCATAACACCTCTCACTAGAACATTCTCTAAATCTTTATGGTCTTGTAAAGGTTTTATACATTTGTTTGCACAACCGTCTATAGAGTGGGCCACTTTGTACTCATTTTGGCTTTAAAGAAGCATAGAGGAGGTGTTGGTGAACAAAACAGTTTTGAATGTATTTTTATCGACAAAGCCGGGAGGAGTGCTATGCGGCTGGAATAAATCTAAAATTGTTACTTGGGCACTGAGCAGAAGCATCTGAGTGAAATCCGTATCCACATTAATCCGGACACCTTCAAATAATTGTAACTTTTAAAATATTGCACGTAGAAATGAAAAATTTCACTGTGGTATAGCTGAGAGTCTATGATGAAAAAGACTATGATTTATGTTTAGTATTCAAGATGGCGACGAAAGAGAAACAAATGCGCGAGCAAATTTTGTACGGGCGTACGGAAAATCCTGACGGGACCTTGCAAAAACATTGGATTTGCCTAAATCCACTGTTCACGATAGTGCTCAAATCATTTTTGGAACGTTTGACGATGGAGAGGAAACCGAGAAGTGACAAAAACATTGGACGCGCTGATCCTGTCATGGACCGAAAGATGAAAAAGATATTAACGAAAAACCCAAATCTCTCCATTCGAACGGTGCCTCGTAAAATAGGGATGTCGCCTGGTTTTGTACAAAAATTAAAAAAAAACTTTGGGTCTTAAGTCGTATAAAATAAAAACAGTTCCCAATCGAAACGACAAACAGAACTTGGCAGCAAAATCACGGGCTCGACGTTTGTACTGCGAATATTTGACGAAGTTTTCATGCGTTGTTATGGATAATGAAACTTATGTCCTGGAGGATTTCAAGCAGCTTTCAGGGCTGGCTTTTTATTCTTGTATGGCCATAAATGCTACAGCTGGGCATTTCAGAATGAAGAAGGCATCGAAATTTCCCAAAACATACCTTGTGTGGCAAGCAATTTGCAGATCTATCAGGGAGAGTGTCTGCAGAAGCGATTGCCACCCTTCATCAAAAGTCACAAAGATAAATCTTTGTTCTGGCCCGATTTGGCATAATGCTACTATGCTAAAACTGTGATGGATTGTTACCAAGCAAATCAAGTGAACATTGTACCAAAAACCTCAAACCCGCCAAATTGCTCAGAGCTACGACCAATCGAGAGATATTGGGCTCTGATGAAGCGGAAGCTTTCTGAAAAGAAGCAAGGAATCAAAGACATCAAACACTTCCACCAAATTTGGACAAAGACGGTTTCTACGATTTCTGAAAAGTCTGTACAAACCCGAATGGACGGAGTAAGCGCAAGGTTCGAAAATTTTATGCAAATACCGATTAACTATGTTTTGTCTTCACGAATTGTTAAAACACATCCCATGAATCTGAAAAAAACAACTACGACGGAAATATAATGCGAAATTTATGTTTTATTCATGTTTTGAGGTGTCCGGATTATTGCGGATACAAAACTTAATGTTAAGGAAAAAGTGAGAAAACTCGCCCACACTACGAAAAATCAAGCAAATTGCAATGAAGATGGAAAGAAAACAGATTTATTCACTATGCTTGAGAATAAAATAATCAAAAATCACAGTATGCGCATTTTTATTTGATGCAAAAGTGTATTTATTTTTTTCAGAACAGTCTATAGAATGGCGATGAAGCATCGGAATGCCAACGAAAAATTTGAAGCCTCCATAAAACAAGAAGAAAACATAACCGATTTATGGTTACTTAAGCGGACCCTCCCCTGAATTTGGGCAAAAATAAGGCAAAGTTTGTTTTTTTTTGTGGGAGAATGAAAAGGCGTACGAACTTTCGATTTGACGATTGAAATAGATTATTATTCAAGATTTCATAAATTCATAATGGCGGCTACAAAATGGCGATTACCGTCAGCCTCTGCGCTCAAAACATGGTGCGACAACTTCAAGCCTGCAGCCTCTTGTAGTGGAAAAAAATCAAATCTAGTTATCATTTCTGAAAGATTATAAAATTTTCTACGGTTTGAATTTTATTTTAGACAATTTAAACGTATGTTCATTGCAAAGTGATCATGTGAACTGAAAAATTTAATTTTTTGCAACTTTTTTTCATTTCAATTGTGTTCAAAAATTATAAATAATTACTAATTAATGCCAATTTTTAGTTCAAGCCGTACAAAAAATTATAACCTTTCAAACTGTTGTTTGATAGAGGGAATCGAATTAATAGTTCATGCCCGGGGCTTGAAGTTAGATTGAAAAACATGGTTTCGAGAAATCGCCATTTTGTAGCCGCCATTTTGTAGCCGCCATTTTGAGTTTTTGCTTTTTTTTCTCTCTTTTTGAAATCTTGAATAATCAAATTTAATCGTCAAAACCGGAAGTTCATACGCCTTTTCATTCTTCCACAAAAAAAAAAATACAAACTTTGCCTTATTTTTGCCCAAATCCAGGGGAGGGTCCCCTTAACTGCTGTTAAATAAAAAAAAAAAATAATAACGGGAAAAACAGGATCCAGAAAACCGTTTATTTTTTAAACCTTTATTGTTCACCTAAAAACTGATTCATCTTTTCAGATTTCCAGTTTCATTTGCATAGTGCATCTCTCGATAAAGGTATGACTCATATTCAGGAGCGCACCCCCGCAGATTTTCATTTACCACGCATAAAATAGATTGAATAGTGCATGTCGTGCATAGATAATGAAGATTCGCAATCCACTGGAAATTTGCTGCAACCAACTATCCTAACATATGACGCAAGAAATGGAACTCTAATGTTTGTTACGTCACAAGCTCCTCCGCTCTTCACTTCTTCGGAAATCTTTCCCCGAATTCCAAGCAAATTCTCACTTTATCAACCTCTGCTAGTCCGGGAGGTTACGCAGATGCCTTGCTATCCTACTTTTACGATGCCTTTACCTAAGACATGGATGTAAAACACCCCTTCGGGAGCAATATTCTTGATGAAAGTTTTATCTCTGCAGCCCATGATGACGGACCCGTGCTACCTCTTACTCGCTGTAGGTGATTAATAGCACAGTATGGGCACATCGGAACAATGGAGTCTCCTCTTTTACAAGCATTACCTAATACCGTTAAATCTGTTTTGTCACAGTAATTTTTGGCATGTGGTGTTTTTTTTCCTGAATTCAAATAATTCGTGGCCCTTTAATTTGACCGGTCAATCGTAGAAATGGTAAATTTTAAGTTACACCAGTAGAGCAAAAACCATCGATTTATTTCGAACAGCAACAAAGTTTTCACAGTTGTCTTTAAACCATCGTTGCAATAAATCTAGTTTAGAAGGAACGTTTCCTACCTCCGTATGATTGGATTGGATAAATTTTCAATGAACCGTCATATTCTGGAACAGAAAAAAAAAATGTTTCAATGGCTTTTGGTTGGTTATCTCCTACTGATGGTGCGGCTTATTCCGAAAATTCAATCCATTCCAAATTCAATTGTTGACTGGTAGCTCATCGGACTGGATTTCCATCGCATGAGAATGAATATCGAAAATATTTCCGTCACGTTCCAATCGGAAGTCTTCCAAGTCTGAATTTCAAATTGAGTTGTTTTTAGAGGGGGGCAGATCCGACTCGGTTAGATTCAAGACTGAAGTAAAGGAACTTTCTACTTTCCTCCGCACTGGCAGTTCTTGGCATGGGGGGGCGGCGAAGTACGGCAAGCAATGTGTTTAGATATTCCTGGGATGAACTGTGGAGCATCACATTCGGATAAAAAAAATAGATTTTGGTTTTCGCTTCTATCTTTTACTTCATTGAATATGCAAATTAGGGATGGATTTGAGGCTTTTCGCTAGTCAGTGAAGAGGTGAGCTTTGTATCTCTGCCCGATTGGACTTAAATATTGATTATAAATTTGGAAGAGATAAATTTTGCTTCTAAATGGCCCTAAAATCGGACCTCGTTGGGTCAATTTTTATACATTCTATCGTAAGAATAATGGACATCACTGGTAATACGCACCTTTTGTTCGAAATCATCAAAACAGATTCATCCAAGGTTTGTTGTTACAAAATATTTGCAATTATTGTCTGCACATGGATGAGACTGTTCTTTTAATATTTGCATTGAAAAAAGATACAAACTTCACCGATGTTTCATTCGATTGTATTACCACCTGGTGGGTCCGTGGATGTGGTGACAGCTCTGTCAAAGCAGCCATTGCAAAAGCAATGCAAAACCAACTTCCGATGACCGGCTCCATCCCGGATAAAACAAGTTCGTCATCGACCGGATACCGGAACCAGAATCCTTTCGCGCCTTAAACCGAGAGGTAGGTGTGACCGGCCAGACGGTTGAAAAGAATTTGGCCAATACGGATATCATAACAAAGAAGCGGAAGTCCATGCCAGCCGTGTCGGAAGTGCAAGTGGCCAAACATAAGCAGCGGCTTTATGGCTTTTGTGAAGCACAACGTGGTTATGATCATGGACGAAGAGACGTACTTGACGCTCTACGGCGATGACTAGTAGAGGACCAGCTATTTCACGTCCCTCAGGAAGTATGTGAGTAGCGACTTGAATAACATCTCCCACACGAAGCTCCCTAGAATGGTCCTTCTGTGGCTGACAACCAGTGGGGAGGGGATGTCAAAGCCACTCTTCTTATCTTCGGGACTTGCGGTCAACGAAGAGGTGTACAGCACGAAGTACTTACCCAAAGATGCGACCTTCATTAAGAAACACCACTTAAAGCACGATGTCATGTTCAGGCCGGTTCTGGCCTCGGCACATAACCCTATGCGGTTGCTGGAGAAGGAACGTTTGAAAATCCTAGCCGTCCTCAAGAACGCCAACCTCCACAAGGTGCCCCGGCTGCGATCAATTGACAATTTCTAGGGAAACCTGGCCCACGCATCTATTCGAAGAATTTTTTGGAGAAATCCAAAAAATAAGGCGTCCAAAGAATTAAAGAATATGCCAACATCTTTCTTTTCGACGGTTATAGCCTGGACGACTGCCGTGTGGCCAATCGACAGGGAGTGGAGTAATTTTTAGAGTTAAAATTAGAGCAATTCCATTCAAACAAACTCTTAAGCTGTGAAATATGAGCTGGTCTGGAAATAACCATATCCGAAAATCGCTCATGCTGTTGGGGTATGAGTAACCATTGGAAAGATCGGGTAACCAACCCCGGTCTGAGCGTCTATTCTCCATGTTAGGTGCGGCTGTTCATCGTCCTCGTGTCAGCGTGAGTCTCTTAACAGTGCTGTGCATGATGGTCCTCCGGCAAGACAGGGAGTTGGGGAGGGCCCAACAAGCCCAATCAATGTTACTAATGATAAAGAAGTGAATACGGACCAGAACAATCGGCAAAGACTTAGACGACGAAAGGACGACAGGACTACGATTGGAAACTCGGAACATCGAACTGCAAATTGCTCTGCTTCCCTGGCTGCGATAAGATATTGTACGACGAACTTCAACCACGTAACATCGAAGTCGTAGCACTACAGGAAGTTTGTTGGACAGTACAGAAGGTGTGGAAAAGTGGGCATCGAGCGGCCACTTTTTACCAGAGCTGTGGTACCACAAACGAGCTGGGCACCGGCTTTGCAGTGCTGGAACAAATTGCATCAACGCGTGATTGGATGGAGGCCGATCAATGCGAGAATGTGCAAGCTGAGAACAAGAGTTCAACTACAGCATAATCAACGTACACTGCCCACACGAAGGGAGGCCGATGGCGTTAAAGAAGCGTTCTACGCGCAGCTAGAGCAAGCTAGCAGCCTGCATACCGTATCGAACGATAGCGGCCAACGATGCGTGAACTTTGCGACCTACCGTGGTTTAGTAGTCCGAAGTACCTTCTTCCCCAGTAAAAAAAAACATCCAAAATGCCACTTGGAGATCACCTGGCCAACGAACAGAAAATCAAATCGCCAATGTTCTAATCGACGGGAAATTCTTCTCCGACATCATCATCGTTCGCACTTACCACAGCGCGAATATAGACTCGGACCAAAACCTAGTTGCAGTATGTTTGCACTAAAAAACTCTCGACGGTGTACAACACGCGTTGAACTCGGACGCCACGACCTAACATTGAACTACTACTGGAAACCGGAGTTATCCAGGAATACGTGAAACAGCTAGTAGTAGCCCTACCAACGGAAGAGCAGCTTGGCGCAACTATCGTGCAAACACACTACTGAGCGCCGCCTACAAGTTGCTCTCCCAAATTTTTTGCCACCGCCCATCACCAATTGCAAAGGAATTCGTGGGGAAATACCAAGCGGGATTCATGGGTGCCCGCGCTACTACGGACCTGATATTCGCGATTCGGCAAGTCCCCACACATCATCTTTTCATCGATTTTTAATCAGCTTATAATATTATCGATCGAGACCAGCTGCGGCAGATTATTCACGAATATGGATTTCGCGGTTGGTCAAAGCAACGATGGACTGAGTGATGTGTGTCGTCCGAGTATCAGGAACACTCTCGAGTCCCTTCGAATCTCGGAGAGGGTTACGGAAAGGTGATTGTTGTTTAACATTGAATTGGAGGGTGCAATTTGAAGACCTGGGATAGACACGAGTGGCACGTTATTCAGGATGTCTGTCCAACTATTTGGCTTCGCCGACGAAGTTGATATCATAGCACGTAACTTGGAGACAATGGCGGAAACGTACATCAGACTGAAGGCTGAAGCTGGTAGGATTGGGCTTGTGATTAATGCGTTGAAAACAAAATACATGATGGGAAGAGGCTCACGAGAAGACAATGTTAGTCTCCTAACACGAGTTCAGATCGACGGTGATGAAATCGAGGTAGTAGACGAAGTCATGTATCTGGGCTCATGGGTGACCGCCGGAACGGAATGGAAGTTGCTGCGTGCGATCTATGGTGGCTGGTAGACAGAACATGGAGAAGACGAATGAATCACGAGTTGCATCAGTTTTTGGGGGAACCTCCCAGCATAAACATAGCTAAAATAGGTCGACTACGATGGGCTGAGCACGTCGTTAGAATTTCGGACGGCAGCTCTGTTCAAATGGTTCTCAAAAACGAACCGAAAGGTAAAAGAAGAAGAGGCGCGCAACAAGCAAGGCCCTGCCCTTCGGTTTAGAAAGGGGTATGGGTGCGTTCTGTCTAGTTGGTCGCGGCAGGTTTCATGTATGAATTGACTGTTCCATCAACGTTCAAAAGTGCCTGAACCAAATGGACAGCTTGTAATGATCACTTAAAGATGCGATGGGAAATCATTGCCCTGATATTCCGAAATGTAGCACGTTGTAAAATGTTTCTTGTCTTCTACAACCAAACAAGATGGAATTGAGTAAACGAGTACTCATCAGGAATGATCTCTCATATGCATCCGTCGAACTATTCTGAACGGCCGTTGTGAGAATATCACCATGAAAATCTCACATGCGCATAGCGCGTTTCCAATCACTAATGCTTTTTTTCTGTTCTCTTCCTTATCCTATGACCGCGAGCCATACCAAACATCCTAAAGTCAACTCTTCAAAAGGTAGGGGTAGACCCACGGAAACACCGAGACAACACAGTAAAGCACGGTATGAACCCTAACCAATTTAACTTTCAGCCAAATTTTCTAACACAAGGTAAGCAATCAAATGACCACTACAAAATATACTATATATCCACGACCTAATATATAACGGGGAAAGGGAGGGACCATCAGGACTCCCAAGTGAAACGATTTGGATAGGGAGCATGGGACTGTCTCCTCCCTATTGTTAACATTTCGCGGAACGAGGGCGGGCTCTTCGACCCCATCTATTGGGTTTATTCTGTCAATCGAGGGCTCGATTCTAATGCTGTTGGTGTGAACTTGCTTTTGGAAGGAGATTCTCTTCCCTATATTCGCGGGTTTCACGTAAGTGTCTCTGCTTACGGATCAACCCGAACGTTTTTGGCCCTTCATACAGGAACTTGATGATCACAAACAACAATAGAATCCTGATCAGGTTGTTTTTCAGATTATTCCAATGCTATGGAAAGATTTCTTGCTACAATAGATGGTAGTATCGCATCAAAATCATCATCATCATCAACATCATCATCATCATCATCATCATCATCATCATCATCATCATCATCAAGAGGCGTGCAACAAGCAAGGTGAATAGATCAAGTAGAAGGCGACCTGGGTCCTCCCTTAGCTCAGTCAGTAAAGGCGCAGCTACAAAGCAACACCATGCTGGAGGTGGCTGGGTTCCATTCCCGGTCTGGTCTAGGAATTCTTCGTTAAGGAAAATTTCTCGACTTCCTGGGCATAGCGTATGATTGAACTTGCCTCACAATCATACTAATGCAAAAATGGTACCTGGCATCGAAAGCTCTTAATTAGTAACTGTGGAAGTGCATCTAGAACACTAAGCTGAGAGCAAGCAATAAGCTAATTGTGAAAGCAATTAGCTTGAAATGCTAAAAAAAGAAGAAGGCGACCTGTGGACTCTTTGCAGACAGCGAGGCTGGCGAGGTACAGCCATGGACCGATTACAATGGAGACAACTTCTGTGTAAAGTAGAGGCCACACCAGCCTTGGTCTGATTGTTAAGGTAAGTTGTTTATTTCTCCCCCATCCCATGTGTGTGATTCACTAGTCCATTGTATGTGTAGTTGAAGTTACCACATTCACCAAGGACCCACTGGGAGTCAATGACGTCTATATAAGGTCTGGGGCAACGCAGTGCTTGCTTGTATTGGAAGCAAAACTAATGTAAACATTGCTGAGGCGACGAGTGATGACGTAACACTATTGAACTTTCTTTTGGCGGGCATAGGTTCAGATTTAAAAAAATCGGTTCCAACGTATATTATGAATGCTGAATTGTAGAAATAATCATGATACAAATGCTATTTATTGAGCAGGAAGCACTTTCTACCGATAACATGGATCATTTATAGTGAATTTAACTGAATTTGAGTTGAATTTTTACGACACAAACTTTCAAACGCTGAAACTTGACAATCGAGTTGCGATATAGAACCAATTTTCCATCATCGGTAGACTGGAATCGGTTGAAAAATTAAGTTTTTTAGCGCATACAATAAACAATCACGGAGCAAACGAATCAAAATAAATAGTATGACGTAGCACTTTGCGAGCTTTTGTGTAGCGTGCGCAAGGAATGCAGTAGTATTAGTGTCATGAGCGAATTTTGCTCATTTCACTAATATTGTTGAGGCTACTGCGTCAGACCTTATATAGACGTCATTGACTGGGAGTGGCTACGCAATATGTTTCATGATTACACGTACCCCAGTAGGTATAACTGGAAGGAAGGGATTGGAGTTACTGGACAAGCGGCTCAAGACCACTAAGTGGGTTCATATTTATACTGGTAAGTACTACTGGTAGACATATGTAGTCATATGTAGTCACCTAACGTCCAACGCAAAGGAGTTACATAAAATCGGGCTATCTGTTTCGAAGAACTTCTACGAATTTTACGTGATGGCTAAATCCACTCCCATTGTCCCGTTTTTGCCCCTTATAGTAACGTTAATTCGATTCATTTGGTTGTCCCGTTACCTTCCGTTTCCGCATTTGTTTTATTGAGCGAGTTGAAGAAGGTTTGTTAAGCAGTAGTGAAATCCTAAAATCCTGAAATCCTAAAGAAAGAATGTAAATTTCGCGTCAATCCGTAATGTCACCCAGTGACCGCTCGAGAGTCGTCCCTGAGAGAAAGAGTTAATACAAGCCGGCCAAGCTTTGACATGCCAGTGGTTTTCGTTCGCGGAAGTGGAACATAAGCCATGTTCAATGCATATCTAGAGGTAGAGCAGAAATAAGCACGATTAAAACATAATCGATTTCTATGCGGGAGCAGGGCACTAAAAATTTAAAAAAAATGGGAAAAAACTACCGACGCACAATCCACCTCAAGAAACACGACCATAACACACTATGAGAGGGATTTCATTCACAACGTCCTACGGAAAGCACTTGGAGAAGCTTTAATTTCTCCACTTATTTTAGTTGAATGAAGGAATTATTGTTTGTTTTATTCTCGCGAAAACGACGCAGCAAATGCAAAAATACATCATTTTCAAAGCACGGCTTGCTGCGTTCTCATATTAAGTTATTTCCGTTTATGGTGCAATATTTTCTAACGGACAGAGGGGCTCTCGACAAAATATTGGATTCCCTTTTTTTGCCCAGTGAAATATCAGATCTTCAGTGGTTCATGTGAACGGATGTTTGTGACATGCTTGCTTGTTTTTTTTCTAACCCCGTATGACTATTGAACATAACAGGTTCAGCAAAATAGATGCCTTGTGTGTGGATAACACGAAAAAGGACTGTATCGGAAATAAGTTATTCCTATATTTTTCTTTCAAATTGTATCAAGGAATGATGCTTTATTCAAACAAATGGATGGTACTTTTTTGTACGGAATTGAAATTGAACAAGCCATTAAACTTCGTCGTCAGCTCAGTGCAATGTTGCAAGCCGGTGGTTTTCCATTGAGGAAATGGGCCTCAAACAGCTCGGCAGTTTTGACCGAAATACCTCCGGATGATCTGGCTATCCAGCCGTTCTATGAATTCTCCGACGAGCAGTCGGTAACCACACTCGGACTCATCTGGGAACCAAAATCCGATACTCTACGGTTCCAAATCCAGCTTCCAACTCCTGCCGCTATCCTCAACCGAAGAAATATCCTTTCTTACATCGCTCAGATCTATGATCCTCTGGGCCTCGCTGGTCCGGTTGTTTCCAGTGCAAAGCAGTTTATGCAACGTCTATGGGCGTTGACCAGCTCCGATGGGAAACCATACAATGGCTGAAGTCACCACCAACCAGCTGGAAGACATTTGTGGGCAATCGAGTGTCCAAAATCCAGGAGTCAACAATTGGACATCCTTGGAAGCATGTTCCCGGAAAGGACAACCCGGCCGATGATATCTCCCGTGGCCTTACACCTGCCGAGCTTCTCCAGCAAGAGCGATGGTGGACTGGGCCTGCTTGGCTCAAACGAAGTAAGGACTATTGGCCTAACCAACCTTTTGACTTATTATCATCCTCCAAGGTTTTCGACGAAGAACGCAAGGTGTGTCTAGTCTCAGTTGCACCTCCCAAAGATTCTATGTGCGAGTGTCTATTCAATCGGTTTTCTTCATACACCAAATTGCGGAGATCTATTGCGTACTTTCTTCGGTACATGCGTGCGTTACATGCATCAGCAGTCAAGAACTATCCTGATGGAGCTTGTGCAGCATCTGCGCCGATTCTATGCGAACCATCTACATACCTCACTGCTCTCGATCTTCAAAGGGCTGAACTCGTTCTGTGTCGGCTTTCCCAGCATGAAACGTTCCCGGCAGAACTGAAAGCACTGCACAGAGGACAATCGGTCGATAAATCATCTCCACTGAAACTCGTAAGTCCAACAACTTCAAAGGATGGCCTCATCAGGGTCGGTGGTCGGCTTCAATATTCCAGTGCATCGGACGAGATGAAACACCCGATTATTATATCAAGCAAACATCGATTGGCTCATTTGTTAGCCAATCATTATCATCAAACATTAATGCACGCAGGCCCTCAGCTCATGATGAGTTCCATAAAACAGAAATTTTGGTTGATTCGTGGCAGAGATCTACTTCGTCAAGTGTATCATTAATGTCACACCTGTTTCCGTCGACGACCGACATTGATTCATCAAACTACAGCAGACTTGCCGAGTTCCAGAGTAACACCGTCAAGGCCGTTTTCAGTCTCAGGCGTAGACTATTGTGGCCCGATTCTCTTGCGTGGTTCACACCGTAGAGCAGGACCCATCAAGGCATACGTGGCAGTGTTTGTGTGCTTTTCGACACGTGCTGTACATTTGGAGCTCGCAAGCAACCTGTCCACAGCAGCATTCCTGGCAGCTCTAAAACGGTTTGTTGCGCGTCGTGGCAAGGTCTGCCAACTCCACTCAGACAATGCTACAAACTTCAGAGGTGCTGCAAACGAAATGCATCAGCTCTATAAGTTGCTGAAAACCGACAACAGCAGCCGAAAGCTGATTTTCGACTGGTGTGCAAATGCAGAAATCAGCTGGAAATTCATTCCACCACGCGCCCCCCACTTTGGAGGCTTGTGGGAGGCGGCAGTGAAATCCGCAAAAATCACCTCCTGAAGGAGGTGGGTAATACCATCGTCACCCAAGAAGAGATGTTGACACTCCTCGCCCAGGTCGAAATGTGCCTGAACTCCCGGGCCATCGTCGAAATGTCCAATGACCCGACGGATCTGGAGGCACTCACTCCGGGCCACTTCCTGGTCGGCACGAACCTGCAATGCATCCCAGAACCCGACTATAAGCAAACACCGGACAATAGACTAAACCGTTGGCAACTAATGCAGAAACGGTTCCAGGCAATATGGAAGCGCTGGAGCACAGAATACCTGCAGCAACTTCAAGCTCGTTCAACGAAGGGCATCAAATCACCTGTCGACATCCAAGTCGGCCGACTGGTCATCGTGAAGGACGACAACGTTCCTCCTGCACAGTGGACGTTGGGCCGCATTACAAAGGTTCATCCCGCTCAAGATGGTATCGTGAGGGTCGTCACATTAAAGACGGCTGGTGCAGATAATGTTATCCGTCCAGTGGTCAAACTTGCATTTCTTCCGGTTCCGCCTACAATTGCAGATTACAACAAGAATGAGGTAATAAATTGAAACTTCATAATTATGCTCTATTTTCCGGTAGCCACAAGTTCGTCTATTCCGTCGATGATCGAAGTTGCATCGAGCAGTTAATTCAGCAATTGCTACATGGCCCTGCTGTTTGTTCGTCCATGATCACGAGTAGCTGAACCCATAAATAGTTAAAATCTGATTATTTTAAGGTGGCCGGAATGTTCGGTAGTTCAATGATTCCACTTATAGTTTAATTATGTCTAACATGAATTGTGCTTAAATTGAATTGTACTAAAACTGGAATACTATGTAACTACTTTGCCTTAAAAATAATGAAAGTGATCTAAATCCACTACAATAGTTTACCTACGAAATACAATACAGACAGAATTATATACAACACAATCACTCTATTTAGATCCCGAACACATGTTTGTAACCAACCCAATTGCCCATCAAAGCAAGCTTGAAAAATACTGTAGAGCTAGTTACAAATCACCATCCGAGAAATACAGACGTGATCGGAAGAACGAGTCTTTTATTAAACCATCCGAAGGGTTTATTCGCCGTGTGTGTCCAATTCCAGCATAAGTTGCTTGTCTGCAGGTTGGAAGACGTTTCTGAGGGCAATCCGTTTGGTGACGAGATTGTTAACCCTAGCGACATCGTGAAGACGATCGATCGTTTCTTGGCCCTATACGTTAGGGGAGAAAGGGCGAGTCTAAAGCACAGTGAACGGTTAGTGGACGTATTAGTGCCGTGTACGTGAAATTGAACAACGTCCTTCAATTTTACACCGATCAGTCGGTTATTAGTTAATTCTATTGTGTCTTCTGGACCCAGAGGCCAGCAGGCCGTTTAGTAAAACCTCCGTATTGCCATTCCGGGCGTACCGCCTGAACATAATCAATATAATGACTTAACGTACATCATGATTTTTCTTTTATGAAATATACATGAAAATTGTAGTTGCCATTAAAATACTAAGAACTGGACCTTTTCATCATTGATAATAAAATAAGATTTAATTTTTCTATGCTCATACTTTTTTTGAAAACTCATTTTATTTATGCTGAAAAAATTGAAAATCTTCTTAAAAACTATAAATATGTCTAAAATTTGGTTTTGGACCACCCTATCTCAAAATGGATCACACTAAGGACAAAAAAAAGTATAGTCACATACTTTTAGAAACGAACTAACTTACCAAATGTTGTGAAATTCTTAGACCCACTGCTTTTTTTTGGTATAAAATTGCTGAATTATCAAGTTTTACGAATGTTCTGGAACTTCCGGAAGACCATGCAATGGTCACTTACAGAACCATAGATTGTTCTCCACGTCGTTTTACTTACATTTTATGTACAAATGGTTTTGAAAAAAATCATATTGCTTTAGGTCGAGACAAATTAATTTATCATTTTTTCGGATGTTCCGGACATTCCAGGGTACAATAAAGTGGCCGTATCACGGTAATGTGGCCTAAGACGACAATTTAAATAGCATATTTGGAATCAGCGACCCAAAATTACTTAAAAACACATAGTTAAACTATGTAAAATCCATTTTTAGACTTTTTTCCGTCTTTTGTATGGAATGGAATCACTGTGCGTTGGGGGAGCACTTAACGTCAACGTACGATCTTCAAATTTCAGGATGTTTGTTTTCTAATCAAGACGAGCATTTCAAGAGGTGGAATTCTTGACTTGGCAATTTTTTTCAAAATAAGGGATGGCCTAATGCCCAAGTAGCACACTACGATCATAATTAGTTGTAGTAACTTGATTATGACTTAGCAAGTCATATTCATGTTATCTCAACCAAATGGCAAGAAGTGTGCTACTAGGGTGACTGTATCTCACCAGCCTCGCTGTCTGCTAAGAGTCTGCAGATCACCTTCAACTGGAACTATCCACCTTGCTCGTTGCACGCTCTTCTTCTTGTACCCGTCGGTTCGTTTTCGAGAACCATTTAGAAGGACCGTCGTCCGACATTCTTACGACAATATGTGCGATTCAAAGATAAAGGGTGTCCACGATGAAATTGCCACACTATGAAATTGCTCTAACTTTTTAACCTGTTGGGTACAATTTAATGAAAATTTTAGTTCATAGTGCATTATTTACATCCTGCAAGTTTTAAAGTCCTGTGATCAAAACTCGCGGAAATGGAGTCGAAAGAACAGCTCGTGCGTGATAAAATCTTGCGCATTCATCACGAGAACAAGGATCTCTCGCATCGTTCCATCGCTAAAACGTTGGGAATCGCGAATTCCACGGTGTCGCGAGTGATTAAGCGGTTCGAGGAACGGTTGACCACCGATCGGAAGCCCAGAAGTGAAGGAAAAAGTATTTCGTACAACACCAAAAATCACAACCGCGTAGTTGGGGCCTTCAACCGAAATCCGAACGCCTCCGTTCGGGATGTGGCTAAGAAGCTGCACCTAAGCCGAATTTTTTTTCCAGAAGGCCAAAACTAAGGCTGGGCTTCGAACGTTCAAGGTACAAAAGGCCCCTAATCGCGACGAGAAGCAGAACAAGTCCGCCAAAACCAGTGCCAGGAAGTTGTACCTCAACATGCTGACGAAAGTTGAATGCTGCATCATGAACGACGAAACATATGTGAAGGCCGACTTCAAACAGATCCCCGGCAACCTGGTTTTCACGGCCAAGGATAAGTTCAGCGTTCCGGAGCATGTCCGCACTCAGAAGATGTCCAAATTTGCGAAGAAATTCCTGGTTTGGCAAGCCATCTGCACGTGCGGGAAGTGGAGTGCACCTTTCGTGACCCAGGACACAATGAACGGACAGGTGTACATAAAAGAGTGCCTCCAGAAGCAGCTGCTTCCTCTCCTAAAGGCCCACAACGTCCCAACAATCTTCTGGCCGGATTTGGCCTCATGCCACTACTCCAAGGACGTGCTCAATTTCGGTCAATTTCGTGCCGAAAATGTTCAACCCTCCCAACACTCCGGAGCTCCGCCCCATCGAGAAGTACTCGGCGATTATGAAGCAGCACCTTCTTAAACGACCTAAGGTAGTGAAGACAGTCGAGGAACTGAAGAAAGTATGGGTTTACATGCAAAAAACGGTTGATTCACAGGTTGTGCAGAATCTTATGGCCGGGGTTAAGGCCAAGGTGCGGGCAGGTTGCGTATGGACTGTAAATAAAATACGAGTTAAATGGTAAAATAAAGTTTAATAGTTATTTCTCAATCCCTGAAAATTTGATGGCAATCGGATGAAAACTCGAATTTTGCGAATCAATTTTGTGTGTGACAATTTTATTGTGGACACCCTTTATGTACTTCCGTTCAAAGACACCAAGGGCGCGTTGGTCCTCCACTAGCTATGTTCATGTTACGTGGCTGTAGAGAACTACTGATCTAATTAATATCTTGTAGATGGTCAACTTTGGTAGTTTTGCGAACTTTGTTCGATCTCAGCGTCCTTCGGAGTCCAAAGTAGGCCAAATTTCCATCCATAATGTATTTCTCTGCTGGTGACGTTATTGGCGGTCACCAATGAGCACAGATACACGAATTCGACTACTACCTCGATTTCATCACCATCGATCTGAACTAACAATGTCTTCTCGTGAGCCTCTTCCCTTCATGTATTTTGTTTTCAACGCTCAATTCTTCCAGCTTCACCGTAAAGTCCGCCATCATCTCACAGTTGCGTGCTACGATATCAACGTCGTCCGCGAAGCCAAATAGTTGGACAGACTTCCTGAAGATCGTGCCACTCGTGTCTATCTAATAAATAATAAGGAATGTACTGCCTTGAGCTTCGCAAGCACATAAGCCATAACTGATTTCTTTCCTCGCTAAATCAATCTGGTTCCTGGAATGAAATCATTAGATCAATATTTTCCTGTTGCTTCACCTGTTCCCTTTGATGTTGATACATATTCAAAATTCACTCACGCTCGCGTGATGACGAGGAAAGAATGTTTAATGCCTGCCCCTTCTTGCGACTTTCAACAACCGGAAGGCAACCAGCCGAGGGGGCATCCTGGAGAAGGGCTCTTGTTTTATCTTCCTTTGAGCTTTGATTGAAAAACGCGCAAGCGAGTCGGGTCATGTATATCATGGAATATCGTGTGTATGCGAATGATGATGTGTCCTCATAAAAAAGGGATGGTACGAATGAGCTTACGCGCGTTTAGAACGTGTTTTGATGGTTCAACGTTGGGGCGAGCCGTGCGCTAAATTATCGCTACCACTCCGCCAGGAAATCATAAATAATCCAGCTCCATTAACGGGGTTTTGATAATGGCATTAAGAGCTAAACGAAAGCTATGGTGGAAACATGTGGCGATACCCGCCGTGCAAGACCACTGACGATGGATCCTCTGTGTTTTCGCTCTGAAGTTGGGATTAAGGATTGATGAGCCTTTTCTTAGCAGGTTTCCGTCCGAGGCGATTGATTCCATGTTTGCGAAGAGTTAAACTTTGAACATGCTTGTTGACACTGATTGCGTCATTAATTGACACTTACCTGTTGAAAGTACAAATTTGGTTCATCATGGTGGATTTGATGGATAAGATACCATGTAACGTAAAAAGCCACCCGCAGTCACAGGTAATGCATCAAAAATTGATCATACATGCTCAACCTAAAATCCACACCTTATCTTTAAAGCTCCCGAAACGAACAGCAGCATGTTTTACATAATTTAACACATACCATCAAATGGATCCTTCACTCCGTTTGGCGGCAGGCACCGTGGTGATTGGATTTATGATGAACATAAAGACGGAGATGGAGGAGGGTATTGGTTGCACACAGATCGGAGAGAGAGCACATTGGCAGTGGGCAGTCTTTGAAAAGCCATTAAAAAGTTTTATTGAGTTGGACGACTTGAAAAGTGCATCTTCAGTGGCAGTGGCAGTTTTCTTTACTATTTGCCACAACCATTATCATCGAGGTATAATCAATCGCATCTTCTATTAGTATCGATAATTGGAATTTTAAACTTGAAGTCGTTCAGAACGGAGTGATCGCTTGAGTAGGAGGAAATAAGCTTTTCCTAGGGATTGGGAAAGAATAAGATTAGTGTATTATGAGTGCACATCTGATATGGTATTATAGGGACTCAAATTATTAAATCGTTTGCAAATCTCGACATGAATATAAAAGTATCCGTATCGTATGAAATTTTGCCATTTATTTTTAATTGCATGGACCATATCCTAGATCATTGTTTGAAGATGGTGAACCGCCATTTGTTACCAAATAGGTCACCAATTGGGGTTTATTCCACCCTCTTAGCCGGAAGTGTTATCACCTCCAGAAATAGACAACTGTGCTAGTCACGTTCTTGTGACAGTTGGGGATGGGAAGGATCTGTTGTTGAACGCTTACGTACGAAGAACTTACAAAGAACTCTAGGTCTCTAACTAGACTGTCGGATGGATCGAATTAAATGGAGACAACATCTGTGTACATCAGAGCCCATACTGGCCTTGGTCTGATTGGTAAGGTAAGTAATAGATGACAAATTGTACGTTGTACCTTACAATTGTAAGTAACACTCAAATAAAACAAAAAATTAACAACTACTGCTAAGAACTAACCGTCGCCTAAGTCATCGAAGCTCCCGAGAAAAGAAGAGAAAAGGTCGGAGGATGACACTAAACACAATTAAACACTAACTATGAACATTTTACAACCCATTTTAACTAAAGAACTTACCGTTTAAGCTTCCAAAAAATGGGCGAACAATTAATATTGGTTCCGAATTTCCAACCTGATATTTGATCCGGAAAAGTAAAATGGTATTGAATGTTGAGGTCTGCAAAATGAAGGATATTGTGTATTGAATTTCACCTTGAATATGGCCAGGAGAGCCGGAACAATCGGAAAAAAAAATCCACATCAGAACCAATTTACACTTGGCACACTCCTGTGCGTGGCCTGTTTTCTCTACCCCGTGCAAACAAAGCAAAAAATATAAATTACTCAAAATGAAAACGTTGAAAGAAAGAAAGGGAAACAGTATCAACAACCAGTGACCTCACGGTTGTAGGGATCTGCAACTGCTATTGAATGCTCGATTTTCCGTACTTTGAAACAGCTTCCGGTTAAATGGAGCAAAGTGAGTTAGCAAAAGCGTTCATTTTCCCACCCCTCATTTCCTGTATGTGTTCATACTTCGTACATTCACCACCGACCGAGCGCAGAGTTTCCATTGGTTTCAGAAAGTAAACATGATAGCAACCTACAGCGGGGAACATGATTCGAGTGAATAAAAAAACAAGCGCGAAGCCTCAAGGAACCCGCAATGTTACAATTGTTGGTTTTGTTTTAATTTTCCTCAAACAGCTATCAGTCCATCCAACATGTTGATCGATTTGCATGCATGCGTGTAGAAACACATATGGGGTGGAACAAGAGTGGAAATATTAGTAACAGTATATTTAACCTGAAAATGAAACATCAGGTTTTCTACTTTTCTACATTGGGTTTTCTACTGAATAGAATGTGTACTGTGGATGTACTTTAGTCTTAATTGACCGAATTAGAGGATTTTTTATTTAGTTATTGTTATTACTTTCATGAGAACCAACAAAATACCGGAGCCGGCCTTGCCCGAATGGAGGTCAAGTAGGGAATGGGTAGGAATATGTTGACGTGATATTCGCTTTGAAGTTAGGCCGAGAAATCCTGCGCACTTCCACGAGAAATCACTGGAATGTTGGATAAAATGATTTACTTTGCAGCAGGGTCCGTTTTTGGTAAACGGTGTTCTGTTTTCAACTGACGTCGGCAGCGAATGTATATAGATGCACATTAGAGTTATTCAAAGGTTGGCACCTATTTAACCTTCCTTATGCATTGGGAAAAAGTTACAAATAGTGCACTCAAGGTAAAAAAAGACCCAACACTTTGCTTCACTGCCAAAACCAATATTTTTGTACAGATTTTTATAATGTTGGTCTCTAATGAAACGTATGGTTTGAAACTCATACACGAAACCTCATATATGTGTACCGTTCGACAGCTCATAATTCACGATAACATCATATCAGGATACTTGGCCACATCCGGATACTCTGAAACCGGTTCCGGTTGAGCCAAAGAGGACAATTTTGGAGTTTCGAGTATTTGTTCCGTTCGACGGCTCAAAATTCGTGGTTTTGAATACTGATATTCAAAAAACTAGAAGGGACAGCCCAATGGGGTTGTACGCAAAGTTGACGTAGGACTACGAAGCAATATGCAATCTGAATCGCTTGATTGTTTTAAGTATGGCCGAAATTGGTTTCCTTCCAAATCTAATTCCCATACACTAAACGTTCTGCACTACAACCTTTATTGATATAGCCTGTCTTGGTATCTACATTCATACATCTTGCCTCCAATGCAAATAATATGTATGACATATGATATCAAGATACTCTATATCACGTAATATACCTTGAAGTGCCAAGGGAAAAGCTTCTGCCACCACCTCATTTCGTCATGAAGCTGGTTTACTTGACCATGGCTTTCTGTTCGCTCGGAAACCTCGTGTTGGCTAGCTCCCCCGGCAGCATGATCGAAAGGCGGTTTGAGTTTCCAATGACGTCAGGGCCATCCGCCAATTGAATTAAGTCAGTCGGGTAGCTACGCTTTCAATCCGCTCGGAAATGTCATTTACAAAGCTGTTCACAATGCTTATCGCTTTGGAGGAAACGATTGAATCGTGTTAAAATGCTTCAGCACCTGGTAGAACCTTGCTGCAGATGGCTGCGGTCTGTTTGGGGATTCAAAGTCTATTATTGCCGATAGACGTCTAGGTGGAAATAGTGCTAACTGAACTGGTCTATCGTTCGCATTGGGAAGTAAACATGTAAGAACATTCTATTGTTAACTCTCTAGATAGCATTTGGTGGCCCTAAAATACCCGTTTGATTTTAATAATGATACGGCCCTGGTTGTATTTTCTACGATGGTTGAGAGGGCCACAATCTTCAACGCGTAGAAGGTAACTATGGAACCACATACTTGAATGATTGAAATTTCAAACAGCACAAGAGAAATATTCAACCGAACAAACCCTTTAATAAGCAAGCTGATTTGGTCGTACTGAAAAGGACGGATATAGTTGGGATTTCTTATTTGCATTTTTGGTTCAATTCCTCCTCGGTGCGGGTGGCCAACTGCAGTGACGAGGGATAATTCTTGTCCCGTTGTTCTCACGAGTGGCTTTTTCCCATCAACTCGTAGGCTTAACCAACCTTATTTCTAGGAACGAAATTGATGGGTGTATCGGCCCAAACAGCCAACTGCACCAACCTTTCTGGATGAGTACTGCCCTCCAGTGTGCTCGCTCGCCTACAGCAGATTTGGTCCTGTACAGCACTACCGCTACCGTAAGACTGAATCAAATTTTCTGCTAAGTGCTGGTAATGGCGTCGGATGCTATTTCACGAAAGAAGGCGGTACCAACGAAGTCAATGTGATACAAATTGCATCAAAGGGGACGAACTTCAGTTATTGTGCCACAATAATTAGTTTCAATTAGTGCACGCTAGATTTTCGCGAATGATTTTTTTAACAGAAATATGTATGTATAATTTGCTTGCTACCGCCAGCAACTAATCCGTTATGCACAACTACGAACTACAACGAAATCAACCACATGGTCGGTCTCTGACGAGTCGCAGTTCGGCTCAAACTGTCCCTTCTAGAATTTCGTTCGTTAGTTGTTCAACGTTCTTTGTGATATACTCCTGAACGCAGCGTTTAATGAATGCCATGTTCAGCCGTGACGCGGTAATTGAATTTCAAACAACACAATAGAAAAATTCTACCAAACAAACTCTTAAGTTAATAAACTGATTTTGTCGTCCTGAAAAGGACGGGTTTAATTGACGAGGGAGAAATAGTTTGCGATTCCACTTGGGTTTTTCGGGAATTTTGTCTCAGCAGCCATGCTTCTCGCAGCGAGGTTGACGGGAGCATCCGCAAGCGCAAACTGCACCAACGCCTGTCTGGGCAACGACTGCTAACTACGTGCGTACAGCCACTGCACAGCTCCACGACTGTTGTAAGACTGAGTCAAAATTCCGCCAAGCGCTGGTATGTTATGGCGTCGGATGTTATTGCACAAAAGAAGGCGGTACCAACGAAGGCAGTGTGATACAAATTGCATAAAAGGAGACGAACTTTAGCCATTGTGCCACAATAATTAGTTTGAATTAGTGCAAGCTAAACGGATGATTTTCTCAACAGAAATATGCCTAATCTGCTTGCCACTGACAGCAACTAATCCGGTATGCACAACTAGGAACTATGACGAACTCAACCACATGATCGGTCTCTGACGTGTCGCAGTTCGGCTCGAATCAGCCCTTCTAGAATTGACGAATCCAGGTTGAATAAAGAAGAAGACACCGTGTGGTGATAAATCTGACAGCTCCCATGTTAAAGTATAGGACGAAAATTTTGAAATGCTTCTAAATAATTCAAATGAAATTCTTATTAAAAGCGGTTTGTTGTATGATGGAAGAAAAATCTAAATCTACTCAATAAAGACATTTTCAGCAAAATAAAAATAAAATAAAAATAAGGCCTCTATTGTAAAGTTCTGGATTTTTCTTCCATCATACAACAAACCGTTTTTATTTAGAATTTCATTTGAATGTTTTAGAAGCATTTTGAAATGTTCGTACTATACTTTAACATGGGAGTTGTAAGATTTATCACCATTCAATGTCTTCTTCTTTTATAAACCTGGATTCGTCCATTTCGTTCGTTAATTCTTTGTGATACACTTCGGGACTCGGCGTTTAATGAATGCTATGATCAGCCGTGACGCGGTAGTTGATTTACAAACAGCACAAGAGAAAACTTCAACCAAACTCTTTAGTTAGTAAGCTGGTAGTCCTGAAAAGGACGGATTTAGTTGACGCGGGAGAAATAGTTTTCGATTTCCTTGGGCTTTCTTCCTTCATTCAGCTCCTCATTGTTGTGGCTGGCGGCTTCAGCAGCCATGTTTCTCGCACGAGGTTGACGGGAGCATCGGCACCAACAACAATCTGCCCAAACGTTTTGCTGAGCAACGACTGCTTGCCAGTGCACCTTCCTTGGGCTGCAGGACGTTTGGCAGGACACCATTCGGTGATGGTCACATCGGAGAAAAAAAAATCAGCTCCTCGTCGTTGCGGATGACCAGCTGCAAGTGACGTGGGATGATTCTGGTCTTCTGGCGGCGTTTTCCATCAACATAAACGCCGAACACATCTGTCGCATACGGATGCACAGCGAGTACTGATTGGTTGGTCGTTCCCACATGTTTTAGAATTGCTGGCACGGTTAATGTGGCAGTATGAACCAACCAGAGCGTAGCGCAAATGTTATGTCATGTTCGACCAATAGCTTTGTGCGTTCAGAAATTTTTGTGGGACGGGGAAAAGTTATTTTGAAGAAGAAGAAGACATTTGTTAGCCGTTTCCTACGACCTTGCTAGGGAAAACACATTTTTCAACCTGTTGATATCCAAATTTGTATGGGAGCAAAAAAAGGTTATTTTCAAATGAAAAATTGAACTACTTATACTAATTGAACAACTTTCAAATTTCAGTGCGAAACATTTGTGAGTCTTTTTGATCAAATGGTGTAAGAATGAAGTCATTCTGTTTAGTCGAACGAGAGTTATAGGCATTCAAAAACCTTTCACTTTTGCGTAACGCTCTCATTTTTCAAAATTTTGAAACGGCACCCGGTATAGAAAAGAGAAACGCAGTCCTACGTTAAAAATCGCACCAGAATATTTCGCCACATCCGAATACTCTGGAACTGATTCTGGAAGAACCCAAAGAGGATAATTTTGGAGGCTCAAGTATTTGTACCGTTCGGCGGTTGAAAATTCATGGATTTGCAAACTGACACCCGTAAACATCGTGTCATAGACCTACCAATTAGCTGGTAATATGGAACTGAGTTTTTTTTTACAAAATTAACCTTAATTTTTGCAATATATTTTTAATAACCACATAAAAAAAGTTCGAGTTCCATGTTAAGTAAACTTGAGAGCAACGGATTATTTTTCAATATCTCGAGTTCAACTAATTATTCCAAGAAAGCAACCCTGAACCAACTTTGATCTGTAAAAGCCAACTTTTGTGGAAAATATCCTTGTAATGAAAAAAAAAATTCATGCCATCTAATAATTTTAAAGATCGTCAGGAGTTAGGTAAAAACATAATGGAGAAGTCATTTTTTTTTTTTGTTGGGGCGTAGAATCACGGCGTCTACTGAGTTGAACTTTTGTGATAATGGAGAAGTCATAACAGAAGCCCCATTTTTTTCAAATTGTTAAACCCGGTCTGAAAACCCGAAAGCTAACATCTCTAGTGAAAATGTCAGAGCAGCTATACAATTTTCTGGCAACTGAATGACGGAAGCGGAAGCGGAGTTTTCACTATTGAGGATCTTGATAAGCCTGAAACTTCAGTTGGTGAGAAAATTTACTCGAAAACTTTTTTCACTATCGGTGTAAATGGCCTCCAAAGTTTTGTTTACAGTAAGCGCCCTTTTGCATGTTGGTTTTGAATTTGTGGTTACAATTGAGTTAGTTGTAAATGGTTTTACTTTTCTATGGATAGTACTAATAGTTGTACCATTATGTAAAGTAAAACATAATACTCCCAATTTCAGTCTTGTTTCTCTTGTGTTGTCACTGATAAATAGTGTTTGAAAGTTGCTAAACAAAACTTGCTACATAAAACTGTCACTGTCAGTTGCTCAGGCGTAATATACCAACCATGGACTACAGTTTCAATACCCTTCTGAAACAGATTATTTTTTTTTGTAAATAAAAATTGTCAATTTGGTTTACTGGGTGTTATGTGCCTTTAACAAAATAAAAGTTTATGATAAAAAAAACTTTAAATATTAGAGCCATCGATGTGTAGTATGACTTCTGTGGTATTAGGCTTCAGGGTAGCCTGTATATAAAATCATTAATTCTAAGCTATCAAACGGTACAAAAATTTGAGTTTCTAAAGTTTTCATTTTTGGACCCTACCTCAATCGGTTCCAGAGCATCCGGATGTGGCCAAATGTCCTGATAAGTCTATGGTATGATGATTTTGGACATCAATATTCAAAACCAAGAATTTTGAGCCGTTGAACGGCAAATACTTGGGGCTTCAAAATTGTCCCCTTTGAACCCTGCCGGAACGGGTTCAAAGTATGTGGATGTGGCCAAATTCTCTGCTTGCTTCTCTGCTACTCTATGGCATGATGTTTTCAGATATCAGTATTCAAAACCATGAATTTTGAGCCGTCGACCGGAGAATTACTTGGGGTATCAAAATTGTGCTTTTTGGACCCTACCGGAATCTGTTCCAGGATGTTCGGATGAGGTCCAATCACCTGGTTGGTCTATGACATGATATTTATGGATATCAGTATTCAAGCTCATGAATTTTGAGCCGTCGATCGGTACAAATAGTTGAGGTTTCAGAATTGTTCTCTTTGGGCCCTACCAGAACCGGTTCCAGAGTATCCGAATGTGACCAAATCCTTTGGTTTGTCTATAACATGATGTTTTTGAAGATCAGTATTCGAAATCGGGAATTCTGAGCCGTCGAACGGTACGAATATATGAGGTTCCAAGATTGTCCTCTTCGGATGCATACTGCGACCGGTTCTGGGTTCCTATATGTCCAAAATGGTCAGTTTATAAAAAGAAATCCATTAAAATCCATAGCTTTCATTTGAAGCAAGAAGGTCAAAAATCGGTTTTCAAATAAAGTTTTGGGAGCGTGTCAAAGTCTTGCGTCATTTTAGACCCGGAATGCATGTATGTGTAACTTTTTTTTGTCGTGTCACCCCTAGAGGTGGCTGAGAGCTGTAAATGCCCAAAAAGTGTTTGTTCATAAAAGTTAGGAGTTAAGTCAGAAAATTTTATATCCCTTATTTATTCCGTTTTGACGTTAGAGCTTTTTTGAAATGTTGATTGGTCGTATGCGAGCAAATTTACCCCAGGAGCAGTTCTGTCCCAAGGAAATATTGGAAAAGTCAGACTCGTTGTATTCACTTCTAGAACCTTGTCCAAAACCGAAAAATACTATTCGACAATCGAAAAGGAGCTATCAACTACTGTATGGGCTGCTCAATACTTCCGACCCTACTTATTTGGTAGAAATTTTGTGCTCTATACGGATCACCAACTTTAACCACCGAGTAGGAAGGCAGATAAATGCGATCATTCCAGATGCTGCATACTCCAGGACACTGCAAACCAGTGAGCAGTATAGCATTTTCAATGTGTGTGTATTGGTAAAGTCGGAAGAGTATCGACGGATGAACCCTAGAAACGAAAGTACTTTCATCGTGCAATACAACATTGTACACACACCTATTTTTGAAGATGTGTGCGTGTAGCATCATGCCTTTATTTTGATTTTGAGATTAGCACTTCAGTTATCAAAATGTCGTCGAAGGTACAAAATGTCGTGGCGAAAATCCAAACTACTGTCACGCCAAGTTGGCGAACTGTTTGTCGACAACCAGGATAGCTGGATCGGAGAGAAATCGATCATCGAAGGCACCAGCGACGACAAGAAGGGTTGCCCGCTGTTTCGAGCGGAACCCCAACCTCTCCGTCCGAGATGTCGCATTCAAGCTGGGATCCTGGGCGCCTTCAACCGTGGATAGAGCTAAAAACCGAGCTAGACTGTCGATTGACAAGAAAGTGGTGACTCCAAATCGTGACGATAAACAAAACACGTCAGCCAAAGCAGGATCGCGAAAGTTGTACACGATGATGCTTACGAAATTTGATTGCGTGGTACAGAACGATGGTGCTTACGTCAAAGCAGACTTTAAACAGCTTCCTGGACAGAAATTTTATGCGTCAATCGGACGGGAAAAGGTGGCAGATATTTTCAAGCACATTAAACTGTCAAAATTCGCGGAGCTGGCTGGCCATCTATACCTGTGGCTTGAAGAGTAACATTTACATTACGACCGGAACCATCAACCAGGAAAACTATCTGAGCGAGTGCCTACAAAAACGTCTACTGCCTTCCTTGAAGCAACACAATTGTTCCGTTCTATTTTGGCCGGATTTGGCATCTTGCCATTACGGAAAAAACCATGGAGTGGTATGCTGCCAACAACGTTCAAGTGGTGCCCAAGGTCAAGTACCCGCCCAACACGCCAGAACTCCACCCAATCGAACAATATTGGGCCATCGTCAAGCGAAACCTAAAAAAAAACTCAAAAAACTGTTGCGAGAGAGAAACAGTTAAAGGCAAATTGGCGTTTTGCGGCGAATGAAGTGGACAAAGAGACTGTAAACGGCGTTAAACGAAAGACCCGGCATTTTGTATTCGGTAAAAAGGAAGCTCAGCTGAATATTTTTCCTGTGTTCTGTATTAACTGAACTTGAAAAAGAAAAAGAATTTGACTTATTACGAAAAAACTATGATCGACTCGCACACATTACTGTTTAACCAAATTTTGATCGGAACACCCTTTACATACAATAATTCGAACATTCACAGTCACAACCACAATTGCAACCACCATTAAAAGACCGTATCTAACGCATGCCAAATTCATCATCCAAAATTGCCGAACCGAGGCGTACGAATCCATTTGCCACCCCCACAAAAGCAGCCATTTAACCAACGAGGAGCACATCAAGCACCTACAACAACAACAACTAGCTTGATCCCTTACATCATTGGAAAGTCAACATTGAACAGCAGCTCTGAAATGAGCATGAGCATTGACCGCCCGAGGTTGCTAATCCATTGTTGCCAGATCAGCTTTTATTACACAGAGAACCAACAGATGATGCTTGGGACTAACATACATCTTAAATGTGTAAAAATTGGTGATCCCCAACTAAGACATTACCAGCGCCAGCCCCGCTCGAAGGCACGTCAAGTAAGGAAAGGGTCGGAATATGTTGACGTGATACTCGCTTTTTTGAAGCCGAGAACACCTCTGCACTTCCACGAGAAATCACTAGGATTTTGGATAACAGGATTGGGTAGCAGCAGGGTTCGTTTTGGTTAACGATTGGCTGTCAAGTTAAATATTTCAAAATTAGGAGTGATTCCCGATTTGAGCCGATTTAAACCAACAGTGAGGATGCTATTGGGGCCACTCACAGAGTGTGATAGTGGTATTTCATTAGAAAAACAGGGCAATTCATCTCAACGCCTAAGAGCTAACTCGGACATTTCTACACCAACAGTGCGGATGCCGCTGGAATCACCTACAAAATGGGACAGTGGTTTATTTGCGAAGCATGACTTCTCATGCTCACTCGATCACTAGCGCAACGAACAATAGTCAACCGAAACAATAGAAAAAACACTACGCCCGATAACAAAATATTATGGAACAACGTATCGACACAAGCGATTCAACCGATTCAACTGATGGTCGACGCAAACCCATTTAAAAGGACATATAGATACAATAGGTAACAATTACCTGTCTTGCTCCACGTCCTTCAGAGCACTTACTTCCTCACGAGTCGCCTGTACCCAACTTCACAGGTGTCCGTCAAGCCTCTGGTACCTCAATTCACCTCCATGCCCAACCGAATTACCACTACTTAAAAAGTTTTGAAAAATAGAGAGATATTAGATATTCAAAATTTGATAGAAATAAACTATCTGTTGCCTGAAAAGAAAAAAAAAAAAAAGAACATACATTAGAGTAGAATCCTTGTAGTCCCTCGGATGTTCAAAAAGCATAGCCATTTCTATGAAAAGATTGTTGCGGGTTGTCGAGGGTTGCTAACAACTATGTGTTGGGTACCATTGGCTGAAATGAACATTGAATGAGAATAGTGAGAATATTTTATTGAGTAAACGACTACAATACTCAGTTGGTTATTAAGCTGAAGCTCATTCGTGCTATATCTGATGAACTTAGTCGACTAACTTAGTTCGCTATTATGATACATTTACAAGCTCACAACTGCATACTACACATATAAAAAGAAACATTAAATTTTCTGCGTTATCTAATGCACATAAAGGGAATGCTAGTATTGACAGAAAATACTGGGATATATCGTGTAAATTAAAGCACGATATCGCCTAAATCGCGTCTATTGTATGAAAGAATTCCAAAAATTGCAAACAATATCGTTGTTTACGCTTGCTTTGTTTTAAAATTAAACAAGGGGAAATTCTACGCGCCTGTTAAAATTCATTATTTTTTTCTGTGTAGTTTGTGATTTGAAAAGTGTCCAGATTCATGAACAAAAAGTCCGGCTACCGACGTAACACGGCATCCGAACTTTGGATTTGGAAACCTGTGTCGCTCAACAAATCCTCAAACAAATGTGCAAAAGCACGTTGGCCAATATTTAGCGTTCACCACGTCGTTTGAAACAATCCTGAATTTCAATTGAAACACTTTCGACGGTGGCGAGATCGCAAATGAATTTAAGCGTATTCACGTTTGACAGGAAGAGAATTAGGAGTGAATCAGTGAAAATAAGATACATTCACTACACGAAAGCTAATTGAAGTGGAGTGAAATCAATACAAAAGCGATTCATTTACATTTTAATGCTTCGACGATGTCGGGTGCTGCAGACCAAAATTTTCTTGAAGCATTCAACAGAGCTTGCTTCCCTTCCATCTTGCTTAAGATGCCACTTGATTATTGCCCAGAGCAGTTTGGGGGATTTTAGCGGCCAGCGTCGGTGGTGTAGTGATAAGCGTGACAGCTACTTCGCACCGCAGTGGGTCTGGGTTCAATCCCAGTCGACGTCGGTGGTTTTTCTGAGGCGAAAAAGTCTGGTTACGTCTTCCTTCGGCAGGGAAGTAAAGCCGTTGGTCCCGGCTCATAGTCATGAGTCGTTAGGTAGGGTCCAGGTGGTGGAGTCGTCTCCCTGGCATCGATGATTGCCACCATGTGAGAAAATAGGCCGACGGAAAAAAAGTTTGGGGGATTTTTGATTTTTTTGACAAAATTGACTTTATGAGCATCTTTTACGAAGCAGAAGCGTAGTGAGCAGATGCCAGAACCAGCCAAAACAATGGAGGATCCATATGCTATCGGTTGATGGGTCGTTTTTTGATGCATTCTTTTTTTAATTATCACCGTTGATTGTGCCGCTGTAAAATATGAAGAACTTTTCAAACCACAGGGTAAAAGTTATCTGAGAAAATATTCTTACAGCAGAAGATATATTCGAAGCAATTTAGTTTTTTTTTAAAACGGGAAGATAATTGAAAAGTGCCTGTGTCATGTCATTGAGCTCTTGGAAATTATTATATTCTGTTTAGAAAATTTAAGAAAGCCTTCTAATTGCATTAAACTGTGGACTTGCATGAAAATTCAGAGCAGTTGATTTAAAACGAAGGCCTATCGATCCCAAAACTGATAAAATGAAATTCAAGATGAAGTCAACTGCCACTTAACTCCCCCTTGTGACAATTCACATATCCTCCTGTATCACGCATTTTTCTCTCTCTCTCTCGACTGGATAAACATAATTGCTTCCTCACAAATCACGCAGGATTATATTGGCATCCACAAGTGCAAACTGTCGATATCCCCTTGGCAATTTGTTTTCGCATCAAAACTTCCGATCCGTAAATAAACCAGATCGAAATTTTCTCCAATCCCTTCCCATTTGCTGCGAATGATGAGAAAGGAATCAGAAATAACTACTTGGAATGTAAATCGTCAAAAACCCATAAGACGTGATTTTTATCGCAAATCAGAAGTTGCCCAAATCCTAAGCAAACAGCACGCATGAAATAGAGAATAGCCCCGGTTGAACTTTTCGGCAGTGGATTCCAATTTCCAGCTGCCAGTAAATGTAGTCTCGCTTCACACTTTTGCCATTTCGGTTCTTGTTATACGTTGAAGTTTGCAGACTAAAAACCAACAACCAGTGGAACCCTTGGAAAAGGCCTGCAGCGCCAGATGAAATTGCTGTGAAGGTTGATTCGGAAGAGGTTTTTCATCTATTCGAGCAAATACGGTCATACGGTTTCGGATAAAGATTGAGAAGCTTCAATTGATGGCGGTGAAAGGCATTTGAGAAGCTAGTCTGAAAAATCCATTGAGGGTAAGTTCTGTTCAATTTGTCATACCTACTAGTTTGTGTGCAACCTAGGCCCAGACGGAACTGATGAATGTGGTAAGCGTGATGCCTTTCACCTCAATGGGTCGGTTATCAATTCCAGTTGGCGCCACTGGATTTCTTGAGATAAAAATTTCTAATTACGGCTTATTTTTCGAAAAAAAAAGAAAAACTGTAAGTCCAAGCCTATTTGTTGATGGGATCGATATGTTCTTCTCGAAAGCATAATACTAACCTTATGATGTTTGTCGAGTTTTCTTATTTATTTTACTTGAATACAGAAAACATCACCGAGTGAATTAAACAACTATGTACTAGGTACAATAATTGAACTGTCAGTTTTCGACATCTTTTTTAATATTGCTTCATTCTTTTTTTTTTCTGAGCGATCTAACATTGCATGAATCATTTTTTTATACATCGTGCCAGTCATTTCGTAGAATTTTTAACAATTTTTTACAAGATTCACCCCCATTGTTACATCAACCGAATCATTTATATCCATTCAGAGAATTGTCCTTCTTCCTTCACAATTCATACAAAGGAATAAGTCAACTGGAGAACGTAACTGATGGTGAATTGCAGCTGCTCCAAATAACATTCAAAGGAGAGCACACGGTTGGAGAAAGATTCGAATGTTCATTTTCCCTGTGGAGGAACGGCATCATAAATTTCGTTATTACAAACGACAATCACACATTCGTACGTTCCGAGTGAGGGTAGCATGGGATGTCTTCCTTCGGGTTGCAATTTCCTTCGGCGAGTGGCACGTGGACACCGTATCAATAAATAACCTCTGTCTTTCTTCACTCAAGATTGAGAATGGATTTGCTGCTGGGTTCTGAATTACTTGCCATCAATGTTGCGTGGTGTCAAAATTCTCAAATGCATTGCATTGCTCACACGTACAATTGTGTACAAATTTTCTCGCCCCCATTTCCGAAACCTTTAAGCCAAACCAGTGGATCCAGTGCTCAATGCTCAAGAAGATTTCATCTTGCCAACATTCCCACCGGAGGCAAACTGAGAAAGATGGCTGCCTCATAATGATGTCACAGACCGTTCTGCACTCGAAATTCGGTCACACCGTTGCATGATGTGGTGGCCCTTGACGAAAGAGCGGAGAACTGCAGTATCATGAAACCGCCCTCTAGTCCCTCCGTCGCACTGTCTCTCCGGGCTTCCTGGCATATAACCACACAAACAATGCCTAACGGCGCACAGTGGTTTGTGAAACGAAAAAAGCATACTGAAGCTGATTTCACAAAATTTTTCACAATTCTTCAAGTTGATTCTATTTATTTTCAATAACAAATTTTTGAAATAATTTATCCAAAAATACTCTTTCCATACGTTTTTTAAAGCTCAAGTTATATAATATTGTAGAAAATCACCTTTACTTTGATGTAGGTTTAAAGTATGCAAAATAGATAGTAATTAAAATGCAGAAACATGTATATTGTATTTACTCAATAAGAGTATAAGCAGAAGTATGATAAGGTTCGGCTAATATTATGAACTTTTTTTAAGTACCTCTTCCATCATATCTATGTATATAAAAATGAATTTCTGTCTGTCTGAACCTTATAGGGAAGCGGAAACTCTCTTGAGCTCAATAAGCAGGCCTCGAGTGGAAATCAGTGAATACGCACTGGATACCGAATACTGAGTACACAAGTTATTCGCAATTTATTCGTTCACTTACCGTTAATCGTTTAGCAACACACAAAACATTCGATTCTGATAATTTTCTTCCAATTCGATACGGAAAAGTTGCCACTGCTATGTGTCTATTTTAATCATATTACGAAAAACATTGATCCCACCTGTATACATATCCCAGCAAACACAGGATCGTATATGATAGCGGATAAGAGTGCAAAGTGGAGGTGATAAAGGGCGATACGGTCAAAATTTGGTCAATAACAACTTGACTTATTTCTTTCAATTTTGCATTTAAAAAACCTGAACACCCCTCATTTTGAAGGTGTGTGTGTGTGTGTGTAGAATGTTGCTCCTACTTTGATTTTGGAATTCACTCTTCAGTTGTCAAAATGCCGTTCAAGCAAGAAGAGCAGCGTATCAAAATTTTGCTCGCGCATCGCGAAAATCCGAGCTACTCGCACGCAAAGTTGGCAAAATCGCTAAAAGTTGCCAAATCAACCGTTACAAATGTAATTAAAGTGTTTGGGGAACGTTTGTCGAGAGCCAGGAAGTCTGGATCGGGAGGAGATCGAAAACCGGAAGCCGCTGAGACGACAAAGAGAGTTGCCGGTAGTTTCAAGCGAAACCCTAACCTATCTCTCCGAGATGCCGCAAATAAGCTGGGTGTATCGTCTACAACCGTGCATCGAGCCAAAAAACGAGCCGGACTATCGACTTACAAGAAGGTAGTGACTCCAAATCGCGATGATAAACAAAATACGACGGCCAAAGCGCGATCCCGGAGGCTGTACAGGACGATGCTGACGATGTTTGACTGCGTGGTAATGGACGACGAAACCTACGTCAAAGCCGACTACAAGCAGCTTCCGGGACAGGAGTTTTATACGGCAAACGGAAGGGGAAAGGTAGCAGATATTTTCAAGCACACGAAACTGTCAAAGTTCACAAAGAAATATCTGGTTTGGCAAGCCATCTGTACCTAAGCAAATGGAACCAAATTCGGTATGTGGAGGTTTTTGAATGCAAAAAAAGTTCCATGGTGATTCGAGAACCCTCCCACCTCTACAAAGGGTGGCTCCCATGCAAATGAGAAACAAAGTTCAACATAACTCGAGAACTAATCAAACAAACGGAATCAAATTTGGCATGGGCAAGTTTTTGAAGGCCTCTTTCTGAAAAGAGGGCTCCCATACAAATGAAATACAATTTTCAACCAAACCTGAGAACTATCTCTACAGCTACTCAAATTTGTATGCAGGGGTTTTTGGGCCGGGAAAGGATCTTATGATAGTCCGAGATCCCTCCTCCCTGTAAAAGGGAGGGGGGGGGGGGGTTTCCCAAACAAATGAAACACAATTTTTTGCATAACTCGAAAGTCAATGAAGCAAATGAAACCAAATTTGGCGTGTTAATGTTTTGGGAGGCAAGAAATGTTGCTAAGGTAGTTTAAGACCCCTTTCCGCTTTTGAAAGGGGGGAACGGGTTCCTATACTAATTAAACACACATTTCTGCATAACTTGAGAACTTATCAAGCAAATAAAACCACATTTGGCATATGGGGGTTTTTGGAGGCAAGATTTTTTAACATATAAAATGAATTTCTATCTGTCTGACCCTTATAGTCTCGGAAAATTGTGAACCGATCAGCGTGAAAATTTGTTTGCAAGGGTTTTTGGGGCTGGGGATGTTTGTTTGAGGCCCCTTGTCTCTCAGGAGGAAGGGGGGCTCTCATTCAAATGAGACGAACATTTCTGCATAACTCGAGAACTAATCAAGCAATTCAAAACGATTTGGCATGTTGGGGTTTTTGAAGGCAAAAATGTTTCTATGGGGAGGAGGGGTCTGTCACACAAATGACACACAATTTTTTGCATAACTCGAGAACAAATCAAACAAATGGAACCAAATTTGGCATGTCGCGGGTTTTGAAGGCAATGATTGTATAGTGGTTTGAGAAACCTCTCCCCTCAGAAAGGGGGGGGGGGGGCTCTTATAGAAATGAAACACAAATTTCTACCAAACATGAGAATTATTCAGGTTACTAAAACATATTGTGTATTTCTCGAGCAAGAAGCATGTTCTGATAGAAGTTAGAACCCATGAACCCATCAGCAGGAAGCTTTACTGTGTCCGTCTTTCATACATTATTGTTATTGTTATTGTTACTAATGCGCTGGTACTGATACTAGTATAAATATACATGTTCGCTTCTAGAATGAACAAAAAATCGAAGCATATTTTTTTTTATCTTTTACTGGCGGGACTCTGCATAGAATAGAAAACTCTAAACCTGGCCTTTGATGATATCGTTGCGTTAATCCTTTCGAATTATTTTGCCAGCCATACACGGAACATGTCGTCAAAGCAGACGCTGTTGCAAATGACTTGGAAGGAGCCACGTTTGAGAATTTTGAGTCCTTTCATGTGTGTTTTTTTTTCATTGTCTTTTTGTTAGTCAGTGTTACGTTTGCATGTTCAATACGGCGTTTCGTAATTTCTTAAGTCTTTTGTAGTTTGGTCCGTGGAGTGTGTCTTTGTGTGCCATGAGAGTCTTCCTAAGCAGTTTTCTCGGACGGAGTTAACTCATTTTGAAACATTTCACCAACTGTTCAAGGATCATGTCGTCCATAGAGACGCTGTTGACACTGCCTCAAAAGGTGTTACATTTTCAAGTGTGCTTGCTCTTTCTCTCAGTCTTGTTCATGTAGACAGTTTCGTATAGTGCCGTTTTGTTATTTAGTTTGTCAGTACACTATTTCTTATTTAGTTTGTCAGTGTGTTCTTTTCAGTCTTTTGTAGTTTAGTTCGCCATTGATGTTCGGCGAAAGTCTTTTTAAGCAGTTTTCTCGAATCAAAAATAAGTTGTCATTATGTCATCGAGATATTTGAATTCTACCAGTTTTAGTAACGTCTGGTGTTACAAGTCTAAGCAGTCCCAACAGTATATTTTTTATGGTTAACTGATGGGACTCATGAGAGAAAAGTTTCCTTTAAAAGAGTGCTCGTTGCGTCTCTTTATGGTATTTAATAAGTCAGTCCGTTGTACATTTATAAGCTCAAGGGGGCATTTCGTAATTTTTTCAGTCGTTTATAATTTAGTTAAAAGATGTCTCGTTCATATGTGCTCTGAAAGTAATCGTTGCAAACCTCGTCTTACCACGTTCAATTCACCTATCACTTTGTTCGAATGAGTCAACTCTTTTCTTCTGCGTTGTTCAGTAAAATTCTATAGTTCTATCGAGAAATGGTAACGTTTACTTGTCCGTTCATTGATTCAATTGTATTTGTCTAATGCTCATGTCCTTTTTATTTGTCTAATTCACGAATGTCAATAATCTTGAACACATTGTCTATCATCATATACCCATCTAGCTAGATTTAAATTTAAGCGCGGATACGGTTTGTAATGTCAGGGAATGCAAAAGAAGGGTGTTGGAGCCAAAAGGAAATTCACATCAATATCACTGAGGAAAAAGTCCCACCAGACTGCACCAGCATTCGAGGCTCCCAGATTGGATGTGCGTTGGATCACATCTGTAGAATGCATTAAATCAAAATAATCATCATGTGATACCACCACGTCCGAATATCCTTATGGCGTAGGCCCAGCCATTGCGTCCATATCACATATCCGAGAGGAAGAATTTTCATTTCGATATTCGAGCTGTTTTACAGTATACCTCGATAGTACGTACATGAACTTTTTCACTTCAAATCTAAATTGTATAAAAACTACTGATTGTATCTGAAATCTGATATCATCAAAAGAAAGCGCCATTCTCTTGATTATAGAAGATTTCAGATACAACCAGTAATTTTTATGCAATTGCGATTTGAAATGAGAAAGTTGATGTACGTACTATCGAGGTATACCTAATGGTGTTTTTTAAGACTTCCCAGAATATTGATTTCTTAGTTTGATTTTTTTAATTCATTTAAAAAAAAAATCTAGTGTCGCACGAGAATTGTTATATTCTTTTATTTTTATTTTTCAGAAACAAACCTCTGCATTTACATTATAATCTTGATTGGTTTAAATTTTCCCTAAACATTCCTCTCTTGGACCACTGTGCAACGTTGGTTTAAGCATGACTTTGATTAATAGTGCCAATAACGGCCTGTGCTTCGTGTTACAGAGGCCTGTGTCAAGACATATGCTGAAAATGGTTTTACACGAGTGTTGTTCCACTGATCCTTCACTTCTCTGTTTCACCGTTAATTTTGGACGAGGCACCTTTGGATGTTATTCAAACCAAGTCAAGGTAAGGGTGCCATTTTTGTGTGGAATGCATAGAGAACATTTCCAGGTAAAAGCAGCCCAACATATCTACACGCAAAAAAAAAACCGCGGTAGAAACTACCATTCCGAAGGTTAAATTAAGCGCAAGCACCAACAATTTTCAGCTGACTATAAATGCGTTCGATTTTACCATGCCTGCAATTAGATCAACCATGGTGCGGTTGATATCAATATGAGGTCTGTCTAATATAGACCACAAACGTTGACGGTTTTACCATAAACGTAGAAAATTTGACTGAAATTTCATAGTAGTTTTAAAGATAGGCGTAGTCGGGTAAAATGGTAGTTTCTACTACAAGATTTTTTTCCGTGTACAATGTTACTCGAGGTTTGAATCAAAAGTCTGACATAGTAAATTATAATAAGAATCCTAAATTTATAAGGGGTGTACCGCTTTAAAATCGGCACACACTCAAATTGCTCTAACTCCAGTGTGTCGGATCAATTTGGGTAAAATTAAATGAAATTTTTCTTATTTAGGCTTAGTTGAATGTGTATTGTTTGCGCTCTGAACGGTAATTCAGAGTTAGTCATTTTTTTACTACATTCTATGTATTTCAATAAACACGCTCCATACGTCAAAAAATGCCTACTTTTTAATCCCAGAAAACTGAATACTTTTAAATATTTGACTAATTCTAGTGTGATAGAAGACATGCATATCTACCAAGTAGAAATAACGATTCGTTCTAGTGAACTGGCTTTGGCGGAAAAAAGGTGAAAATTAAATAAATCATTACTTGCAAGCCAAACCAGAATCCTGACAGGCTACGAGGCACTAATTAGATCATTTAGATTGATCTATTGATACTGTAACCGTCGGAAATGAAATCATTTTACAAATCATCAATCCTAGCAAGAAAAAACATGTTCCTACCTTATGGTGTGTTTAAATTTGCATGTCCGGGGTTTTGAGATAAATCGATACGAAATGTCCTTGATTGCAAAAAAAAAGCAGATCCGAACCTCTGAGATATTGGCGCTGCGTTTTTATTCATCTTCATTTCATAAAGTGACAAGTTACTACACGCAATCATATTTACAAAATTCCTAGTTTCTAATATCTTTCACATGCTGCAAAATGCCTAATATTTATTCACTTTTTGACGTATAACCTCTTTAAGCAATTTTGCATAAAACCTCTTTTGGCATTTTATGTATAATTCCAGTCTTTAAGCCAAGTGGCTACTTTGAAGTCATAATTGCATACTTCAGATTAATCGTGTCCATGTTGATTTTGTCAGTTTCGAAACGGTCTGACTGTTGATCGGAAGCAAATATCTTTAAAAATTTTAAGTTGATACCTTTTGACGGATATGGATGTAAAGGCGAACTTTGACCCGAAGCGCTGGTAGATCACCTTTTCAAGGTGCGTTGCGGGGTATCAGATCTACCACCGAACCCTAGTTCGGATTTTATGTCTTTTTAAAAGTGACAACACTCGGATTTAGCCACCGAGGATGAGCTTTGAATAAGGAAAACATGGTTACTCTTCATTTATGTGAATTCTAATTTTCTATTTGATGAACAGCTGGAAAGAACCAAAGAGCGATGCCGGAAGCTTAATAAAATGTTATGAAAGCATCTTATTCGTTACATTTTGATGGAAGACGGAACATATTGCAAACTGGACACAACTACGCTACCAGGGCCGTAGTTTCATAATGCAGTTGTTGGGGAAAACGTTCCTGATGATAAAAAAAACAATCGGAATGGAGAAGTTGGGCTAAAAAGTTCTCGTGTGGCAGGCTATTTGTTCATGTGCCAATAAAAAGTAGCCTGTCGCAGTTAACGTTTCACCACTGGGAAAGTAACGGCGACGTTAAACGCAAGGAATGCATAAAAAACGTATTGTTACTTTGTTTTTTTTAACGGAATGGATCTAGATTCCTGAAGAACTCAGGGTGTGGGAATGAGGGTGCCAACTCCTCGACCCACTAAAAACCATTGGCCCTGGATCCTCCCCGGAACCACTTATCGGTATTACTTCGGAGAGGGGGCTATTGTGCTTGTTAAGCACCCACTATGTCTAATTACTTAGGGCTTCAGTAGTTAGGTGGTTCCTGCCGTTGGTCGTTTTGCCATTTTTGTTGGAGATCGAGGACAATCTTGGTGGCTGTTATGCATACCGCGTCACAGATGTCTTGGCACATCCTCTGGACCAAATTGTCCGGAGTCGTGTCGTGATCGCCTACGGCTATCATGTTGAATCTCGCGCCGTCGAAGCGAGCACATGCGAAGAACTCATGTTCCGCGGTTTCCTCAACTCCCGCGCACTCGATGAATGCGGAGGAGCCGTGGCCTGGCAGAATCTGCGTTAAGAGGAAGTTCACTTTACCGTGTCGTCTACCAACCCACCCGGATAATTCTGGGATTATTCGGTGGGTTCACCTTTGGTGGAGTTGTTCCATTCCCTTTGCCACTTAACCATAGATGCATCCTCTCTTAGGGAACGTCCATTAATTACGTCACGCAAAAAAAAGACTTTTAATAACCTCCCCCCCCCTTGTCACTTTTTTTGTATGGACCTTCAAATTTGTTTGTATGGATCGTCACGTTATCCAAAACCACCCTCCCCCCTACCACGAGACATAGTTAATGGACCTTCCCTTTTAACGATATCGTTTGGCATCATCCCCGCTAGAACGCGGACTGCGTCGCTTGATACCGTTCGGTATGCACTAACCACTCTTAGGTACATATGCTTGTGCGTACTCTCTAGCTTACTAATGTAGCCCTTGGTACTTGGTGATACATGCTGGCCCGCCGTATCTAAGGATGGACAGGACGACACTGGTCAGGAGTTTACACTTACTCCCTTGCACTGCTGAGCTTTTCGAAATCATGCGGGAAAATTCCGATATAGCCATAGAGGCTATATTGCAGGCGTAATCGACGTGACTGATAAAGGACAGCTTATCGTTGATCATGACCATAAGATATCTCATAGACCTCTTCGATTAAATTGTGCAGTTACCTGTACTGATTGTCGAATGTTGCCCCAATTTTCGGTTGCTTACAACCGTGACCTCAGCCTTATGGTGGGTTAGCTCCAGTTTTCTGAAACTCATGCATCCCTCCTCAGTTCCAATGGAGTGCGAGACTATAAGCTCCACCTCTTCAATGGATTCTCCACATATCTCTAGGGTGATGCCGTCCGCGAACCCGACTATCTTCACGCCGTTCGGGAACTCAAGCCGTAGAACTTCGTCGTGCATCGTGTTTCATAGCAGTGGACCCAGGATTGAACCTTGTGGGACGCCTGCGCTCATCTGAACACGTTTCTGGCTTATTTCAGTGTTGTACACCAGCACGCGATTCTGGAAGTAGCTTTCAAGAATCTTGTATTATACAAGTACCCAGGAACCTGAAGGCGTTGGATCGAGTCGGTGATAGCCACTCAATTGGAGCTACCTGGAGTTGCATGTCTTTGGCTGCAACACTAGGGCGTCCGGAAAGACGCACTTTTTCAGGCACCTGTGCACCCCCACCCTGAACATTTTGGGAGCCAGCAAGATAACCGTCTCTTGACACAGGTTCTCAAAGCAGTCTTCCTTGCTGGCCTTTATCTCCTTCTTAAGCGTGGCCTTCGCGGTGACTGGCGCCCCTCTACGCTCTATTCTATTGGCGTCTGACCGCGTTCTTTGCATCCTCCGTATTGCGTGGAGGCATATTCTTCGGAGGTCGGCGATCGACTCCGTCCACCAATACACCGGCGATCTTCCATTCCTCGGTTTGACATTCCTCGGCATGGTAGCACCGCACGCTCGTATTGCATAACGAGTCGTCAAAGTAGGACGTCCTCCATCTGCGGGCGAATGGAGTGGATGCTCCTCCTGCCTTGAATTGTGGACAATACAATAAAGAACCGCCAAGTGGTCGCTATGGGTGTAGCCATCATCCACCCTCCAATTGCTTACCAGCCCAGGACTGCTGAAAGTTACATCGATTGTCGATTCAGCTCCGTTTCTATGGTAGGTACTCTTGGTACCCACGTTGGCTAGGTCCACATTGAGCCTAGCTAAGACCTACAGAAGAATCTGGCCCCTGGAGTTGGTAAGGCAGTGTCTCCACTCGACCGCCCATGCGTTGAAGTTCCCCGCTATTACCAACGGGTTTAGGCCAGTTATCTCAGTTGTCATCCAATCGAGCTAATTAGAAAACTGTTCAATCGATCATCTTGGCGGTGCTTAGCAGCTGCAGAAGAACACTCCATTCACTTTTACAACCGCAAAGCGTTCGTTTGTGGTAGACACAACCTCCTGAACCGAGTACTTGCTCGTCGTTCATAATGCTGCCATATTGGACCAGTTCCCGTTGCCGACTGGGATGCGGAATGGGTCGGAAATTCTGGCGATATATGATGCCGACTCGCGAACTGTCTGACACAGCAACTGCTGGGCGACCTCACAATGATTCAGGTTTAATTTGTTTATCTGCATTACGATTGGCTCGTTGAAATACCCTTAGCGGCTGGGCATTGCCCCCTCCCCCCTCCCATGGTGTGTTTATCGTCCGGTTACGCGGCGCACATCGAGTATTTGGGGGGACCTTTGCATTCCCACGCCTTGCAGTTTGTGCTGCCATATGTTACACCTATCTGGGCCTTTGCACCCCCAGGACATGTGCCCACTCTATAAGCATCTGAAGCATGCTTTCGGCGGCAGATGTAAGCTAAGTGAGCTTATGGACGATCCTACCTTCACTTTCGCCATTTTCAACGCCCCGTCCGCTTTAGCAGCCGCTACCCTAATGGTTGCCACCTGGGTCTCGAATGGACCCTTCCGCAGACGTATGTCTGCTGGGACAACCTTGACCTTGCACTGTCCATTCAGTGCAGTGGAGATCTCGTCTACCTCGGTGATCTCATACAAGTTTTTACACTGGATCATCACCTGCGAAACGAAAGCACATACCTCCACACCCTCACCTAAGGCCTGTCTTGCCAGGTCTCTGTATGCTGGAACCTTTAGCTCGGTTGTCTTTCTCAGCTCCAGCAGATTTCTCGGGATCGTAAACACGACGCACAAACGTAGCGTTCAATTGGACGAAGCTGTGGACAAGTAGGAGCATTCATGGCTTTCTCAACGAAACCTACTCAATTGCATGCCTTTTACTGTGGTTTCGGCGAAACGGGCTGACGCCAAATCAGGCCAAACCAAAGGCTGAGTGGCATGTATCTCAGAGGCATCCTTTTCTGCAAACACATAGTACGGTAAACTTCGGCATTGATAGTACTTTCAGAGTAGAAAATCGATGACTTGGAGCCACAGGAACAAATTGTCTGCCATATGAGAACCTCCTGGCGGAATTTTCCACCATGAACGACTTTTCGGAGATGCTCACATCTTGTTGGATCACCTCGCTGCAAAAATGCGGTGCTGGAAGCGTGCTGGAGCCGTCTTGAACATATGGTTCGTTATCTATGAAAACGCAGGAAGACAGTTCTTGCAAAAGTCGGCTGTATAACTAACTGGCTCTGTTTTTTGCCTCAGATTTTTGCTCAGTTCTTGTCCTTTGTTTTGCTCTTTTCTGCTGCTTATACGTGTTTATATTCAAGTAGTCGTTCTTCTTGGTTCTTTGCACCATTCCGACGAAGGCGCCAGTCTTTTTGGTCAAATCACAAATCCACATCGATCTGTTCCAGAAGATGAGGTTGACTACCTTCCGATCCAATTTCGGATCAGCTGGATCCAGTTTCATTTTTCTTCTAGGCAGCTGATCGAACGAGTTGTGTTCTCCGAATGTCCGAACTTGATGATGATAGATTTTATGCTGTTGTGATGAATTCCAAAATGTTTCGCTATTTTGTTCATCGAGACATCCTTCTCACGAAGCCACTCTTTAGGCCATTTATCGATTGAGATTGAAATATCGGAAAGTGTGAAACTATGTTTCAACAGACAAATCGATCCACCAGTGATATGAAACATTATAGCTGGCCGTTTATTCCATCAATAACACAGTAAAAGGAAAATCAGTTCCTGTTCTTTCTAACTAATGGGACCGAATGACAAACGCTAATAGATTTCCCGAAAAACAGAAAAGCTGTGCCATTTTTCAGTCATCCCCTATCGCAAATCTAAACCACTGCTGCTTCCGCATTGCGTCAGTGAAAAAGTCGACAGTGCTCCGACATCACCTTTCTGTATCAAACAGCATCGTTATCGAAATATGTGCAGCTCGTTAACATTTTTATAGCCCCTCGTATAGCACTTATAGAAAATCGCTGATTTTCCACACATCTCACCACTCTCCACCACCAAACGTTCACGGAAGCAAAACACTCACACCTGTAAGTTGCTTTAAACAGTGTATCACGTGAAAGTGGATATTTCTGTTATCCCACTCAACTACATTTTCAAGCCCTGCATTTCTCAATAAAAATAACATTTTCATATATTTGCTTATCTCTTGCGACCCCAACCCCAATCCCAATCCCCCAAATTCCTGCCGTTGTTGGTTGCTGTCATTCACCAAGCCATTAGTCTCCTTATCGACGAGGGCGGGTGCTGATGCTGAGGGGACCCGTATCGGCAGTTTCCGAAAAGTTTGGAGCTCCTGGTGGGAAACAGTGTGATAATGTTGCCCTCGAATGGAGAGTGTGGGCAGCAGTTGAAAGACTTTTCTCTTCCACTTCGAGAGTGGCTTTTCACCTCACTCAAAATACAGGCCGGCGGAAAATGTGTGGACGAGTCAATATTGATATCGGTTATTGATTCGAGCGTTGGTGGACAAAGAGCGATGGAAGATTTTCGGGTTGCAATTAATCTACGAATTGCAAAAAGTAGGTTGCACGGGACTCTGTTTGTACTTGTGTTGAATGATTTTTATGATTAAGTTTATTTTTTTGTACAGGTTCAATCGAATCTACTTTACTGAGCTATGTTTTCTTTTTCGATCTATATTGTGATTACATTTACCTTGAGACGAACGATTGCGCACGGTCGTCTCAGGGTAAGTGTAAATAACAATTTTATGAATGGGAAAATTAAGGTAGATATGTCGATGAACTCAATGATGACCTGTTTGATTTCGTTGTTTTGATACCCAGTACATACACAGATAAAAAGAAACATTGAATTTTATGCGTTTCCTAATGCACATAAAGGGAATGCTAGATTTGAAAGAAATTAATGGGATATTTCATGTAAATTGAGGTCAGATAACGCCTGCATCTAGCCTGTTGTATGACATATTACAAAAATTGTTGTATGGTACATGGAAGATTGCATACAACTTCGTTGTTTACACTTCCTTTGGGTTGGAATAAAACGATAGGAAGTTTTACGCGCTTATTAAAATTAATTATTGTTTTCTGTGTAAATTGGGAAGAAGAACAACCAGCTGACTTGTTTCATAAAGAGAACAATATAAACTTGACAAGATTAAATGACGAATCCAAGTTGAAAAAAAAAGAAGACACCGAATGTTCCAACCATCATACAACAAACCGCTATGAATTCAAATTTCATTTGAATTTCTAAGAAGCATTTTAAAATTTTCGTTCTCTACCTTAACCGAGACTTAAGCATGGGAGCTTTATTACCACTCGAAGTGGGTGTTTTTTCACCTACCTTGGAAATGAGTTGACTAACCCACAAGGTGGGAAAATATGATTTACCCATATGATTTACTGTACGTCAAAATGAATGTTTTCAAAATTGATTATATACTATTTTCAAAATTTTTCAAGAAAATTTTAAGAAATCAAAAATGAAATTAGCACATTGTGTTTAATGATGTTCAAGCAATAATAAATCGAGTAAAAGCTAAATATGTATGGTCTAAGCGTTTAAAAAAATTTATCTTTAATTTGTAACATCACTTTCCTTGTATCTTTTGGATACATTCTGGGTCCAATTTATCCCTTAGTACATCCATGCTTGAAATTGTTATTCCGAATTTGGAGCTGGAAATAAAATTAAAAAGTGAGGTGCTACGATATATGTTTGACTAGTTCTTGTACTTTTGACAAACTCTGAAGGATGTAAACATTTTACAAAGTAAATTTCACCCATATAAAAGTTAAAAACACCCCCCCGAATAGAAAATTACCATTAGCTGTATGATCATTATTATACATTTTCAATTTATGTTGTAATCACTATTATACGTATCATCCATGTATAATGCTGGTCTAATGTATGAAACCATTTAAACTTCAAACAACCATGTAAAGCGTATTCTATATATGGTAATGATTTCATTAACAAGAAATTAACAGTGCCATATAGTATATCCCTTCATTATTCATTGTATGATACAACAAAGGAAAGATATGAATTATGGTCACGATAAACATGGCAACATCAAAGGTGAGTTTTTATTTACTTGGAATGGGAGAAAAAAACGGGAAAAGTATTATTGTATCATGATTGTAGCAGTCATCATCATGATTGAAATTCTTATATAATATTACTATACTGTAAAGATATTTATTATCTTTGTGTATCGTATTTATTATTAAATAATGTTAACGTATATCGTTATGTTTGAAAAACAAAAATTTATGATATAATAAAAATTGAACGATACCACCTAAAGTAAAACTGCAGAAAAAAATATTATTCACAGATTATTTACTGTATAATACACCGGAAATTTTGTTCCAGAAAAAGTTATTTTTTGTATGGTTACGATACTTAACAACCTATTAGTGTTATGGCAAGATCTTGATTTACCATAACATATATCATCGATATGATACACTTTATCTTCAGTTTACAATTGTTGGAAGATTACTTGAATAATTATGAAACGATAAATGGTATAATACCTTTAAAATACTTGTTTATTCGGGGCATCTCTGCAACTACATGTAGCTGTTTCAAGGTGGGTACTTTTCGCTCACGTTGTAATTGTTGAAATCACCCATCTTTTTGACAGCTTCGTGTAGCTGCCGAAGGTGAGTGATTTTTATACACAAAATGTGTAATTTAAAATCTCCATGAAGGAACAAAGCGTGTGAAGGTTCAAGACCGAATGTTTTTTCTATTTCTATTCTTGATTCTTGATAGATGGGGCAGTGATGCTAGGAAACCAATTCGGCTTAGTGACGTTAAATGCACGCACACTACAGCGCCATTTTGAACAAAGGGGTGCAAGTAATAAGGAAAATCCTTTGGAAGAAAACAAACCATCATTCCTCTGCATGTGCCCGAAAGGGAAAGGTGATTAAATGTCAATAAGCCTAATCCATGAACTCAATTTGTGTATATCTTGGAAACTGTGATCAGTATTGTAACACACAGAATAAAATACCATTAAAATTAAAAAAGAGCAAACAATATACGCAAATATACTAGGTTGAAAAAATAAAGTGTGTTCCGGTCAAAATTTGGTCAAACAGTAATGTGTGTGAGTCCATCAAAGTTTTTATTATTAGGTCAAATTCTTTTTCTTTTGCATGTTCAGTTAATTCAGAATACAGGAGAAATAATCAGCTAAGCTTCCTTTTTACCGAATGCGAATTGCCGGGTCTTTCATTTAACGCCTGGCATACGATTTTGTACTTTGTCCACTTTATTCGCCGCAAAACGCCAATTTGCCTTGAACTGTTTCTCGCTTACAACAGCTTTTTGAGTCTTCTTAAGGTTCCGCTTGACGATGGCCCAATATTGTTCGAATGGGTGGAGCTCTGGCGTGTAGGGAGGGTTCTTGTCCTTGGGCACCACTTGAGCGTTGTTGCCAGCATACCACTCCATGGCCTTTTTCCGTAATGGCAAGATGCCAAATCCGACATACGGCCAAAATAGTACGGAACAATTGTGTCGCTTCAGGAAAGGCAGTAGACGTTTTTGTAGGTTCTCGCTCAGAAGAATTTCCTGGTTGACGGTTCCACTCGCAATGTAAATTATGTTAGGTATCTTTATTAAAGAGACTTTCAGCCGGCGGCTGGTTCGTCTCTTATTTAAGCTCGTTGAATGTGCATGAAAATATCTGTCAACTTAAACCGTCCGGTTGCTGTATAAAATTCCAGTCCAGGAAGCTGTTTAAAGTCTGCCTTGACGTAAGTTTCATCGTCCTGCACCACGTAATGAAACTTCGTCAGCATCGTCGTGCTTTGGCCGACGTATTTTGTTTATCGCCGCAATTTGGAGTCACCACTTTCTAGTGGGTCGATAGTCCAGCTCGTTGTTAGGCTCTATCCACAGCTGAAGGCGCCACTCCCAGCTTCAATGCGACATCTCGGACGGAGAGGTTGGGGTTTCACTCGAAACAGCGGGCAACTCTATTTGTCGCCACTTTGGCCTCCGGCTTTCGATTTTCCCCCGGTCCAGCTTTCCTGGCTGTCGAAAAACATTCACCGAACACTTTTAATACGTTTGAAACAGTTGATTCAGTTAAAAAAATTCGCAAACTTGGCGTGAGAGTAGTTTGGATTTTCGCTATGCACGTGCTAAACTTTGATGCGACGACATTTTGATAACTGGAGTGCTAATCTCAAAATCAAATTGGGGTATGATGCTACATGCACACATCTTCAAAATAAGGGGTGTGCAAAATTTTTTAATGCACGATGAAAGGAAATGCGTCAAGTTTAGGTCGACCAAATTTTGATCAAAACACCCTTTTATCGAATAATTGGAGTTCACATACGACGAATTTTACGCCAACTCATCCAGTGATTGGCAGCACCCTCTCAGAATCTAATAAAACTTTGTGGATGTGTAGACTATGTCTTTTCAAGCAACTTTGCAAACTTGTTTTTTTTTCAAAATTACTGTAGACTTTTATTTGAAAAGGGCTTATGTTTTATGATAGTTTTTTTTTAAATCAACATAACTCAAAAAGGCAAAGGCAAACAAACAAGTGATGTATGAATGACTTTTAGAAAATCGTTCTAACTTTTATGGAAAATAATGTAAACATGGCAAAACCAATTCTTTCACGCTAAAAAAAATATTTTAAAATTTGAAGTCAATTTGCAAGAAACGACTATCGTAGAATTAGACTTATTTTATTTTTAATTAAGGCAATATAACTGTCTTAAAGTTCGCCATACATTGCAAGATGGGTACCTTTAAAAAAAATCTGACAACGCTTTTTTGTTAGTCTTTTTCTTTTTGAGTTATGTTGATTTAAAAATAATCGATCAAAAAACTCAAACCCTTTTCAAAGGGTAGTCTAGATGAATTTTGAAAAAACAAAGTATGCAAAGTTACTTGAAAACACATAGTCTACCCACCGACAAAGTTTCAATAGATTCTGAGAGGGCGCTGCCAATAACGAAGACGAGTTGGCGTGAAGCTCGTCACACACGGAAACAATCCGGTCCCATATACGTCAAAACAAACACGAGAAGCTAAACTGCTACTGCGTATGAAATCATGACATGGTTTACTTTAACATAATCGAGTAAATTATTTCTACATGAAATCAATCCTATTTCCATGAATTAAGTTGACGCCTATTGAGCCCCGTACATTTTTCGTAACACTCTGGAGGATGCAGAATTAAATCAAATTCGTGTGAATTCATTAAATCATGAATTCGTGAAACGTTTATTTGAGATTTTGTTCCTGAGCTCGTGAACTCAGATCATGCAAAACTATAGCTTTCATTTTGCTTGTTTTGTTTTGTTTTGAAGATTGTACGAGATAAGTGATTTTACCACCGCTGTAGTTCATCATCCTTGCTGTAAAAATTTGGTTTCATGACCACACTACTCGGATAGAAGCTGCCCCATTAGCTAGAAAAGGACCCGGGTATTCAACAATTTCGCTAATAGAACCTGGTTTTACGCGAAGTGATGGTGGTGGATCGGATGAATGGTGATTTTTCTGCTAGTAGCTAAAGAAGAATAAAAAAAAATTGCGTTTGCGTTGCTTTGAATGCGGCTGTATTGCGATCAGTGCTTGGCGTCATGATGTCGGCTCTAAGTTGTATAGAATTGTGGAAAAGAATAAAAATATTGAACGCACGCTTTAATTTTTTGTCATTTTATAGAATCAAGAACGAATCATGAACTTGACTAACGTTTACCGGAATCGAATAAGTTCATGCTTTCATTGTATTTGTTTGTGCTTGGTACGCCGTATTGCAAGCGTTACAATTGTTTTGCGGAATTATGTTCATGTTCCCATGATTTGTGTTCATAGTGTGTATTCGTAAAGGAAAAAATGACGAGTTTGGACATTTGCAACTACAGGTTAACGTATTTGGCAACGATTTTTTTCTGTATATTATCTGTAGTTCTACGTAAGCAGTTTGTACAACCTCATAGAGTTGTCTGTTCCAATTTTCTTATTAAAAAGATAAAGCATATAAAGCGCTCAGATCAGCTGACATTCCTTATCGATATTCGCATATCGATTTACCTCATCACTATTGAGAAATAATGAGGTATTCGGTGTTGTTACAGTTGTCGGTGTTTGTTTTGTTGGCAATGAATCAAATTTTATTGAAAGTTTCCGCTATTTAAACCCTTTGAGGAGTGAGAGCACTCTTCAAAGACGCGCCCCTTTATCAGTCAAAATCAGATTCATTGCAAAGAAAACATACTATGGCTACGATACTGACCATGCATCAGAACCCTAGTCATAACCTATTCAAACTATAGAACATCAAATAGACAATGAGAATTTACATAAATGAAGACTAACCATGTTCTACTTATTCTAAGCTCATCCTCCCACAAATGCAAAACGAGTATTGTCACTTTTCATAAGACATAAAATGTAATAAGGACTAAAATATGTTCCTTTGACTACAAATAACAAATATGTTCCCTAGTTTGAATTAATTAGGACTAGGGTTCGGTGGTAGATCTGACACCCCGTAACGCACCACGAAAAGGTGATCTACCAGCGTTACAGGTTAACGTCTGGATTAAAAAAAATATATCACATACTAGCTGGCCCGGCAGACGTTGTCCTGCCCATAATTGAATTACTTAATGGAAAATTGGAGAAGGAGTTATAAATGAAAAAGTTTATTTGCAATAAGTATTAATTCCATTTATTTAGAGTTAGTTTCTTACTGTTGTGTGATGATTTAATCAAAATGTGTTGCTGTAAGGTAAGGTTTATTGTCCAAGAACACTTATAGAATATTATAGATATTACCATAGGTGTTGGCATGAACTGTTCTCTTATTATGTTCGTTGCCCCAAACGAAGTCATTTGAAAACAACCATTATAACTCTGGATGTTCTGCAGAATATGTTGAGAATCACTTTCTGATCCAGAAACCAATGAGCGCAAACGCTCTGGTGGTGGATTTAGTGGCGTTACTTTAACTTTGCCACTTACACAACACAATTCATTTGGTGTTTCATTTGGGAGCTACAATGCATAACAATGAGAACAAACTTCACTCATTGATTCAATGGCGATTGATATATCCGCACTGAAATTAATCAAAGGATCATATTGAAATGCACGTTGAAGATTTTGCAGAATGTAGGTTTGCTGTCGTAGTCGTTTAGTGATGTTATTTTGGGTACGATTGTCACCAGATCTTTCTGATGCTTCCCGATTACGCTTCTTTCTATCGCTTGTATTTCGACCTGCCTCTCTTCTTGATCCAACATCGGTCGAGCCCGTGCCATTCGTTGTCGATCCAAGTCATTTTGAGTTGCATGCAGAACGTCTCATTCAAGATTTTGCTGCGCTAACAGTCGTGCGGCTGCAGCGACCAATATTACTTCGTCTAGTAGGAGGCATTGCACAATAATACTAATTGAAATTGAAATTGCAACATAATTAGTTTCTTCTAAATTTCTAGTAATATGTTCGTTTTCACTTTCCTGATGCAATATTAACATAAACAGTGAACGATACTAATATTAACAAATATGTTATTATACACCTGTCAGATCAACATAGAATACAAAAACTAATACTCTCATTCTCCATCGAACTTCACTCCTATTTACATCCGGCTGCGAGAAATCACCAATACAAACGTTTCAATTTATACGTGAACCTACACGTTTACACTGCCCAAGTAACAATTTCAGTTCTATTCCAGCCGTATAGCGCTCCTCCCGGCTTTGTTGATGAAACTACATTCAAAACTATTTTGTCCACCAATACCTCCTCTATGCATCTTTAAAGCCGAAATGTGTACAAAGTGGCCCACTCTTTAGACGGTTGTGATAACAAATTAATAAAACCTTTCCAAGACCATAAAGATTTTGAAAATGTTCTAGTGAAAGATGTTATTATGAAAGATAATGCCGAATGGCCACAGCTGTCAAAATTCACGGCGATATCGTGGTTGGTTTTTGTTGTTCTGCTTTGTTCGATTCTCTGCTCTTCTGATTCATTCAACAGTAAATAATGGCTAAGAAAAAAGCTCAAGTGTTGCGGAAAATTATGTTTGAAAGCAAAATATATAAAACAAATCGAGTTTTTTTGTTAAGCATATCATGCTCCAAATCATATGCGCATTTAATTGTATGGTGAATATTGGCATGATGAGAGCTGAAAATTAATACGCTTCGGAAATTATGCGAGTTTACAACATCAAAAACAAAATTGAAAGAAATATATTCGATAAATTAATCAAGAAACTTCTGAAAATTGATGGAATTCAATAAGGTTATCTGAACGAATACCGAAATTTGCCTTAGATCTACAGTTCAATTGTATGACATTTAAAATTTAGTGTTTTTTTTTTCACATTTCAATTATTTCATTCATTCCAATATGGCGATTGCAAGAAATCACAGTTTTAGCAATGGTTACTATAAAACTATCTGATCGCTTGGAAGCTTTTCAAATTGCCAATTAAACGTTTAATGCATTTACTGGAAGCAAAATGGTTTTAAAATGCTTTTTCAACTGACCATAATAAGATAATATGAATGAGTCCTAAAACGGTATTTCAAAACAGCATTTTATGATTTTACAAAGTCAAAATAAAAACTTTGATAGGGATAAAATTTTAGAAGTTAAGGTTTCAAGATTGTTGTAAAAAAGCTGTGTAGGTTCTTATATACCTGACTAAAATTTGAAATCTATTGGCATCTCTTGCTGCCATAATAAAACCGAATTGATTTCTGGTGGCTTTCATAAAACTTTAATAAAACTTAGTAAAGCTGGATGGTTTTGGCAATGTTACTTGGGTGAGGTTGCTTTTTACGCAGGAATGAGTGCGCTGAAAAAAAAATCCTTAAAAGCAACTGAGTAGCTCCTAGAATTCACGTACAAACCCGTAACGAAAACCTCGTAAAAAGCAACAAAAGTGATTATTTAAACGCGTTAATGACAAAATCTAAGTGAACAGTATCTCCTCGCGTGAATTCTGAACACCACGTAAACAAAAACTCGCATAATAAACGACTCCAGTGTATTATCGTTTTTCGCATAATTTTTCAAAAGTCCTAAATAACAATGAGAGATTCGCTCCTCTCTCGTCCTTTTTTGTTAATTAAGACGCCATTATAAAATTTTCCAACGGTTTCTCCTTCCAACTCGATGGATGGTGTTGTTGTTTTCTATTATGATATTTCCATACAAAGTGAAAATTTAATTTAAATGATTTTTTTACTTTCCCGAAAAAATTTCGTACATTTTTTATTTTAAAAACCTGTTGGAATTCAAGACGAATCAAATGAAAAGAAATCAAGTAATTCCATTGAGTCGTTCGTGAGTTATGCTGTCACGAACGGACAGCATTTCATTTTTATATATATAGATTTGATCGTTAAATTATGCGATTTTCCTTCCACTTGGAGGTTAATCCATATACAAGGTAAAACTTTGACAGCAATATCAGTTGTTTTACAAAAACAATGGAAAAAGCAGTATGTTCAAACTACCACCTGCACATCGGGGAAAAGATATCCACCATCGTAAGTGAGATACAGCAGATCTGGCATAGACCATCAAGAGGAAACCCCGGTTCCGGCCGTCTGATGGTCCTGCGCGATCGGAAAGTCCAGCAGAAGCTGCAGCTCAAAATCGTAGAGAAGGTGGTGAAATCCTCCCATGCCTAGGGAAGGGGTCGTGTAACCGGAAAAAATAAATTTATTATTTTCGCCCATTTCAACAGCAACATCAACATGCATAAGTACGATAAGAGAGAAGCAGCGATTGGCTGGTCGTCACGAAATCTACCTACTGCTTGATATGAACGAGACTTGGCTAAATAAAACACAAACCCTTTTTTTTTAATATTTATTTTGTCTCCTTCAACATAATCACCATCGGAGGCGATACACATATGCCAACGTTTTTTCCATTCCATATGGCACTTTTCATACGCCTCTTCGAATTCTCTTTACGGACTTCAATCGTCTGAAAATGTATACCACGAAGTGGCAATTTGAGTTTGAGGAAGAGGAAAAAGTCAGATGGTGCCATATCAGGTGAATACGGCGCTTCAGAAACGATGTTAACGTTGTTTTTGGTCAAAGAATCGCAAACTAAGCGTGATGTATGAGGTGGTGCATTATCGTGATACAAAAACCATGACGTGTTGTCCCACAAATCTTTCCTTTTGAGACGAATTTTCTCACGCAAACGCTTCATAACGCCCAAATAAAGTTGAGCATTGACCGATTGACCTTCCGGATGGAATTCCGAGTGCCGAGTGAACAGTCAGCCTTGATTTTCGATCGACATTGACGGTTTATTGAGTTTCGGCTCATTTTGGAAGCGCCACTACGATGATTGCTGGGATGTTTCGACGTTGTACTCCAAGTGTCGTCACCATGTATGATGTGCTGGATGTTCGTTTCACTCATTGTGAGCATTTTCTTAGCAATAGTTTTTCGTTGCTCTTTTTGAAGAAAATTCAACAATTTTGGAACTAGACGCGCGGACACACGTCTCATGCCCAAAACATCGTGTATAATGCTCTCTCGGTCACACGACGATTTTGCAGCACAATTTTCTTCACTCTTTCGATGTTTTAACCCTCGTTGAAAGACTTATACCAATCAAACACACGTGCCCGCTATAGAGAAGATTCCCCATAGGGTTATTGCAACATTTTCAATGCATCCGAAGCACTTATTCCGTTGGAATAAAAAAAATCAAACTACTTCTTAGTTCAACGTTTGATTCCATAGTAAAATTCGAAAAACACACTGGAGGTTGACTTGCTTATAGTGCCGTAATAAAAAGCTTCGTGACAGATTGTTCTCGAATTTGACATGTAAACGTACAACAGTGCTACCAATCTTAGAAAAAAAATGACGATATGTCATCCACGGACCGTTTTACTTTTATACGTGAAGTCGCTCTGAATGCTGATACATGGCCTAAAGGGATTTTGTTCCGTGAATTTGAACCTAATGCTTAAAAAAACATATGGTTACCTCGTTTGGATACACCAACCATCACAATTTCGCCACCGAGTTCTTTCAGTTCACGACTCCAATCTCCGGACTTGTTCCATCCTGCTGATTCCAAGTCTGATGCCAAGTTGTTACTTGGAACATCGTTATCCAGAACACACTGCCCGTCGCATTATGGGAGACCCTAAGCCACCCGACACAGTCGCGCTTGGTGTTATCTATAGGCAAAATGACGTCGGTTTCTGTCTTCAGGCAAGTATGCTTCTGTTAGTAACAACTCATTGCCTGATCAGTTTCCGTGTTCCAGAGCTGCCTCTGGCTATGTTAAGCTCTTCAGCATCGACTTTGACAATGCTGCCACCCTCAACACTTTCCAGCATGAAATTACCGAAATTCAACGATACACTGAGCCTTCTGACCGAAATGATCGTATGAATAAAACAAGCTTCCACCAAACCAGCTCTACACCGGGACGCACACTTGCCACATGTCCAATGGAAGTCGCTACCCCTCCTATCGCAGTTGAGCTCCTCCTGCCCGCGACCAACAGTCGTCCCGGCCCTGCGTTTGAGTTGGGAGACGGGATCTTCCGAACCTCCACTACAGACAAGAACGCTGTGTTTTCGGACATTTCGTTGCCTGATTTGTTCGTCGTTTTCAGTTTATCTCATGCCAGCTTCGATCAACGTTTGCAAGCGGGATACCAGGACGCACAATGGCCACTAGTCTTGAGGAAGACCCTATTTTGCTCAACGTAGTCGAGCCCTCCTTATCCATGACCAGCAGCCGTCGCGGCCCTGCGGTTGAGTTGGGGGACGGGGTCTTCCGGATTTCGAGTAACGGCAAGTATTGTCAACCAACGGACTTCCCGCCCTGATGGTATTTCCTTTCTTTTTTCCAGTTTATTTATTTATTTATTTCTATTCATCAACAGATAATGTGCAAATCCCAATGATGTTACTTAAAGCTAGAACGGTACATTAATAGTCATGACATAAAAAAAACTAAAAATTAAACTATCCATGCGAATTACACAGGTCTTTAAAAAAATGGCTAAACTTACGACGAAGCATCTGGCGAGTCACGTTAAAATCAAACAACGCGGAAACCCTATTAAAAAGTCTTTGTAAACCGCCAATTGCGCCAAACATACTGTAATTGGTTCGTTGTGGAGGTAACCGCAGCATTGAACTATTCCTCAGGGCACGGGGCTGCACGTTGATATTGATTTGCTCCAGAAGATCAGGACAGTCGATGCGGTCTTGCAAGATGTCTGCGATGAACAAAGCCCTGGCTGTATCTCTGCGGGCTAACAGGGACTCCAGGTTAATTAGACGGCAACGGCTTTCGTAGCTTGGCAAACGATAGGGATCCGTCCACGGTAGTTTACGTAGCGCAAATCTCAAAACCGTCGTTGAACAGCCTCTACTCTAACGACACCGTTGTTGTAATGAGGAGTCCACACAACCGAGCAATACTCTAATATAGAACGACACAAGGAGCAGTACAACGATTTGAGGCAGTAGATGTCCGTGAAGTCCTTAGCAATCTGAAAGATGAATCCCAGAACGCAGGAGGCTTTGCCGATAGCGTACGAGATATGCTGCTTGAAGGTGAGTTGGGTGTCCAGAATTACTCCTAAGTCCTTGACTTGACTGACGCGCTCAATTTCGGTGCCCAACAAGACATACTTGAATAAAATAGTCTGTTTCTTGTGCGAAAACGAGATAACCGTGCATTTGGCCGGGTTGACATCCATACGATTCAAAGTGCACCAGTCGGCAAAAGCATTTAGCTGACGTTGAAGAAAGCGACAGTCGTCGAGTGAGTGCACTCGAAGATAGAGTTTTAGGTCATCTGCGTATGATAGTCGAGGTCCTTCGAAAGCCAAATTTACGTCGTTGAAGTAGATCAAAAAATCAACGGTCCCAAGTGACTACCCTGCGGTATACCAGACGTGGCTTTGAACATGTGAGACTGACAATCTCCTATGACTACAGCCAGATGACGGTCAGTGAGGTACGATTGAAACCATTGCAGCAGGCATCCGTTGATCCCAAGCCTGTCCAGTTTGGCAATAGCTATGCGGTGGTTCAATTTATCGAAGGCTGCAGACAAGTCGGTGTAAATGACATCCGTTTGGGCGCGTTTCGCCATACTGTCAGTAATGTAGTGAAGTAAGGCACAACAGGTTAGTAGCAGTGGAGCGACCAGCCATGAATCCGTGCTGGTCGGTACTGATATACGATTTGCAGTGAGCGAGCAACGGTTCCATAATTACAAGCTCAAACAATTTAGCAACAGCACCAAGCGAAGTTATGCCGCGATAATTTCCAGCGTCCCGTTTGCTTCCCTTTTTGTGTACTGGAAACATGTGCGCAAATTTCCAACAGCGAGGAAAAATACCGACAGCCGCAGATAGTCGAAAAACGTGCAGCAGCGGGGGCAACAAACTATCCAAGTGTAGTTTGAGAAAGGACGAAGGAATTCCATCCGGCCCGGGATTATGAGATAATTTGAGTTTTGAGCAGGCCTTGATTATCATCTCTGCATCGATGTCGACTTGGCCCAAGGTTTGACCGGCAGGGGAACATAGCTGGCCGCAAGTCTAATGTGGTCATCGCTCAACATCTCTTCGGTGAAAACGCTAGAAAATTTCTCGGAAAATAGCTGGCAAATACCCTGCGGGGTGGAAGCCTTGTTGCCATGGAGCGACATAGACGACGGAAGGCCTACTTCGTGGCGTTGTTCGTTTACAAATTTCCAGAATTGTTTAGGACGTGACTTGAGCTTTCTCTGTATTCCACGCCGATATTGAAGAAAGCAACGTTTCGCGACTCGTTTGTATTCGTGATTCATGCTTACATAGTGACGACTTAAAATTAGTGTCCGGTGCTTTGTGAATTTTCTTAGGGCAGCTCTCTTGCCAGATTTCAAGCGACGAAGTTCGCTCGTTTGCCAAGGTGGACGAGTCGTATGACGATGGATTTTTTTTGGAACGTGTCTGTCTATGACATATGCCAGAACGTTGGAAAATGTTTGAGCGGCTGACTCAACATTGACTGTATCCAAAATGTTATCCCAATCGAAAAGCGAGAGTAGCTCGGCGATATTACGATGATTGGCACGAACAAAATCGTAGGAAACTGTGTCAGGTGAGATTTCGAAGTCATGTTCCAGCTTTGAGCGTAACGTGACCAGTAAAGGCGGATGATGAAGAGTTAGTTTCACTAGAGGAGAGGAGCTTCGCATAAGAGTGGAGCGGTGTCTTGGGCGCTCACGAAACAGAGGTCCAAGCTGCGTGTGTTCTGGTTGGTGACATGATTGATTTGGGAGAGAGTGGCTGAGCTGTAATTGTCCAGAAGGAACGAAGCATTGGAATGCATGACAGAATGATTGGCATCGGAAATAGAAACCCACTGTCAGATAATTTCCATGAAATCCCAGGCAGATTAAAGTCGCCTATCACCATAACTTCGTCGGTTGCTTTGGCATTTTCCAAAATTGCGAAAACCGATTGGCAATGTGTTGCAATTAGTTCACGCTCGCGTATGCGGTCGGGTGGAATGTACAGTCCGCAAAGGAATAATGTGCGATTGCCCAATTTGATTGACGTCCAAACTTGTTCCAAACGAGTCCACGAAGGGTTTTCATGAGCCTTTGCTTTAAATTTTGTACTTATAGCCACTAGTACACCCCCACCTTTTGCTTTATGGCTATTATCGGCATTCCTGTCACATCGAAATACCTCGTAATCTTTGCCGAATACCTGAGAAGAGAGTGTGCGTGAATCCAGCCAGGTCTCCGTGAGGACGATGATGTCGTAGCACTGGTCCGAAGTAGCTATGCGGAAATCGTCGACATCGCTGTTAATACCACCGACATTCTGGTAGTAAATGACAATCTCGTGTGTGGCAGCCGAAGTACCGATGACATCACTAGAATGCGAGGCAATATCAGGCAAAGGAGAAGCTGAATCGTGAATGTACTTGCCTGCTAAAGCAGGTTGGAAGACCCCGGTGTGCATCTGCCCTCAGGGCCGAGAGACGACTATGCTGTACGGTGGCTGGAATTGGCGCGACTGGGGCAGAGGAACCGGGGACTTCCAAAGTGCTTTCCACGATGCGTCTCGGATGTGATGTGCACTGATTCGTCTCTAAATCGGGTAACTTTTCGTACAAGCTGGAAATTGGAAGATATTCAGGAAGCGAAAAGCTGGAATTACACGCGTACTTGCCTGAGATAACAGGCTGGAAGACCCCTCTGGAGCTCCGAACTCAATACCGGGATGACTCTGGTGGCGGGAACACTGGGAACAGAGCTGACGATCGGTTTTAGAATGTGGTACTAACTGAGGCGAGGGCAGAGGGGCTTCCAAAGAGCCTTGTCGCGTGCATCCCGGTGTTGAAACATGTGACATTAGCTGAGCATCGGGCAAGGTTGATCCGTAGCTGAGACGTTCACAAGAGGAGCTGGATGATTTTGTGGTTCCACCGTCGAGGACTTCACGATGCGGGTCACGTTTTTGCTTTATCATCCTCGAAGGGCCGGAAGAAAACGTTTTCCGGCCAAGAATCGCAGGACAATGCTTCCTTCTCCGAATTTTTGTCTATACCCACTTTGAATGAGACAAAATTCAACGTGGACAAATCTTTCCCTTTGGAACAAGTTTTACCACCTTCGGTTTATTGTCGATTTTCAGATGTAGGCATTCACACACCAAGTCGGAAATTTCCTGTTCGGTCGTAGTCGGATGAAAAGCAGACAGATGTATCCAGACGAAATTACGGTTGGTCTGGACCATTTTAATGGTGCTACAGGCCAACTTAGTTCCGCAACTCGATTTGTTTGCTGCAATCGACATCGGACGATCACCATTTTCACTTCTACGTCGCTTCGGCGAATTAATTGACGCATTTATTGGCCACTCATGAAATCTTGAGCCACTAGAGTTGAGCCGGAACGGTGTGAGAGGCTTCGAATCAACCTTAGAAGCGAGGGTTGTGACCACCGAGCTAAGCTTTATAATGTCGTCCTGAATTGATTTAATCGATTCAGGTAAACCACTCAGATCCTTCTCACTGCGGCACATGATGTTACGAAATTGGCAGTTAGTGAACATCGTGGAACAGTCATCGCACATCCAATAAATATTCTTTCATGTGATCGAAGCACGCTCAAGGGGAAGTCAATCTGTGCGCAAATTGCATGAAATGACTCCCTGCAAAATCCTCGACAAATGATACGATCATTGTCGGAAACAACCTTCTGGCAACCTTTGCATGCCATGGTATTCGCCTATGGGTATACTACACAGCAAGTGTTATACCGCAGAAAGCTTCCTGATTTTTCAACGGACGAAGGGCGATGAGAGGGTGCAAGATGGTGTTGTTGTTGAATAAAGCAGCGATCGGTTGAGTTTTTGCAGATAACAACACAATGCTCCACTGTCTATGCACAGACCGAATATCACAACGCGGACAAAATGATAATAAATCGGGACGGATCGAAATCACGAATAACGGCAAAACATATATCGACGAAAAATAATATAAAAATCGGACGGCTATAAAAACAATACTAACTCAAACAAACACAGTGTTGCCAGTTTCTCAGTGCTACTACCCTTCAACTGCGGAATTCGGATATTGTCATCTACGACCATGTTGGTGGAATGAACGGCCTCATGGATGATTATCGGTTAGCGATCAAGGATCATTGCTATGACATTATAGTCTTGACAGAGACATGGTTAGATTCTCGTACTGTTTCAAGTTATATTTTTGGAGATGGTTACGAAGTATTCCGCTGCGATCGGAACATAAACAATTGCAGGAAATCGACCGGCGGTGGCGTTCTCGTTGCAATAAGTTCTAGGATGAAAGCAAGTGCAGTTGAAGTTGCTTCTTGCATCTCCGTAGAACAAGTTTGGGTAACAATTCAGCTTGGAGGCCGTAAACTATTTCTCTGTGCGGTGTACATTTCTCCGGATCGAACTCGAGACTTGGAATTAATTGATGCACATTATAACAATGAGGGTAATACTGCTTATAAAAGTCCCACAGGGGCTGCCTGCTCTGTTGTCTCGAGAGTTACGCTGGCCAACGCCGTCGCTAACTAGATGCAGCGTCGTCACCGGGGTTGAGGTTAGCTTGGAGGGTTTGGACTTCCTTTTAGATTTCGATTCCGACACACGCGGAATAGGGTTTTTTTTTGGTCGGGGCACACTTTTCGGATTTCGATTTTCGCGGGCACGATTTCGATTTCGAGTTTCGCGGGCACGTTCTAGATGCCGGTTCAGAACCGGTATCCACGATCACACGCTAGGAGAACAAGGAGGCACAACTTCACTCCTTCGGCTACCACACGACCGTCGGACACGCACGTACCACCAATCCCACGCGGTCGAGACATACTATCGGAGAGGATTGGGAACCCGTTCGATGGCAACTAACACTGGCACCGCGTGAAGGATTTGGGATGATGGTCCCTGAATACCGATTCCCACACTTCGAACCCGGATTTTCCTTTAGGCCGGCTATTCGATTAGCCACATTAGGCCACACTTCACTCGCGTAGCTAATCTATCAATATTTTTTGGAACTCGGCTCGTTTTGCGCGTCCGAACACTTCAATTTAGCGCATACTAAAGACCCCCACCATGGGACAGGCGGCCATTTTTATCCTCTCGCTCTCTCGGCCGAGAGCATTTCCTCTTACCCACGGTGAACAACCCATGAGAATGGGTGGAAGCGAGTGCTCGAGAGCAATCGAGCAGTTTGGTAGTGGACGGCGCATGAATAGGCTAATTTTTATCAACAATGTAATTTCTAGTTCTAACTCATAACATGCAAACAAATACAATTTTTATGATATTTAATTTAATGAGACATGGTCTCATGTTACAACATAGTCAATCTGTCTTCGCCGTTTCAGATAGGGCTACTCTCAATGATGAAGTGATTGTTTTGGGAGACTTCAACCTAGCGGAAATCGCATGGACACGAAGCATGGACACCTCACAGCGGCTTCCTTCGTCCAGACCATGAGCGCTCTTCTTTTCTCGCAGGGGCAATTCAGCTTCTGGATAGCTAAAATACCGCAACTCTATCTCAAGTTAATGACGTGGTGAATGAAAACAATCGTTCTCTAGATGTCTGCTTTGTCAGTCGCCGAGATACGGCTCCTGTCATCATTGCGACCCCTAGTGAAGGATGTTCATCGCCAACTATCTCTTCTAGTTGCCGTCGAAGATTTTGTTTCTCGAGACTTCGTTGACACTCCTGTGTCTGTATCATATGACTTCCGTAGAGCTGATTATCGTAGTATTGGAGAGGTACTGTCTAACTTAGATTGGCAGTGCATTCTTGATCCAACCGACGTTAATATCGCCGCTCAAACTTTTTCCCACGTCTTGGCTTATGTCATTGGCAGGCACTTCGCCAAAAGGACCGTTCAGACTGAATCTCGGTTCTCTTGGATGATTAACGGTCTTCGTGCGCTTAGATAAACCAAAAGAGCGGCTCTCAAAAGATTCACGAAATACCGTACACTGTCGCTTAAACGTCATTATAGCAGACTCAACGACAAATACAAACGACTAAGTCGGGTGCTTTTCCTACGCCATATGAGCATGGTTCAACGGCGACTTAAATCACAGCCGAAATCATTTTGGAACTATGTTAATCAACAACGCAAGGAAGTAGGCAAATCTAACACTCAGCCTCGTTGATGTGGAATTTGAATCGATCTCGAATGCTGCTTCACTTCCTAAAACGTCGTTCAAGCCCGGACCTGATGTTGTTCCATTGGTTTTTCTTAAACAGATTTTTTTTTTTCTTTATTAAAGAGACTTTAAGCCTCCTAGGCTAAGTAGTTCGTCTCTTGCGAAGAAATAATACGAGGTCCTGATGGGGCTTCCCAAGCAGAGTTGTTTTGACACAGTTTTTCTTAAACGTAAAACATTGGGGCCAGTTTAAGGTATTAATACGGCCGGTCTATCCTTTCATGTAATGTGGTCCCCCATACGACGAATTTTAGGTTCGAACCCTCGCTCAAGTTGGTAATTATCCTAGTTGTTCCTAACCCTATTTTCTGTTCTTCTCGTTTTAGTGTTTATTTTTTCGTTTTAAGTAACTAGATGCTGTCGACTGGCTTTTGGGTCTTGTGTTCGTGGATGATACTGTCCGTAATGCAGTTGTTCACGATAGTCTTGGTGAGAAGTGACCGTTGGATAACTCCCAGTCGATTACCGCGGGCCATTTGTGGGAGATTCAGCACACTGGACTGCGGGAACTCGTCTTCGCCTTACGGAAGGGGAATGAGCTCCCATCGTTGGATGTTACTTGATTCTATGATTTCCGTTTTGCTTTGTTCATGATTCGAATGGAGTTTGTTGTCCTAGAACGAGGCGGGGACTGGAGACCTGCTTTCTGATGCTCGGTTTCGTTTTAAGTTTAATTGCTGACTTTCGCTTTCGCGGTTTTGGTAGTGATTCCGGTTGTAATTTCTTCGTCGTCGTTGACCTGCGCGTCATATGTTGAAGAACAGTTTAGCATCCTTCAGAAAACGGAAAAGGGCCGCGGTCCTGGCCTTGTCATCTCCGAGGACATCTCGGATACTGCCTATGATACCGTGTAGAACTCGTAACCGTTCGTAGACTGGACAAACGCACATAAGGTGCTCGACCGTGTTTTGGACCTTACAATAGTTGCATAAGATGTGGAAAGGTTGGCCGCCCATATTGTGTGACACCTTACAGTGTCCCGTTCTTAGTCGCGACAGTATCCTTTGTTCCTTGAGGGATGGTAGATCCTCAAACCTCGAGATTACTCCCTTGATTTTTCGAATGAAAGGGCCTTCAGTGTGACTCCACTTGGTGGCCCAGTACTGTCGGATAATATTCCTAATCCAAAGTTTGACGTCCTGTAACGGGACCTCTCGGGTTAGAAGCTCCCCGTTATGTCCAGACAGAGTTTGTGTGATGACGAACGGAATAGTGTTGTGTTTTTTTGTGCTCATAATTTTTAATTAATTTACGTGTGAAAAGTGTTGCGATAAGCAAAATAAATTTTCTAACACGCATCTAGAGTGTTTTTTGAGAACAGGCTAAGTAAAAGAACAGTTGCGATTGCAGCTTGTTCTAATTAAATTTGAATTTTATTGGTCGTTCAACCGGCGCCCCCGGGAGACCATTTGTGCTATATTGTTTTTGCCTTGTCTTTTTCTTTGGTAAGGTCGTTGGTTATCGGTAGCGTCGACGTACGTATAATGTGTTTTGAGCCTACTGCTTGACAATGGCCTGTTGTTCATGCAATGAGGGAATGGTTGCGGCTGATCTGCCGTTAACTTGTGTAGGGAAGTGTGCGCGTGTATTCCATTACAAGTGTACACCACTTACGAAGGGAACGGCAAAGCTTGTGACCGATAATGCAAACCTTTGCTTTAAATGTGTAGATTGTCTATCAGACCAGTGTTGTGGTGGGCAAGAAGATGTGATCTCGGATGCTAAGCGGATGGAGGAAGGTATGAAAAACTTTCGGACTCGATCACTTGCATGCGAGATCAAATTTCTGCCCAAATAGACAACGCGTTGAAAAACGGGATGGAACATTTGAGACAGAGTATAAATGAGTCTTTTGATAAATTAATCTGTGAGAAATTTGATGCTATGACAAGTTCAGTTTTGGAGATTAATGCGCGAAAAGGTTTAGCTGTAATGAACGATGCCCGCGCGCGGTCTGAGGCGATTCATTCCGAAGCCGATCTGGTGCAAATTGGCAAAAAGCGTAAAATTCAAACAAGCGATAACGATGCAATTGATGATGTTTTTCAAGGCAACGCAACTTTTGCGTATGTCGTAAAGAGGCGCAATGAAAATGTAAATAATAAAAGTAAAGAAAATAGTAATATTAAAGATAATAGTAGTAAAAAAGCAATCGTAAGGCTCGTCCGGTCATTGTGATCAAACCAAAAGAGTCCAAACAAGCTTGCGATGAAACTCGTAATTTTTTGAAAACAAATTTAGATCCAAAAACACACAAGATTAGCAATTTTAGGAATGGAAAAGATGGTGCCATTATTGTTGAATGTGCCATCGGTGCTAATGTATCGAATGTGAAAAATGGTATTGAAAGCAATCTGGGTGAAAATTATAGTGCTGTTGTTCCCACGTCGGTGCCAAGATTGAAAGTAGTGGGCATGAGCCGTCAATTATCCTCCGATGTTTTCATTGACTATTTGAAAAGTCAAAATGAAAACATTGTAATAAATGATGTAAAAGTAGTTAGAGTTTATGAAAATCCACGGTTCATTTACAACAAGTTTAGTGCGGTAATTGAAGTCGATTTGGATACATATAACTGTATGTTAAAAGCAAATGAAGTAAATGTAGATTTTGATCGGTGCTTTGTGTATCCCGACATTAATGTTCTGAGATGCTTCAAATGTGGAGAATTTGGACATAAGAGCATTGATTGCAAAAACTGTGATACATGCTCTCGGTGTAGTCAAAACCACAAGACATCGGAGTGTACGTCAACTGTTTTGAAATGTATTAATTGTTTGAAAATGAATAAAGAACGTAAACTTAACTTGGACGTAAACCATGCCGCATTTAGCTCTCAATGTTTGGTGTACAAGAGACTTGTTGAACAAAAGAAAAGCAGCTTGCGTTTCAATAAATAGCAACCGAGTTCTAGGCAGAATGGTAATCAAAAAAAATTTTTGTATTTCAATATTGCGGGGTTGTCCACAAACTACGTAGCATTACGTCAGATTGTAGAAGAAAAACGTCCACTTTTGGTTTTGTTAGCAGAAACTCACATTGTTGAAATTGAAGCCTTTGATCAATATTGCATTCCGGGATATAATGTTGCTGCTTGTTTATCACATTCTAGACATACTGGCGGTGTTGCTATTTATGTCAAAGAATCAGTTCAATTCAATCTTCGCCACAACGAAATGGTTGATGGTAACTGGTTCTTGGGCATAACAGTTGTACGTGGCATGATGATGGGTAACTATGGTGTCTTATATCACTCTCCCAGTTCTAGTGACCAGCGTTTTATTGAAATTTTAGAGAACTGGCTTGAGGTATTTCTTGATTCGAGTAAATTAAACATAATTGCTGGTGATTTCAATATAAATTGGCGTGATAATAATAATTCGAATCATTTGAAGCATTTAGCTAACTTTTTCAATTTGAGACAAACGGTAGATGAATATACGCGAATTTCCAGGCACAGTAGAACTTTGATTGATCATGTTTATTCTAACTTTGATTCTGTTTGTTCAGTTGTCGATACTGATTTGAAAATAACCGATCATGAGACAGTAGGTATTAACGTAATTGAGAATAACTTGAATAATAGCGATGATTTTGTGAAATTGAAGTGCTGGCGGAAATATTCAAAACAGGCTGTTTCTAACCTTGTTCAGAGAAGCGTGGATTTTCCAATCGCGAGCGGTAGTTTAGATGAGTCTGCAGCTGTTCTTACTAATACCATGAAAACGTGTACAAATAAGCTAGTTGAACAAAAATTTGTTTCTTTGAAGAACTCGAACAGCTGGTACAATTTGGATCTTTTACGTCTTAAACGCAAGAGGGATAAATTGCACAAAAAGTTTTGTAGATCTAATAGTGATAATCATTGGAATAAGTACACAATCGCGCGGAATAAATATTCACAATCCATTAAAAAACTCGTTGTGAATATATACAGAGGAAAATTGATCAACATCAAAACAACAGCAGAGAGTTATGGAAAATTTTGAAATCATTATTGAAACCTAGCAATTGCAGACCGCGATCCATAACTTTTGACGGCACAATAGAACAGTCTGAACAAGCAATTGCGTCTAAGTTTAATGATTATTTCGTCAATAGTGTTTCATTGATTAATCAATCTATTGAATTGGTTGATGAACCTGATGAAATAAAGCAGCCAGTTAATAGTAATTGCAGATTTGAAGGTTTTTCACCCCATCACAATAGATGAACTTAGAAATATTTGCTTTTCACTAGGAAAATCGGCTGGAGTAGATAATGTTAATGCTAGAGTTATTCAAGATTGCTTTCATATCATTGGTCACACTTTACTGGACCTTATTAATGAATCATTGCAAACTGGGCACGTGCCTGAAGTGTGGAAAGAATCGTTGGTTGTTCCGATTCAAAAGGTTGCTGGGACGATTAAAGCCGAAGAGTTTCGTCCTATCAACATGCTGCACACATTAGAGAAAATTTTAGAACTTGTTGTGAAAGGCCAGTTGCTGGAATATTTAAATAGTAATTCTTTGTTGATACCGGAACAATCTGGCTACCGGGAAGGCCATTCTTGTGAAACCGCGTTGAATTTAGTATTAGCAAAATGGAAAGATAACTTAGAGAGTAAACAAACAATTTTTGCTGTTTTTTGGATCTGAAACGCGCTTTTGAAACAATTTCTAGGCCCTTGTTGTTGAAAGCATTAAAGCGCTTTGGAATTTCGAGTACTGCATACAGATGGTTTGAAAGCTATTTGTCTGACAGAACTCAAAGGACTGTTTTTAATGATTCTGTTTCCAGTCCCGTGGGGAATAACCTTGGTGTGCCCCAGGAAGTGTATTAGGGCCCCTTTGTTTATTATGTATATTAATGACATGCGACGTGTTTTACGATTTTGTGACATTAATCTGTTTGCAGATGACACTGTGTTGTTCATTGCAGCTAAAGATTTAAATGCAGCCGTTACCCATTTGAACGAAGATTTGCGTTTTCTAAGTAGATGGTTGAAATGTAAGCAATTGAAATTGAATATAAGTAAAACTAAATATATGGTAATTTCACTGAATCGAGTAAATGAGAATGTCTCAGTTACAATTGATGGTGAGACAATTGATCGCGTTCGGGAGATTAAATATCTTGGCGTGATTATTGATGACAAGCTAAAGTTCAACGCTCACATTGACAATGTCATCAAGAAAATTGCCAAGAAGTATGGAATTCTATGCCGATTAAAAAACGATTTAACTACTTGCAGTAAATACAGCTATACAAATCAATCATCTCCCCTCATTTAGAGTTTTGCCCTTCCATTTTATTCTTGGCCAACCAAACACAAATATTGAGGTTACAGCGTTTGCAGAATAAAATTATGCGTTTGATTTTACGATGTAACAGATTCACTTCCTCGACTTTTATGTTAGACGCTTTACAATGGCTATCAGTGAAGCAAAGAATTGTGTATTTAACTATGGTGTTCATTTTTAAAGTAGTTAATGATTTGCTTCCTCGGTATTTGTGTGATCGAATTGAAAGAGGAAGTGATTTTCATAGATATAATACTAGAAACGCGGATGAAATAAGAACACCGAATTTCTTGACATGTGCTTCACAAAACTCATTATATTTTAAAGGAATAAATGTTTTCAATTCGATGCCAAGATACATTAAACGTGCACCAACACTTTCAGAATTTAAAAGACTATGTATTTCACACGTTAAAACTGTATTTTGAGCAGCAAGCGTAAAATTTTTTTTCAAATATTTATGAAGATTGTACCTGACGATGTTTTACTATTATAAAACGGATTATTTTGTGTGGACCATTTCTTGTACATTTATGTTGCTTTTTATAAAAATGAAGAATGTATCTGACGAAGTTCTTTACAAACGGATTATAATGAGTTGGCTATTTTATTTTTTAAATTTTATTTTTTCACATTTACAATACTACAATACTCACTATTTTGTTCGTCACAATGATTATGATGGAAATTTGTATAATGTTGTATTAGTTTAAAAAAATAAAATAAAGAAAGTAGTCTACAATTGTTTGAGCCTCGCGCGCGGTATACAGATATGATGGACTTCTTTTTGAATTCGTAAAAAAAATGGCCTTTGATGCTTTAGATGGTACTATGAAATAGTAGCGAGTTGTCTGGCTGAATGTCGGGGAATTCTTCGTCAATTCTTTTGTGGTTGAAAGTAAAAGTTTGACTAATGCCGGTCGAGGATTTTTTCGGTTTGGAAATTTTCTCGATCTCTCTGATTGAGGATATCCTTGGTCAGCCCAAAACTAAGGTGGCGGTTCCATTAGTGTTGGAACCTCACTGACTCTGTAGCGGGCAAGATAGGATATTGGCTTGCCTTTTGATAATGTCCTTTTACTGGATTCTGTGATCTGAATTGCAACAGAATTTCCTGATCGCTGGGAATACTTGCGAACTTTTGTGGTTAACATCAAAGCTTTTCATAATTATGTCGCTGTGAAGCAAATGGATACTTTTGAAGAAATTTATGTCTGTAAATGAAATCAGTTCGTTTTTTTTTTGCATAACTGGTTTGAATTGTTACCAAATTAATTATCTTAGAGATAAAATCGTCTAGCTCAAACCTTTGTAGGGGTAAGGGCGGGACCATCATCATCATCATCAGTGCTAGCGAGGTGGTCGGCAACAGTATTGCCAGGTAACCCGCAGTGCCCTGGTACCCACATAAATGTTGTGCTGGGGGGAGCCTGCTGTAAGATTGCCTGTATCCAGGGATGTTTCGGGGTGTCTGTTTGGAGTGCCTCGATAACACTGGCAGAGTCCGGCACGATGACGGTGGGCCACGAGGATGGCCGCAGCTTCCGCCGAGAAAACGGAGCATATGTCCGGGATTCTGCTGCTGATGTTGATACTGTCGTTGCTAGAATGAACTCCAAAGCCAACCCCATGACGGGACTTGGAACCGTCGGTGAAAATTTTTTGGTAGTCTGCATACTTGCCCCTTAGAAGCTCAAGAACCGAACATTTCATCTGTGCTGAATTATCTCCGGCCTTGAAGCTGCTTTTGATGGAACTCTCCGTCCGGACAAGAGGGTCATCCCACTGTTTCGCTTCGTACCATAGCAGCTCGGCAATGCGAGGCAGCTTATTACCGTTAATTTTTTGTAGAATGCCGTCGGATTCCTTGATTAGGTAGATTTCCTCACTTCCACTGGTCTTTTCCAAGAAGCTGATGGTCTTGGCGATAATAGCTACGTCGATTGAGAGATCGGAAGGTAGGGCTCCGATCTCCACACAGGCCGACACAGCCGGGGTGGATGGTAACAGTCCGGATATAATCCGGAGGCAATTGTTATATATAGGCGCTAGGATCTTAATCAGGTTTTCTTTCGCTATGCAAGTTAGTTCGAGACCGTATGTCAACATGCTGTCTATGATGGCTTTGGCCACTCGGAGACGGATGTCTCTATTGTTCCTCCTGTGTGGCTTGGCGATGATTTTGAGTAGGTTAATTCTCGTTTTACAACTCTGCTTCAGCTTGTTGAAATGCATGTTGAAGCTGAGGGAGCTATCGATGACTACGCCTAACACCTTGATAGTTCGTTTAAAGCGGATCCCATTGTTGTTGATTGAGACAGCCGAGCAGGGAGAGTGGTGTTTCGTTGGACAAATGATAACGTGGACACTTTTCGTTGCAGAGATTGTAAACCCTCGGTTTTTGGCCCATTTGCCGACGGCGTTTGTTGCGGCCTGGATCCTTCGACGTGGTTCTCTGTGAGTGTTGCCGACAGCCAACAACAAGATGTCGTCCGCATAAACCAGAATGAACATGCCTTTAGGGAGATCGTCAAAGATGCTGTTCATCGCAACTAGAAACAGAGTAACTGCCAGTACCGACCCTTGCGGTACTCCGGTCTCCTCTCTAAAGACTCTGGAACGAGTGTTGCCAATTATCACCGCATAAGTTCGGTCGGTGAGGAAACCTTTGAAAATTTCAAGTAGATTGCCACAGAAACCCCAGTCAACTAATATTTTAAGGACGAGGGGAGTCCACGTTCTATTGTAGGCCTTGCTGAGATCCAATGCAACGGCTTCAATGCGTTGACCACGTTCTTTAGCTTCCATCAGGATGGATCCCAATGTAGCGAAATATGTGTTTGTCCCTCTCCCGGGACGAAAGGCAAATTGTCAGCGGTCCAGCTTGTTATTTTCCTCTAACGTATCAATGAGTCGCTTGTTAACCATGCGTTCCATGGTTTTGGAAATGCATGACGTTAGTGATATCGGGCGGTATCCTGACGGCTCGTTATTGGATTGACCAACCTTTGGAATGGGGACAATCAGGCTATGCTGCCACTGTTTCGGAAATTTCTTGTTCATCCTTATCCAATTGAAGGTGTCTAGGAGTGCTGTACGTCCCACGTGCGAGAGGTTCTTTAACATAGCGTAACCGATGTCATCCGGTCCCGATGAGGCTCCTTTGATAGTTTTGAAAGCTATGTCAAGTTCATGAATATTGAAGGGCCGGTTGTAGGAATAATCGAAATGGTCTGGTGGTATTTCAATAGTGCTGATTTAAACAGAATATGGCCTATCTTCTGGATCCACTTCAACAGATATTCCAGCTGTCCCTTTCTAACGGCATATTTCCTTTATGCTGGGAAACGGCAGACATGTTTCCAGTTTATAGAAAAGGAAGCAAGCGGGACATGAATAAGCGGGAATGTATTTGTTTATATATTCACATGGCATAACGTCACAATGCTATAACATAACCTTATACACAATATCCAAGCATAATGTCCGATTCGTGGCTCCTCCTCTCGAATCCCTTGGGCACCTTGTACCCCCTAGGTCTTGCTCCACCTGGTCTAACCATCTTGCTTGATGCACTCAACGTCGTCTTGTACCAACCGGATTCCCGTCGAAAACCATTTTTGCAGGATAGTTGCCCGGCATTCTCGCAACATGTCCTGCCCAGCGTATCCTTCCAGCTGTTGCCACCTTATGAATACTGGGTTCGCCGGCGAGTTGCGCGAGTTCATGGATCATCCTTCGCCTTCATAGTCTGTAATCCTGTACTCCAGCAAAGATGGTTCTCAACACCCGTCGCTCAAAAACTCCGAGTGCTCACAGGTTCTCTTCAAGCATTGTCCACGTCTCATGCCCGTAGAGAACAACCGGTCTTATAAGCGTTTTGTACAGGATGCACTTCGTCCGGGAGCTAAGTCTGTTTGGCCGTAGTTGCTTGTGGAGCCCATAGTCAACACGACTTTCATTGATAATCCACCTCCGGATCTCACGGCTGTTATCGTTGTCCGCAGTAATCAGTGAGCCGAGGCAGACAAATTCATCGACTACCTCGAACTCATAGCCGTCGATCGTTACACTGCTGCCCAGTCGGGTCCTGTCGTGCTCGGTTCTGCCTGCTACCATGTACTTTGTTTTGGACGTATGTATCTTCAACCTAATCTTTTCTGCTTCGCGCTGTGGTCTGGTGTACTGTTCTGCCACCGCCTCTAATGTTCTGTTGACAACATCAACGTCATCGGCAAAGCAGATAAATTGACCGGATCTGTTGAAAATCGTGCCTCGCATGTTAAACGCCGCTCGTCGCATAACACGTTCAAGAGCAATGTTGTACAGGAGGCAAGAGAGACTATCACCTCGATTCGAATGAACCCGATAATCCACCCGATATCCTCACACAGCTCTGGGTTCCATCCATCGTAGCCTTGATAAGTCGGGTCAGCTTCCCCGGAAAGCTGTTCTCGTCCATGATATTCCATAGCTCATGTAGGTTAATTGTATCATATGTGGCTTTGAAGTCGATGAATAGATGATGCGTTGGGACTCTATATTCACGGCACTTTTGAAGGATCTGCCGCAAAGATTTGGTCCGTTGTAGACCGATGAAACCGGCCTGATAACTTCCCACAAATCTATTTGCTAGTGGCGACAGTCGCTGGAAGATGATTTGGGATAATAGTTAAAGCAGCATTAAGGACAGTGATCGCACGATAGTTTTCACAGTCCAGCTTGTCACCTTTCGTATAGATTGGGCAGATAACCCCATCCTTCCACTCCTCCGGTAGCTGTTCGGTTTCCCAAATTCTGTCTATCAATCGATGCAGGCGATTTGCCAACTTGTACGGGCCCATCTTGATAAGTTCTGCTCCGAATCCATCCCTTCCAACCGATTTGTTGTTCGTCGGCTGCTTGATGGCATCGGGGGTGGCACATCTCCGTCACTTACTGCATCGACTAAGTCTCCTCCATCACTGTCTAGGTCCTCTTCCAGTACTTCATTCAGATGTTCATCGAAGTGCTGCTTCCACCTTTCGGTCACTACGATCGTCCGTCAGGATTCTCCCATCCTTATTCCGACACATTTCGGCTCGCGGCACGAAGACTTTGCGGGATGCGTTGAGTTTCTGGTAGAACTTTCGCGTTTCATGTGAGCGGTGCAGCTGTTCTAGTTCCTCACACTCCTCCTCCTCCTCCTGGCGGCGCTTTTTCTCCCGGAAGAGTTGGGTCAGCTGTCGCCCCTTCTGTTTGTATCGTTCCGCACTATGACGGGTAGCTTGACGCAGCAAAAGTGCCCGCACTGCGTTCTTCTCATTCAACACCTGCTGACATTCTCCGTCGAATCACTCGGTCTTTCGGCTTCGTTCCACATAACCTAAGGCGTTCTCCGCTACGCTGATGATAGCTGTTTTCACGGTGTTCCAACAGTCCTCGAGAGGGGTTTCATTGAGCTGGCCCTCTTCCGGCAGCGTAGTTTCGAGCGATTGCGCGTAGTCAGGTTGCCTCAGTCGCGTGAGATTGTACTGTGGCGGACGCCGATACTGAAAGTTGTTCACTACGGAGAGTTTTGGGCGCATCTTAACCATCACTAGGTGGTTGTCCGAGTCTATGTTAGTGCCTCGGTAGGTTCTGACGTCAGTTATGTCTGATAAGTGCCGGTCATCTATTAAAACGTAGTCGATTTGTGATTCCGTTTGATTCGGTGACCTTCACGTGTACCGACGTGGGAGGCTGTGCTGGAAGAAGGTACCACGTACGGCCATGTTTTTGGAGGCGGTGAAGTCGATAAGTCGAAAGCCGTTTTCGTTGGTCAGCTGGTGTGCGCTGAACTTTCCAATCACCGGTTAAAACTGCTCCTCCTGGCCAACCTTAGCGTTGAAATCTCCGATGATGATTTTGATATCTGCATCTCACCCATCACGATGAAAGCTGTTCCCAGCTCGTGTGTATTGCCGCAGCTCTACTAGATGGTTTTTTTTTTGGCGGGATGGAAAATCTGCAAACAGACTCCTGAAGAACTCAGGGTGTGAGGATGCGGGCGCCAACTCCTCGGCCCACTAAAAACCCACCCGTGCCTCGAGCCCCGGCCCTCCCCGAAACCACCTTTCGGTATTACTTCAGGGAGGAGGCTAGTGTGCTTTACGCACCCAATAGGTCTTTAGTAGTTAGCTTCGCTGACCTGACGCTGATTCAATCGAGATGCTCCTGGATCCAAGCAGGGTTCAGGACGTTTGGTGGTCAATCCAGATCATCCGTGATCTCGCTACCCGACCACTTACGGTACCGGCCAGGACCGGGGTTGGTACGTCTGGGAGTGCGGCATTACTCCAGGATCGTCCCTGTTCCCCATGTCACGACCGCTTACGACCTCCTTCCGGATCCACGCCGTATGGCGCTTCCTCCGTTGTAGTTCGTTTAGTCGTTAAGGGGAACTTAACGTTTCCAGGGCGCACCGCGGGGAGGCGAACTACTTCCACACCCCAGTAGATGGTATGACCATCCCGAAACGTATGCACCGTGGATCCTTTCCAGCACACTTCATGCAGCGCTACGATGTCGAACTTATGGTTCTTTAATTCGTCGGAAAGCACGCGAGTACATCCAAGGAAATTGAGAGATCGGCAGTTCCACGTCCCGAGTTTCCAATCGTTAGTCCGTTTTCGTAGCCTAGGTCCATGCCGATGGTTCTGGCTCGAATTTTTCCTTGTGTATTATTCGTTGCAATTCCTTTTAAATGGTGTCGGCTCGTAATGCCCGCAACCAACCCCACTATCTCGCAGGAGGACCTTCGTGATGCTGCTGTTTAACAGTCCTAAGCACCACCAGAACTTTCGGCTTTTGTATTTGGAGTTCTAGGCGCACTAACAAGACGGTGACTCAGCCGCTCCTAACATGGAGAACAGACGCTGTTTTGAGCCGCCTCCAACATGGAGGACAGATGTTCAAATGGGTGAAGGCTTGGACTTTTACCCGTATTTTTAAAAAGCGGGGTGGCTCGCTTTTGTCAGGGCTGTTTTCGGATATTTGTGGGTTTTTGGAAGAAACTCAACAGATTCCAACAACTGCTCTGTCCCCCCACATCCTTAACAGTCCCCGCCGAATTAAGTAGCTGTCCATCATATCTGATGGAACCGCACCATCCGCGACCCGTGGGCCCGCCGGGTTGCTTGCAGGTCAGCCCCGTAGAGTCTTCACCTAAAGGGCGAACACGAAATTATTGCGACACCGAAAATGTCATGCCAATTTTCTTATAATGTTTAGAATCAAACCAAAATTTTAGGGTAGTTTTATATATATATATATATATATATATATATATATATATATATATATATATATATATATATATATATATATATATATATATATATATATATATTTGCTTCGAAAATCAAAAGAAAAGTTAATCGATGGAGCCTTGAGTGTAAAATTGAACGCATTTTCGCTAGATGCCCTCCATCAAAGTCTTTACAGTGTCATCCGGTACCAGTTTCTCAGTTTTTTTTCCATTTTCTTAACATATCCTTCTCGTCTTTGACTGTCTTCTTGCTCTTCCGAAGTTCCCGCTTCATCATTGCCCAGTACTGCTCCACCGGGCGCAGCTCCGGACAGTTTGGCGGATTCATGTCCTTTGGAATAAAATGGACAAAATTGGGCTCATACCACTCTAGGACACTTTTAGAATAGTGGCATGATGCCAAATCTGGCCAAAATAGTGGAGCTTCGTTGTGCTGCTGCAAGAACGGCAAAAGGCGCTTCTTGAGGCACTCAGATTTGTAGATCTCGCCATTTACTGTGCCCTTTGTCACGAAAGGCTCACTCCTCAGTCCACATGAGCAGATGGCTTGCCAAATGAGATATTTGGAGGCAAACTTCGACATTTTCTTCTTCTTAAATTTGTCGTCCACATAGAACTTGCTCTTGCCGGTGAAAAACTCCAACCCCGGAATTTGCTTAAAATCGGCTTTTATATACGTTTCGTCATCCATCACACAGCAGCCATATTTTGTCAGCATCTTCTCGTAGAGCTTCCGTGCCCGAGTTTTAGCCGTCGATTGCTGCCGCTCATCGCGGTTTGGGAAGTTCTGTAGTCCAGCTCTCTTCTTTGCATTCTGGACGTAGCTCTGCGACATGCCGATCTTTTTAGCCAAATCACGGCTTGAGACGTTGAGATTTGCTTTAATCATCCGCTTCACCTTTCCCTCCGTCTTTTTGTTCTCCGGTCCCGGTTTTCTTCCAGCTCCTTTGCCGTGGTCCAACGTCAACCGCTCCTGGAACCGCTTCAACACTCTGGAGACGGTTGAATGGTGAATGTTCAACAATTTTCCCAACTGCCGATGCGACAGGTCAGGAAATTCCAGGTGTTTGGAAAGAATTTGTTCTCTCGACTCACGTTGGTTCACCTCCATTTTCGTTGAATCGAAAAACACGACTTCGAGTTTGACAGCATGTAAACAATACGCATCAATGAGAAAGTGTGCAAAATTTGGTTGATTTTTACCCAAAGGTAAAAAAGTTATGCCCTGTTGAATGTGTCGCAATAATTTCGTGTTCGCCCTTTACTCTACGGTCTTCCCACCATCAATTTGTTGATGAAACATTTTCTACAGAAAATTTTAAACTCAGCTACTTAAAAAAATTGAGAGTGATATATAGGATGAATCGTACTAATATCAATACAGAAAATAATTCAGCTGCTTTGATTAGAGCATCTGAACAATGATCTCCATTCAAATTCAAATAGTATGAATTGCACTTAAAAAAATACGCACACACCTTCCGCGCGTTTAAAGAGTAATTGGTTGATCAGTGGAAACGGAAGTAAGATTTTTCTTCCACCGAGGCTTCTCTTCCGAGCTTGTCTTGAGAGATGCTTGCAGATGCTGGAATCTCAATCAAACCGAACTGGACTTACACGGAACGGCGAAGCTCAAATAAACTCTTTTCCATTTTGATCCATCCATCCTTATCCAGCGCTCGGCCAATTCGTTCTTTGGAGTGTTTTCGATAGACAACGTCGTCGTCGTCGTCGTCATCCGGAAATGAAAGGAGTCTAAGGGGATGGCAAACTGCTATCATGATAACGGTAGATTAAATAAATAATGAAACTGGCATGAGTAACGGGTTTCCCAACGCGGACTCAAGCAAGCTCTCCACTCAACGAAGGAAGAAATAAAACAAAGCGGAAAAATCGCTTTCTGCACAATTTCATCTCGCTTCCTGTTCAGCTGATGCACTGGGTCTTGTTGGGGATATGCAGTTTTTTTTGTTCATTGTGCTAGTCAAAAAGTGATAAGAAGGCGAAAGGATGATGAAGGATAACCATTTCGTTTTTTTTACCAGCTACAAACAACTCCTACGGAAGCGTCTTTGTTTTCAGTAATTTGCAGCTTAATGCATTTTCATCATCATTTCCTCCTAGCTAAGTGAGGCAGATGATAAATGAAATCTCCTAGGTTTATCAATGGAGAAATTGATAAACTTGGATTCCACATTCAATCATTCTGCGGCATCTTCCTCTCCCAGCTACTCCTACAGGTTCTGTGTTGGAGTCACACTTGAGACGGAATCAATCGCATAATAGGATATCCTCTTTGCCATCAGCAAATGTTCCGTAGCCCGGTCAATTTGCCAAGAACGAGAGCCTAACTCGAATGCTAATAGCGAAGGACTGATTCCCATTCCATTATGAAAACGATTAATTCCTTCAATCAACAATCGTACAAACACATCTGGTTAAGTGTGATTCAATTTGGTAAGGCCTCAACGAGAGCTTCTCTCGGAGAGAAACCTCAGCCGGGCTAATCTGATTGAAATTAGATTTAGTTGCACAAATACAACCACGTTGGATTAGGTTGATCAGCGGATGTGAGGCCGGCGATGGCTCTGGGGCTCAAGCCAAAATTTGATTAACTGAAAACCAGATCGCTTTATCTTCGTCCTTATCAAAATCACATCAAGCATTCGGTCGAACGCCGAAGGGCCCCTTTAGGATGCTAATCAATCGCTTATAAAGTGAGAATGAGAATTTTCCTTCCCCTTGAACCGACACCTGGAGGGAAAGTTTATTAGCTTGATGGTCGAGCCAATTTGTGAGTTTGTTTAGTGAGGTCTCGGGTTGGTTTCCATTGCTGTGATCAGAAGATATTTGTTAATTATACGAAGGGATACAGTTTCAGAAGGTGCTATTGGAAGACAAAGGGAAGGTTCCCTGTATAATTGTTGAGACAGAGCTTAGAACATGGATCGTCCTTTGAAATGGAATGGAATGCACTTGTTGTATAAAGGAAAGTAAACATCATGCTGTAAATAGTAATTTTGACCTACTGATAACTTGTTTCAGAAGCTGAATTTCGAAATATGGTTTATGATAAAATTGTAGCTCTCGACTATTTATATAACTCTGTTTAACATTGCATTGGCCTTACTGTAATCATTTGACTACTCTGATACTTTGATCTCACGCTATAGACGTTAAACTAAGAGCAATGCATTGTTGGACAAATTGACAATTGAGCATAAATTTTGGTAGGTTAATCAGGACGGGATTTAAAATGGACGCTTGACCCCTGCCATCAGATTTTGTACAGCCACCTTGTCCACCTTCTTCGCCGCAGAAATCCAGTTTGCCTTGAACTGCTGCTCGTCCTTAGCAGTTTTTTTGGTCTTCTTTAGGTTCCGCTTGACAATAGCCCAGTATTTCTCAATTGGGCGGAGCTCTGGCGTGTTGGGAGGGTTCTTGTCCTTGGGAACACTCCATGGCCTTTTTACCGCAATGGCAAGATGCCAAATCCGGCCAAAACAGTACGGAACAACCGTGTTTCTTCAGGAAAGGCAGCAGACGTTTATTCAAACACTCTTTCATGTAAATTTCTTGGTTGACAGTCCCGGAAGCAATGAAAAAGCTGCTTTTCAAGCCACAGGTACAGATGGCTTGCCAAACCAGATATTTCTTTGCGAACTTTGACAGTTTCGTGTGCTTGAAAATATCTGCTACCTTTCCCCTTCCTTTTGCCGTATAAAACTCCTGTCCCGGAAGCTGCTTGTAGTCGGCTTTGACGTAGGTTTCGTCGTCCATTACGACGCAGTCAAACTTCGTCAGCATCGTCGTGTACAGCCTCCGGGATCGCGCTTTGGCCGTCGTATTTTGTTTATCATCGCGTTTTGGAGTCACTACCTTCTTGTAAGTCGATAGTCCGGCTCGTTTTTGGCTCGATGCACGGTTGTAGACGATACACCCAGCTTATTTGCGGCATCTCGAGAGATAGGTTAGGATTTCGCCTGAAACTAGCGGCAACTCTCTTGTCGTCTCAGCGGCTTCCGGTTTTCGATTTCCCCCGATCCAGACTTCCTGGCTGTCGACAAACGTTCCCCAAACACTTTGATTACATTTGTAACGGTTGATTTGGCAACTTTTAGCGATTTTGCCAACTTTGCGTGCGAGTAGCTCGGATTTTCGATGCGCGAGCAAAATTTTGATACGCTGCTCTTCTTGCTTGGACGGCATTTTGACAACTGAAGAGTGAATTCCAAAATCAAAATAGGAGCAACATTTTACACACACACACCTTCAAAATGAGGGGTGTTCAGGTTTTTTAAATGCAAAATTGAAAGAAATACGTCAAGTTGATTTTGACCAAATTTTGACCGTATCGCCCTTTAATCAGGATGGGACTTGAAATGGAGTTCGTGAATCGATGCTTTGAACCAATCATGGATTTTTTTTAAATTTTAACACCAACAGATTCCTCGTTTGGCTGGCACTTTGATGCATACAGATTGTCCAGTCACTCTTATCCCTTTATCCCAATGGTGCTAGCTGATGTACGAGAAACCAACCCAGGTGGAACCTTGGCTGTATGCTGACAACCGAGGGGAGTCTGTATTTTATGTTAGGGGAGGCTCAAAATAGGGTCTGTTATCCAGGTTAGGGGTGGCTACATAAATAAATCCTTGCATTATGGCCCTTTGACGAGACAGGGCGTTTTGATGCAAGCCTTGCAAACCGGCTTCGAGCAATACATACACAGTTGCAAAGTCCTTCCTCCTCTAAGAGTTTTACACCACCAACGTCAAATCATATGGTTCCAAATGAAAGATCATCACATTTTACATGGAAGTACAGCATAATATTAAAAATATTCACAAAAGTTCATAAGCAAATTGAAAATTTCCCCATATTGGGCTTGCTTGCAAGCGTTTGTTATGTGGGAGCTTGGATGAGTGTTGTTCAAATATTTTTGTTTGCTAATGTGTGTAATTTCTGCAATGTTGAACGTGTTTTTGATGATAGCCTCGAATCGTTAGTTTCTACCATGGTTTTTCTTTCTGTGTAGAAGCATTTCTTTGACAAAAGCTTTAACTTCAATCCACGCCGTATCCTGTCAGTTTGAACGTCATTTTTTCTTCCATAATCTTAGATTAACTTCTTGTGCATAATGTAGCACTGAGAGTAACTCAAGCATCCCTTACTTTTGAATAAATTGGGGCTCAAACTTCTATCAGATCATGCTACTTATCCGAGAAATACACAGCTTGTGTTTTAGTTGCCTGGATAATTCTCACGTTTGGTTGAAACTTTTGTATCATTTGTATGAGAGCTCCCTCCTCCCCCCACTTTAGAGGGGGTGGGGACCTCGAACCATCATAGAAAAAAATCATGCCTCCGAAACCCCCACAAATTTGGTTTAATTTGCTTGATTAGTTCTCGTGTTGTATAGAACCCTGTGTTTCATTTGCATGGAAGCCACCCCCCACCTCCAGATGAGGAAGGAGTCTCAAACCATCATAACAACTTTCTCCAGCCCCAAGAACTCCTGCATACGAATTTTCATAACAGTTGGTGTAGTTCTCATGTTTGGTTGAAATTTGTGTTTTATTTTTATGAGGACCCCTCTTTACAAAGAGGAGAGGGGTCTCGAACCACCGTAGAAACATTTATCACTTTCAAAAACCTCTACATGCAAAATTTGGTTCCATTTGCTCGATCATTTCTCGAGTTAGCATTAGCATTAGCATTAGCATTAGCATTGACGGTTGCACACCTCGTGGATGGAGCTACGATGAGGAATAATTCGTTGAAGACATTGCATGCCACCATGAAACGAAACCAGTTTCTGATACGTTTCTTCACGCAACAATCACCACGAAAACACTCCTCGATCGCTCATCTGGCCACGTCCAGCAAACCATTAGAGATTTATTAAAAACGGTCATTGGGAGCATCTTGTCTAAGAAAGCTAAGTGATGCTCCATTTCTCTTTAATTGGTTGGGACTTTATCATTAACTATCGCCCTAGCCCAATATGGCTTATGGTTATAGCGCCATTTCTCGCTCACTGAATTTTTTTGAAATTTTTTTGAAAACAAATACCATTTGATTAGCTCGTCGATATAGTCGATGCATCTTCCAAAACGATCCTCACCAACCAATTTGCGTAAAAACTTCACTGATTGAACATGAAGAATTTTCATGCTAACCGGAATATGCTTCAAAAATTAAATTAGAATTATTTTTTACACTATGACACTCCACGAAGACACTCCTCGATCGCTCACCTGGCCACGTCCATGCAACCGTTGGTGATAGGGAGGATTTGTTATCTACCTTAAGAAGACACGGGGAACCCACGTAGCCTTCAGTAGATATCAAAGGAAAAACGAAATAAATAGTCGGAGAGAATGGTTGAACAGAATGCCCTGTTTGGTGCACAGAACAAAAATGTATTCAAAAATGGTCGTTGGGAGCATCTAGTCTAAGAAGGTTAAGTGGTGCTCCATTTATCTTCAAACGGTTGGGACTTTAGCATTAACTATAGTCCTAGCTCCCTATGGCTTATGGTTATAGCGCCATTACTCGCTATCTGAAAAGAAAGAAGAACACGCCGACCCAAAATCATATGTTCCCCACCTCCCCTCATCACACACACACACTCACACATACCTCACTCGCCCACATCACTACTTCTGTTTGGATTTAGATTAGTGAGCACTGACTGAAAGTCAAAAGCGTCCAAACAGTTCACCAACTGTCAAATATTGCAATTAAATGTCGACTTCAATAGGTCTGTGCCATTACAGAGAGCAAAAAATAACAAGAGAAGGGGAAGGCATATTAGATAGGAGAAAGTATGAGATTAGTTGTTGAATTCAGGGCAAACCCTTTCTCATGAATGAATAGTTTCATATATCTCTCTCCTCTTTCGATGTAACTTCCTGCCCGGCCACTAATCCAACATACTTACCGCAAGGATTATACATATCGAACAGCAAAAACGCACAAAACAATTAGTAGAAGAAAAGAGAGACAGACAGAAGAAGGGAAAGACGATAAGATGCACGTCTGGATAAACAGCGCATTCATTCCATGAATGAAAATAACAAATACAAATTTGTCAATATATCTTCCTACTATCGGAACCGTAATATTTTAATACAATACTTAGCTGAATGTTTGATCCGGTATCCAATTGCAGAAATAGGCAAGACTCACGACTGCATCTTTAATCTAACTGCATGTTCACAAATCACCTAAGAGAAACTCCTGTTAATCAACTTGCGAGTGCTCATCCGTTTTCAGAACAAAACACTCGGCCAGTGTGTTGGTGGCATCACATAAACGTCCCCGCGGCGGTATTGGTGCCGACCAGCTGCCAATCGTTGGTCGCGCAAAGAAGCAACATCCTACAGGAGAACGACAGTAAAGAAGCCATCTTAAAGAAATAACCTCCAACGAGAAGATTCAATTCCCGAAAATTCCACTATCCACTGCACCGGTTATAGCACTTTTCCGCCGCTGCCGAACTGGTTAAAATTAATTTTGTTCTAATTTAGTGAAACTTTAGTGAGATTTATGCATAAATCTCTTTTTTATTTGGATAAAAGCCCCCCTGTCCGCAGGAGGGAGGGGTCTCGAACCAACATTAAAACTTTTTCTGCCTCTAGAAAACCGCACATGCCAAATTTGGTTCCATTTGCTTGATTAGTTCTTGATTAATCCAGAAACTTCTGTTTTGTAGTTAAATTTGTGCTTCATTTGTATGAGCATCCCCCCCTCCCCCGCTTTACAAAAATGGGCTCTCAAACCACCATAGATACATTTCTTGTCTCAAACAACATGCCAAATATTGGTTTAATTTGTTTGATTAGTTCTTGAGTTATGCAGAAACTTGTGTCTCGTTTGCATAAAAGCCCCCTTCCCTTCCAGATGAGAAAGGAGTCTCGAACTAAGAACTCGAAATAAGAACTTTCTCCTGGCCCAAAAACTCCGGCATACAAGTTTTCATAACAGTAGGGATAATTCTCATGTTTGGTTGAAATTTTGTTTCATTTGTATGGGCAGCCTCCTTTCAAAGAGGAAAGGGGTCTCGAACCACCGTAGAATCATTTCTCACTTTCAAAAACCTCCACATGCCAAATTTGGTTCCATACGCTTGAATATTTCCCGAGCTATGCAGAAATTTGTTCCATTTGTATGGGATCCCCCTTCCAGACGGAAGAGGAGTCGCGAACCATCAGAAGAACCATTTCCGATCGCAAAAACCCATGCAAACAAATTTTCGTAACAGTAGGAAGAGTTTTCAAGTTTGGTTTAAATTTGTGATTCATTTGTATGAGACCCTCCCTCTACCAGAGAGAGGAAGGGTCTCGAACCACCGTAGATACATTTCTTGCCCCCACATGCCAAAATTGGTTCCATATGCTTTATTAGTTCTTGAGTTCTGTATAAATTAATTTTTTATTTGTATGAGAGCCCCCATTTCCAGAGGAGGGAGGGATCTCGAACCAGCACTGAAACATTTTTTGCCTCCAGAAAACCGCCCATGCCAAATTTGGTTCCATTTGCTTGATTAGTTGTTGAGTTATCCAGAATCTTCTGTATCATTTGTATGAGAGCCTCCTCTTCTAGAGAGGGAGGGGTCTAAAATAAACATAGAAAGATTTTTTGTGTTCATAAACTCCAATTTGCAAAATTTGGTTCCATTTGCTTGATTGGTTCTCGAGTTATGCCGAAAATTGTGTAAGAGCCCCCCTTCCTGAAAGAGAAGGTTCTCAAACATTCATAGGAACCTTTTCCAGCCACAAAAACCCCTGCATACAATTTTTTATGCTAATCGGTTCAGAACTTTCCAAGTCTGTAAAGATTAGACAGACAGACAGAAATTCATTTTAATATATATAGAAACCCTACCTTCAAAAACTTCCATATGCCAAATGTGGATTTATTTGCTTTATTAGTTCTTGAGTTATGTAGAAATATGGATTTAATTTGTATAGTACCCCCCCCCCACCTTCAAAAGGGGGTGGGTTCATGAAGTGCCATAGAAACATTTCTTGCCTCCAGAAACCTCAACAGACAAAATTTGGTTGGCTCTCAAGTTATGCTAAAAATTGTTTTCCATTTGTATGGGAGTCTACCCTTCCAGAACAGATGGTGGAGGGGGAGTTCAAACCACCATAAAAATGTTTCTCTCCTTCAAAAATCTCCACCTGCCAAACTTGGTTACATATATTCGATTAGTTTTTGAGCTAGGCAGAATTTTGTTTTTCATTTGTATGGGAGCCCCCTTTAAAAAAGAGGAGGGGTTTCAAGTCACTTTAGAATCAAGTGTTGCCTTAAAAAACCTCCACATATCAAATTCGGTTCCATTTGCTTGATTTGTTCTTGAGTTATGCAGAAATTTGTGTTTCATTTGTTTGAGAGCCCCCCTCCCCCTCCTTATATGGCGGAAGAGTCTCGAATCACCATAGAAACATTTCTCTCCTTCGAAATCTTCCACATGTCAAAATTGGTTCCATTTCCCTGATAAGTTCTCGAGTTATGCAAGGATTTGCGTTTCATTTGTATGGGATCCCCCCCTTTCAGAAAGGGAAGGAGTCTCAAATCAACATAAAACCATTTTTTGTCTTCAAAACCAACCACATACTAAATTTGGGTCCATGTGCTTGATTAGTTCTTGAGTCATGCAGAATATTGTACATCATTTGTATCGGAGCCCCCTCTTTTAGGGCGGGGACGGTTCTCAAGATTCCATAGAAACCTTTTTTGCCTTCAAGGTTCAGACAGACAGACAGACAGACAGACAGACAGACAGACAGACAGACAGACAGACAGACAGACAGACAGACAGACAGACAGACAGACAGACAGACAGACAGACAGACAGACAGACAGACAGACAGACAGACAGACAGACAGACAGACAGACAGACAGACAGACAGACAGACAGACAGACAGACAGACAGACAGACAGACAGACAGACAGACAGACAGACAGACAGACAGACAGACAGACAGACAGACAGACAGACAGACAGACAGACAGACAGACAGACAGACAGACAGACAGACAGACAGACAGACAGACAGACAGACAGACAGACAGACAGACAGACAGACAGACAGACAGACAGACAGACAGACAGACAGACAGACAGACAGACAGACAGACAGACAGACAGACAGACAGACAGACAGACAGACAGACAGACAGACAGACAGACAGACAGACAGACAGACAGACAGACAGACAGACAGACAGACAGACAGACAGACAGACAGACAGACAGACAGACAGACAGACAGACAGACAGACAGACAGACAGACAGACAGACAGACAGACAGACAGACAGACAGACAGACAGACAGACAGACAGACAGACAGACAGACAGACAGACAGACAGACAGACAGACAGACAGACAGACAGACAGACAGACAGACAGACAGACAGACAGACAGACAGACAGACAGACAGACAGACAGACAGACAGACAGACAGACAGACAGACAGACAGACAGACAGACAGACAGACAGACAGACAGACAGACAGGCTTAACGGACAGACAGGCTTAACGGACAATTTGATATCAAAATATCATGGATACACTCAGTTATTCTTAAGTTATTCACAAATTATCAATTCATTTGTTTTTTCATTAATATTACATACAAGCATTTTGAGGATAACTACAGAAATGTTAAAAAGCTGTAGAATAAGACTTAACTCGTTCTAATTTTCAAACCAATGCACTAATGTGCCGCTTGAAAAATTGCAATCTATTTGGTTGTTTACGCCTCCTTTGGCTTGGAATTGAACGAAGTAAAGGTTTTAAGTGCCTGTTAAAATGCATTATTTTTCTCTGAGCAGCTCACTCTTTATTGAACCATTTGTTTTTCAATGTAGCCAGAACAACATTATAAAGTCATAACGTCTGCATTTAAAAAAAAAATCACATATTGCATCGTTATATGATGCAATTATCCTGCCATTTGGAAGTGAATCCATATATGCACCGCAAACAGCAAAATAGAAGCTTGATTTTGAACTTCGAAAGCAATATCAGTTGTTTTACAAAAACAATGTGAAAAACAGTATGTTCTAACTACCACCTGAACATCGGGGCAAAGAAATCCACCATCGTAAATGGAATACAGCAGTTCTGGCATAAACCATCTTGAGAACCCCTGGCTCTGGCCGTTCGGCGGTCCTGCGCGATCGGAAAGTCCAGCAGAAGCTGCAGCGAAAAACCGTAAGTAAACTGCCTTAAGCAGAGAGGTCGTTCAACCGAAAAAAAGGCCAAAAAGGACCTCAGTTCATGAACATCATCATGCTAAAGTTTTCTTCCAAGCTGTTTTGAAGCAGCAGCCATTTAGAGGCAGCGGCTGAAGACAATTGTCAAGGAGGTTGATGATGGACGATGAGACACACCTGACTCTGGATGGCAACGACTGGCAAAAGGTCGGATGTTTTATGTCTCCCACCAAGGAAGTGAGCAGCGAGGACAACTATATCTCCCACACCAAGTTCCCGAAGAAGGTTCTGCTGTGGCTGTCCATCAGTGAGATACGGATGTCGAAGTCAGAGTCCTTTTTCTCGGGACTTGCTGTTGGAGGGGGATTCACAGTCCCAAACGCCTTCCGAAAGTGGCCATCAACATCCAAAGGATCACGTAGAGGATTATGTGGTGTTTTGAACAGCCCTGAGGTACGTGAATATCAATGTAGTATCGAAGAATGCGAACCTTCTGATCGTTCCCCTGCTGCGGCCAGTCGAGAATTTCTAGGCCTACCTGTAGCTCAGGATTTTTTTTAGAAACAATTTTGTATCGAAATTCGAGAGGCAACTGGTCGATAAAGCGAAGAAGGTGCTGAAGAATTTACAAACATTGTTCTTTTTTTCGGCTATGGCCAAGATCCCGGTTAACTGCCGTTTGGCCGCTCGGTAGAAAGCAGAAGCATTTTTGCAATATAATAAAAAAATGAGAGATTTAAGGAATATATCTTTTATGGATTTATTTTCATTGGTTTTTTTCCATTCATTCCAAAAACTGCCTATGTATTTAATGAGTGCATACCCTTATTGCAGGTTTTCTTCAAGTTTGACATAGAACCCCTCAGGTACGATGTACACTATCCATATTTTCAACACAACCTCATAACTCCTCGTCAACCAACCTATTCACACTTCCGTCAATCTAGGCCACTTTTAGCACCTTCTTGATAAAGTAATTACTTATCAGCCAACCATAACCTCGAATCACCTCGAGAAAATCCACCCTGCTTTTACTCACACTCATAAACTACGTACAGCGTGGCGTGGCACTATAAACCACCGACCAACCAATAAAAACCATGATAAAAGTGAGATACACGCATCATGTCCTGCTTTGAAATAAACCAGATCCCATTCATAAAATTTCCATCTTATTTAACAGCCTCGCATAAACGTGACCTCCGACGCATTCGCTGAATTGTGACCGACCGGGGGATGCGTGCAATCCCACACAGCAAATCGCAAGGATGACCCGAAATGGCTCCATGTTCCTTGAATGATGATGGCTCTGCACAACGGGCACTAAAGAAGCATCAGGAAAGGAAAGGAACTCATCATAAAATAATTATTTTTTGACAACTCGTTATGAAGTGAAATGAATGGTTGGCAGGTTTTGTCTCAGTTTGTGCTAAGTGGGAGTAAGACTGAATATGCGTGTGAATCGCTTGTGAGCTTGATATGTATACACTGAAAGTTAATTTTAGTTTATATTACAAAATCAAAGGTAATACTCACAAATCCATTCGTTATTTTCAGCAACGAAACTGATTTGTACTTATTATTAAGATACATTCGTAATTAATGACACACGCACAACTGTTAAAAGCACGAAGCTTTTTTTGACACAGAAAGAACATTCGTACATTGTACGTAAACAATACAAAGAGCTACGAATATTTGGTCACAAATTTAAAAGAAACGTCTCTCTGGTGGTTGCACGAAGGACTGACAGATCTACTTTATCGACTCAAAATGTAATTGATAAAAAAAGTAAACACGTGGAGTTGGATTTTTGTGACATAGGATTCGAACCTGAATTTTTGGAAAGTGCTGATTCGGAATGTATAGTTGATCTCATTAGGCCATGCTGAATCGTGAGATCAAGCATGATTAATGAGCATGAAGTTATAGCTCTCGAGGGCGCTCTGATTTTTATTTTGGGATAGACTAATTATTCCCGCCCATACCAGCTGCAACACCATCATGCTTGAGTACGGTATAAAAAAGAAACAGCGATTGGCTGGCCTTCACGAAATTCATTTCGTGCATTTTACAAAAAAGTATTATGATAGCATTTCACCAGATAAAAAGCATTATGAATGTTTCATACAATATACAAGACGTTTGTTCCATGTACAAAATCCATGTTTACGAAACGCGTGGAAGCTACTTAACGAAAATAAATTTTCAGTGTAGGTGCATTAATATAGCATTACTAATGCTATCTACGACTTCTCCATAATATACGCACATTATTTCTGCTGCTTTAAACACAGATATAACTATTATTATTATTATTATTATTATTTATTATAATTCATCCGACTTTTGTGTCTACATGAATAAAGGTAAAACTTAATTAAATAAAAAAAATTGAACAAAGAACACATCGTTACTCAATACTCAACACATAAAATAAAACACTACAACATTCTTTGTATCTTGTTTCGGAGCTTGTTGAATGATTCGCCGTATTCAAAAGCAGATTCCACTGCCGAAAAAGTCCTAATAATCGCCGTCAGTGGTTCGTGGTAGCCATCTGCAGTACGGTGATATCCTGGTTGCAACAAGGAAGAATTTCGTAACATTCGTTGAGGGACACGAAAGACCAGCTGTGATAGCAATACCGGACAATCCACATCACCGTTTAAAATCTTTGCGACGAAAGTTGCCTGCTGAATTTTTCTTCTTTGCTCCAGAGTGTCTAAACCCAATAACAAACTTCTGCTTGGATACGGCGGCAAATTGACAGGATCGCGCCATGGAAGGTTTCGCAAAGCCAGCCTTACAAATCTCTTCTGTACCCGCTCAAGACGTAGAATCCAGGTAACATCATACGGACTTCAGACAACAGATGCGTTCTCTAGTATAGGGCGGACTAGTGAACAATACAGCGCCTTTAAGCAGTGGGGGTCGTTATAATCCCGTGCGATTTTGGAAATGAATCCAAGTTGACGATTAGCTTTGGAAATTATGGCTTGATAGTGTAGACGGAAATCCAGCTTCGCATCCAAAAGAACACCCAGGTCATTTACTTTATCAACTCTACGAAACGGAATGAAATCGGAGCAACATGCGACAATCAGTGCAGGTAACTGCAGAGTAGAATCGGAGAGGTTCTTGAGGTATCTTGGGGTCATGATCGACGATAAGCTGTCCTTTTTCAGTCACGTCGATTACGCTTGCAAGAAAGCCTCAATGGCTATATCGGCATTATCCCGCATGATGTCGAATAGCTCGTCGGTGCAAGGGAGTAAGCGTAAACTCCTGGCCAGCGTCACCCTGTCCATACTTAGGTACGGCGGGCCGGCATGGATCACCGCCTTGAGTACCAAGAGCTACGCAAGTAAGCTAGAGAGTACGCACAGGCTTATGTGCCTAAGTGTGGTTAGTGCTTACCGAACGGTATCACGCGACGCGGTCTGCGTCCTAGCGGGGATGATGCCAATAGGCATGGTCATAAAAGAGGACGTAGAGTGCTTCGAACAACGTGGAACAAGAGGTATTCGGAAGACTACTAGAACCGTATCCATGGTTAAGTGGCAAAGGGAATGGAATAACTCCACCAAAGGTCGGTGGACCCACCGACTAATCCCGGAACTAACCGGGTGGGTCGGTAGGCGACACGGGGAGGTGAAATTCCACTTAACGCAGATATTGTCTGGCCACGGCTGTTTTAGACAATACCTGCATAAATATGGGCATGCACAGTCCTCCGCATGCAGCGAGTGCCCGGGAGTTGAGGAACCTGCGGAACATGTGTTATTCGCATGTCCTCGCTTCGACGGCGCGAGATCAGGCATGTTTGCCGTAAGCGGTCACGACACGACTCCGGACAATTTGGTCCCGAAGATGTGCCAGGACCGGGACATCTGAGACGCGTTATGCGTAGCAGCCTCCCAGATCGTCCTCGATCTCCAACAAAAATGGCGAAACGATCAAAGGCAGGTCGCAGGGACCACCTAACTACTAAAGCCCTAAGTAGTTAGACATAGTGGGTGCTGAACAAGCACAAGAGCTCCCTCCCCGAAGTAATACCGAAAGGTGGTTCCCGGGGAGGGTCCAAGGCTTAAGGCACAGGTGGGTTTTTAGTGGCTCGAGGAGTTGGCACCCTCATCCCCACACCCTGAGTTCTTCTGGTGTCTGGTTGCAGATTTTCCATCCCATCTAAAAAAAAAGAAGCGGAATGCCATCAATGCAATAGTCGAAAAGTATTGGGTTCTTTACACGATGGAACGTCATAGCAACACACTTAGGGATACTTACAATCAATTTATTCCGACCACACCGTTCCACGAACAGGTTCAGTAAACTTTGAAGGCAATGGCAATCGTCTACCGTACGAACAACAAAGTAGAGTTTCATGTCATCTGCATATACAAGTTTGCACCTAGCTCCCAATAAATCCGCAACATCATTGAAGAACAGAGTAAAAAGTAACGGACCCAAGTTACTTCCCTGAGGCACGCCAGACGTACTGGTAAATGGCTTTGATACAAAGGAATTTGCACCCCAAGCCTTAAGTGATGCTGATGCATCCAGTCTAGAAAGCTTACACAGAAGAATGTTATGGTCAATCTTGTCGAAGGCAGCTTTTAGATCGGTGTAAATGACATCGACTTGTGTATTTTGCTACATCGCCGATATGCACGTACTAGAAAAGTCCAGTAAGTTGGTCGCCATCGACCTTCCAGAAATGAATCCATGTTGATCTGTCGATATGTTGCTTCTCGCACTAGTGATGACAGTTTGGCTTAATATAATTTCGAACAGTTTGGACGCTGCTGAGAGACTTGTTATCTATCTATCTATATAAATAAAAATGAGTTGGGGTTTCCTTTGTCACGATTTAACTCGCGAGCGGAAGGACCGATCGGCGTGAAATTTTGTATGCAGAGATTTTTGGGGCTGGAAAATATTCTTATGATGGTTTGAGACCCCTCTCTTCACTGGGAAGGGGGGCTCCCATACAAATGAAACACAAATTTCTACATAACTCGAGAACTAATCAAGCAAAAGAAACCAAATTTATCATGTGTGAGTTTTTGAAAGCAAAAAAGGTTTTTATGGTAGCTTGAGAACCCTCCCCGTCATAAAAAGGGGGGCTCCCATACAAATAAGACACAATATTCTGCATAACTCGGGAACTAATCAAGCAAACGGAACAAAATTTAGCATGGGGTAGTTTTTTAAGACAAAAAATGTTTCTATTTTTGTTTGAGACCCCTCCCCTTTTTGAAAGGGGGGAACCTATTCAAATGAAACGCAAATCCTTGTATAACTTGAAAACTAATAAGAGAAATGGAACCAAATTTCGCATGTGGAAGTTTTTGAAGGAGGGAAATGTTTCTATGGTGATTTGAGACTCTTCCGTCATATGAGGAGGAAGGGGGGAGGGGGTGCTCTCAAACAAATGGAACCCAAATTTCTACATAACTCGAGAAATAATCAAGCAAATGGAACCAAATTTGGAATGGACGAGTTTTTTAAGGCATGAAATGTTTTTATGGTGGTTCAAAGCCCCTCCTTCCTCTAAAAAGGGGGGCTCTCATACAAATGAAATAAATTTCAACCAAACATGAGAACTATACCTACTGCTTTGCAAATTTGTATTCAGTGGTTTTTGGGTCCGGGAAAGCATCTTATGATAGTTCGAGAGCCCTCCCGCTTCTAGAAAGGTTGGGATCCCATGCAAATGAAAAACAAATTCCTGCATAACTTGAGAGCCAATCAAGCAAATGGAACCAAAATTAGTATGGGTGAGTTTTTGAAGGCAAGAAATGTTTTTGTGGTAATTTAAGAGCTCTCCTCACTCTGAAAAGGGGGGCTACCATACATACGAAACACAAATTTATACCAAACATGAGAACTATCCCTACCGCTATGCAAATTTGTATGCAGGGGTTTTTGGGTCCGGGAAAGGATCTTATTATAGTTCGACACATTTCCCGTCTTTAGAAAGGGGAGCTCCCATGCAAATAAAAAACTATTTTCTGCATAACTCAAGAACTAATCAAACAAATGGAACCAAATATGGCATGTGGAGGTTTTGTAAGCAAGAAATGTTTCTACGGTGGTTTGAGACCCCAAGCAAAAGAAACCAAATTTAGCATAAGTGAGGTTTTAAAGGCAAGAAAGGTTTCTATGATGGTTTCAGATTCCTCTTCGCCCTAAAAGGGGGGGGCTCCTATACAAATGAAATACAATATTCTGTATAACTCGAGAACTAATCAAGCAAATTGAACCAAATCTGGCATGTGGAGGTTTTTGTAGATGAATTCTGTTTCAATGCTAATTTGAGACCCCTCCCTTTTCTGAAGGGGGGGGGGGCGCCCATACAAATGAAACACAAATTTATGCATAACTCGAGAACTAATCAAGAAAATGGAACCAAATTTGGCATATGGAGGTTTTTGAAGGAGAGAAATGTTTCTATGATAATTTGAGACCCCTCCGCCTTCTAAAAGTGGAGGGAGGGATCTCCCATATAAATGAAACACAAATTTTTGCAAAACTCGAGAACTAATCCAGCAAATGGAACCAAATTTGGCATATGGAGGTTTTTGAAGGAGAGAAATGTTTTTATGGTCATTGAGACTCTTCCGCCTTCTGAAGGAGGGGTTTGCTCTCAAACAAACGAAACACAAATTTCTGCATAACTCGAGAACGAATAAAGCAAATGGAATCAAATTAGGCATGTGGAATTTTTTGAAGGAGAGACATATTCCTATGGTGGTTTAAAATCACTCTGCCCTCTTAATGAGGGGGGTCCCAAAGAAATGAATCGCAAATTTCTGCATAACTCGAGAACTAATAAAGCAAATGGAATCAAATTTAGCATGTGGATTTTTTTGAAGGTCAGACATATTTCTATGGTGGTTTGAGACTCTGAAAGGGGAGGGGGCTCTCATACAAATGAAACGCAATTTTCTGCATAACTCGAGAACTATTCAAGTAAATGAAACCACATTTGGCATGTGGGGGTTATTGGAAACAGAATTTTCATTTATATTAAAATGGATTTCTGTCTGACTGTCTGTCTGACCGATCGGAGTGAAAATATGTATGCAGGTATTTTTGGGACTGGGGAAGGTTCTTATGATTGTTTGAGACCACTTCCCCCTTCCGGCTCGCATACAAATGAAACACAAATTTCTGCATAGCTTGAGAACTAATCAAGCAAATGGAATCAAAAATGGTATGCGAGGTTTTTTGAATGCAAGAAATGTTTCTATGGTGATTTCAAACACAAACTTCAACCAATCCTGATAATTATCCAGGTAACTAAGCCTGAAGAATGTTCTGATAGAAGTTTGAACTCCTTATTACTCAAAAAAAAAAAAAACTCATTAAAAAAAAGCGTCAGTTCTATGTAATGTTCATTCATTTAGTTGCAGGCGTAGCAACGCTCGCACCGGGATCAGCTAGTGCTACGATAATTTTAACGAGTGATTGCTTCCATAAGACCGGAAATTCACATTGATGGAAAGAGTAAATATGACTGCAAGGGGCTTAGCCAAGACAGCTGCACAACGACAAAAAAACCACAGCAGGAATACCATCCGGACCAGGCGAAACAGAACTTTTTAATTTTCTCGACGCAGCAATAATCGTTTCTTCAGTGGTCAAATTTAAAAAATCCATTGGTACATCACGGGCAGCAGACTCAGCTTCATTATCACATGCTACTCTTTGTTCGAACACCGAAGCAAAGTGCTCCGCAAAAAGCTCAGTCGCTTCGGAGACGCAGGTAGCCTCTCTATCGCTCAGCCGTATGTTGGACGGAATGCTGGAGTTTTTCCTTTTGCTATTGACGAAACTCCAAAAGCTTCCAGGATTTCGTCGCAAATTCCATTGCACTTTTAAAACATGTGCCTTGTACAACGAAGTGTGGAGTCTACAAATAGCAGTGCTTGAACTTCCGCTTAGTATCAGCTGTTTTGCATCGTCTCAGTTTTGGCTGAGCCGAATTCCGTTCTCGTTTTAGCTTGCGAAGCAGCGGAGTACTTCATGAAGGGAAAATTGGACGTCTTTTGAGAGGTACATTCGAAGCCAGCCAATGTTTTATAACACCACAAAATCGACATTTCATCAACGTCAGTGCTATCAAGAATGTTATTCCAATCCAGAATAAAAACTGTATAAGCAAAGCGTTATCAATTTTCCGGTAATCGAGAGGTCTAACTTCATCATCCACAGTGTGGTTAGGGAGAATAGGTAATTGCAGGAGGGCAGCTAATGACAGAACAAGTGGAGGATGGTGCGTGTCGATCGGCAACAGTGCCACAGCAGACTCATCGATTTCCACATCGTCTTCATCATTATAGAACACAAAATCTAGCGTGCGACCAAGTTCGTTCTGCACTAAACTACGTTTGCTTAGATTAGAGAAATCCATCCCATCCAGAAGAACCGTACTAGCAGCATTCAGCGATGATGTTTCAGCAAGGCAGATCGAGCTATCTACGGATAACCATTGTAGTCGGGGTTGATTGTAATCACCACATACCAAAACTCTGTCGGTTGTTTCGCACAGCTCTTTTACGGATGCGAATTGAGCTTCCATGATGCTGTCGTCTCTGCTGCGGTCTGGTGGAATGTATACAACGGCCAGATTGAACCTACTACCTTTTATTTTCGTGGAAACACAAACTTATTCCAACTTACTGCCTTACTCGACATTCACAAGCGAGCTAGGATAACCCTGCGCTACAGCAATCAACACGCCACCAAAACTAGTTTCATCACTGTTGAATGAATTACGGTCGCAGCGGAAGATGATACTATCGTCAAGCCCAGGTTTTGTCAGAAAAATCGTCAATTTTAGTCCGAACTCCTCGCACGTTCTGAACGTAGACCCAGATGCGGTTGTCAAATAAGTTGGAAAACCCCCTCGCCTACTCCGAACACAGGAACGGAACGTCCTGGATGGCCAGCAGGAGATGAAAACGGCGATGGAGGCTTGACTGTGTCAGATGGCTGCTTTGTGATGAACGTTCCGTTGCTGGAGATCGTAGAAGATTGGATGGACACAGACTGAAGACATCATAAGTGCTGAAAATTGGATCTGATTCTAACATGCTGTGTGACGTCTCTATCATCGAAGATTTTAGTGGATGTGACAGATGGCCCGATGCGTCGCGCATACTATTTCTGTGAACTGGACGGGATTCGGCGTACGAAGGAGCTATATAGTTGTCATACTTGCCTGAGCTAGCAAGTCCCCGTCACCACGATTCTGAACACAGGAACAGAATGACTTGGATGGACGAAAAAAAATGGTAGAACAGGAAAAATGGCAGGGCTTGACTGTGTCGGGCTCAGGGTCTTCCATCATACTCTGTAATGTGCGTTCCGTTATCCATAGGTTTCTTATTGTTATGGAGTTGCTACGGTTGAAGGGGAGGAAATGATATTTTGGCTGGTACCCAAAAATCCGGTTTGGATGACAAATTTTCGAACTCTCTGAAATATATTCCTTTGGGTCAAACAGATGGATCTAGGGCTGCATCCCTCAACTTCGTATCAACACGGACTTTGAAGGATATGAACGTGAATTGTTTCAAATCATTTTGCGTATTAATTTTTTCAGATAGATTTGCTATTGGGTCTGCAGACAACTTTTCACTAACACAGAAATATCAGCTTCAGTAACATGTCGAGCAATTCTGGAAAAATATATCCAGAGCTTTTCTGCCGGTTTTGCAACCGTCTTCACTGTCATATTTCCTCTTTTGACTGATTTGGTACCAACGATAAGTTTAACACAAAGACGGGATCTAGGTGTTTCTTTAACACCTGTGTCACGGGCTCGTTTGATACTTGGCCAAGCAGATCGAACCTTATTTGAAGCAGAAATATCATTTGGGTACAATTTTTCAGCTAGTGGTTTGGTTACTGTCTTCGTTTCCTGAAGATCATTCTTTAATTCAGTCAGGGATTCTTTGATGAACTCCGATACGCCAGTCACAATCTCGTTCGGTGTAATGCGAGGGGAATCCTTCAGGGTTTTGAGCTGGTCAATACATACATTGCAGAACCAGAGAAGGTTCACGAAGTCCATATTAGGCCGCTTCTAGCCAACACATTTCAAATGTTCAGCTTTGTTGCAAAAATTGCATTGCATAAACTCGAAGGTTTTCACCGGCTTAGAGCACTGGTTGCAAATAGAATCCATTTCTACAGCCAGCCGACAGATGTACGTATTACTGTAGAAAGCTTTAGCTGATTTCTAGCTGCTACTCGTCAACAGATGGCGCTGACCACGAAAAATTAGTGATGACGTCAGGAAAGATGGTTATTTAAAACAACTGCCAATAATGTTCCTTCGGCACAGTTCAGATGCATCGATTCTATTATAATTTATTGCACCCAAACTACACACAGGTAACAAAGAACTCAGCAGAGTCAAACACCAAACAATAGGCACACGTTTGTCGATTTTGAGGCACAATAATACAATCTTTACTAATTATAGGGTTATAAACAACAACACGGATGAACTGCGATCTAAACGCGACGAAAGACAGTGATGAAGTGTGTAATTCTAATAGCATTGCAGTAAAACTGAACAACTTTGCTGAAGTTTCGAACCTACTCGGTGGTCTGAATCACGCTAAAAGATTGTTAAAAAAATCATCGTTAAAAAAATTACATCTACACTAACACCACGTAGAGACCGCATTTCAAACCATTCTCTCCATCACTTGGAAGCCCTTGACCTTCTTAATAACTTTGCTTATGGTTCGACTATTCTAGTTGGTCCTGATCACGAAAAAAAACTCGTTGAAAAATATTTTCTCCAACTTGCGGTAATCCTTGTTCTTCCGAACAACTTTGCTGCGGTCATTTTTTCAAGCAATCTAAGTTTTAAGATATAGTACCATAAATTGTACTAAAGCGTGTTTCAATCAAAATTTGGTCGACTTAAACTTGACGCATTTCCTTTCACCGTGCATGGAAATATTTTGCACACCTCTCATTTTGAAGATGTGTGCGTGATGCCTATATTTTGATTTTGAGATTATCACTTCAGTTATCAAAATGTCGTCGAAAGAAGAGAAGCAACGCGCAACCTTAACCTCGTCAAGCGGAACCTTAAGAAGCCTCAAAAAGCTATTGTGAGCGAGAAACAGTTCCAGGCAAACTGACGTTCTGCGGCCAAGGAGACTGTACAAAATCTTATGGCTAGACCCGGCAATTCGCATTCGGTAAAAAGGAAGCTTAGCTGAATATTTTTTCTGTATGCTGTATTAACTATGCTTGAAAAAGAAAAAGAATTTGACTTATTAATAAGAACTTTGACTTACACTCATTACTGTTTGACCAAATTTTGATCGGAACACTCTTTACTCTAGTGAGTTTATTATTTTATTAACTTTTCAAAGTAAGTCGATACTTTTGACTGGTAGTCAAGGCCAATTTTTCACAAATTCCTCGAATCAAATTTTACACCACCAAGAGGAGTCCTGGAGCTCAATTTTAAGGAAGAAAAAAAAATGAAAAGAAATGAGAAAAAGAAGCTAGTGTGGCAAATGCTCTGTGCATGTGGAAAATTCAGTCAGCCGTTTGTCACAACTGGAAATGTAAAGAGTGAAATGTACATCCAAGAGTTTCTTAAAAAGGGTCTGTTACTTCTTCTGAGACAATGGACTTAAATAATCTTGTTATGGCCAGATTTGCTCTTATGCAACAACGGTGAGAATAGTTAGATTAATCCTCCAAATTGTCCAGAAAATTTGAAAATCTGGTGATTTTGGACATTTGTTAGCTGGTTGTTGGGAAAGGCGACGAGAATAAATATAAAAATTTCAAGAGCTCAAAAAGAAGTGGACAAAGGTTGAGAATTGGGCTCGTCATATTCATCTACAGGATCCTGGAATTGAAGGGCTACATTGAAACAACTAGATAAATTGAACAAAACATTTTATATCAAATTCAACTCGTGACAGGGTTCAGGTCCGGATTTTCTTCGCTTTATGAGCCGGCGTCGAGTTCTGTTGGAAACCCCTATCCCTGGAACCAAAATGACGACTTGCCCACGGTTCGACGAGGTTCTGTAGAACGAGTTCTCGATACATATTTTGGTTGATCTTCACTCCTTTACTTACAAAAACCAGCGGAGTCTGGCCATCACGGTTGATTCCGGTCCAAATCATCGCCAAAGCTGGTGTCTGTCTCATGAGTTTTGGTCTTTCTGGCAACCAAACTCTGTTGCTTATTTACGAACTGCTGTACGGTGAAGAGTTTCTCGTATGTAAACACGATATTCTGTAACCTTCCTTCCGCGTCCGTATTCAGCAGTGTCTTCGCTCTTTTTACCCGTGCTTGTTTCTGCCTTACCAGAAGGTCTTGAACCTTCTGGGTCATATAGGGCTTGGTCTGAAATTTATCTTTTAGGATCTGACCTAGACTTCGTTCCGATACGTTTAGATCTTCAGCCAGTTTAGATGGACTTTGTCGAAGATTTCTCTTAAGGCGCCTTTTGACGGCCTTTGCCATGGCAGGTATCTTCTCCATGGCATCACCATAGCAGCTCCACGTCCGTTCATACCGTTTTTTGATACTTCTGGTCCCCAGGTATTAATGACCGTACGATGTACAAAACTGCTGTACACACGTAAATCTGACAGCTCACGAGCTATGTCCTGCATACTCTAATTGTTATGTATTGTATTAACCGAGCGTGGAGTAACGATTATGATGTAGAAGGAGATGTTCGCTCATCACAATGAGACATCAAGCGTGGACAGTAATGTTTGCTAGAATGAAAGATATGAAGAGAAAGTGTTGAAAGTTCCGTCAGTGTACTGTAGGTTGAAAATTATTGAAAATTGAGCGGATATGCTTTGCGTTATTGTTATTGTAATTGATAATGACTACAGGGTGCGGCAGAAAACAATGCGAAAATGTTCAAAGTTTAGTATTGGGTTAATTCGTGTAGCTAGTGACTAATTTCGAAAGTGAATTTGTTTATGTTTACTTTCAAGTGCTGCATCCAAACATTCTAATTGTTCTTTTGCAAATTCGTCGAAATGTTCGCGAAAGAAGTGATCACCGGTTTGTGCTCGCCCAGAAGAAGCCGAAAGAGATTGCCAAGGTGGTAGGGAGCCATTTGGCAACAGTTTACCCCATAAAAAAGTCCCTGCAGGATGGTCCTAAGCAGCGGAAGCCAGGAAGCGGACGTCCGCGCTTTGCACGCACGCCGAACGTGATCAAATCGGTCCGTGCAAAAATTGCTCGCAACCCGGTGCGTTCCATAAGAAAACTTGCAAAGGAAACCAATATTTCGGAGAAATCCATGCGGAGAATCATCAAAGAAGACCTGCATGCATCTTCCAGAGCCAGAGTGAAACGCCACTTGATTACGGACCGAGCCAAGGAACTACGAGTGACTCGTTCCAAGAGATTGCTTTCCTTGTTGAAGAAGGAAAAACTGATAATTCTGTTCTCCGACGAAGAGCATTTCAGAATCGATGCTGTGGCCAACAGCCGCACGGACCGGTTCATTTCACCGCAGAAAATAGAGAACGTTCCGGAAAAAGTGAAGTTCAAATTTCAATTCAAACATCCGGCTGGTGTCATGATGTTTGGCTTGGTGACATCCAACGGTTTGAAAATGCCGCCTGTTTTCATTGATGCTGGAGTTAAAATCAATATCGAAGTGTATATCGGTATTTTAGAGGACTAAGTGCTTCCCTGGGTGAAGGCAAACTTCTCCAAAGAACAAAACGTTGTCCTACAGCAGGATGGAGCGCCGTGTCACACGTCCAATCGAACCCAACAATAGTTGAACGATAACATGAAGTTTTGGCTGAAGGATTTGTGGCCCCCTAGCAGTCCAGATCTTAATCAGTTGGATTATTCGTTTTGGGCATATGTTGAAGCACGAGCCTGCAAAACATCACACTCTAGTGTGAAAACCCTGAAGTCAATCATAACACGTACATGGCAGTCAATGTCGGAGGACTACGTCCGAAAGGCATGCTCTGGCTTCCGGCGTCGGCTCGAGGATGTTATTAATAAAAATGGAGGACACATTGAATAAAATTGTTTAAAAGGACTTTATAAAGATAACTGCACTCGAAAATGTTGATATTATATTACTGCTTGAATTAGTTGAAAATGGGATTTGAAAGAAATAGAACAAATTTTCGCATTATTTTCTGCCGCACCCTGTAGTTGATCATTGCGATTACGTTCTATTGATATAAAACACAAGATTTTATTCTTTTTATTCTTTGTATACCTTGTTTAAAGAACGACATTGGTCTGTGAAATGCAAAATGAAGGAAAACACTAGATTGAAAATTTACTCCATAAATACAATATCTAGACATCAAAATGCAAAACAGCGTTAACAAACTGATACCGTTTGTTCGGATTCGATAACGAGATTATAATGTACAATCAGTTCTAAGATCTACCCATGTCATAATATAATATTTAAAGCGAAAATTTCTCAAAAGCCTCCAGATGTGCTGCCACTTTACGATATGCTCCACTGAGTAAATAAAGATTAAAGTTTGAACAACGTCAGTAACAATAGAGCACGCAACTGTTGAAACATGGCCACGAATTCAAAACTCATAAAGAAGCAGTTCTGCTTTGCAAGACACTCTCATTATTCGTCTTGCTCGGATTACGCCACTACTGGTAGGGAAAATTATGAAGTGTGTATTTTCTTCTTTTTTTCAACTGAAAATGGAAAACCGGATGAACCCCACTTCAACAAGTTGAAAAGCTAAGTGCAAGCCCTCCTGCTGGCCGTAAACTGCTGAACCGAGGTACGTACGGTGCCTCTCCAGAGAGCTGCTGCTCAAGTGTTCAAGTAATTGAAGCTACAGCAGTCCAAAGGCGGCAGGCAGTGCGACGGCCCTACGAGAAATACTTCACCGTCAATAAATAGTGAGAGGACAAGGAAAAATAAACGAAAACTTTCAGGATGAGTTATCTTCCGAACGGAATACATACTGCTACAAGTGCAGTCAGGTCTCCATTAGCACGGAGGATGATATTATCCATCCACCCTGATATCTCGGCTGTCCTGCAACCAGTTGAGTTGATTTTCTATATGTAGTATTTTTACCTTCCGGGTATTAGTATTTTTAGGAGCATAACAGCCGATGGTACCACCCATCGTTCTTTGGAAGACCCAACTGTAAACTGGCAAAATAGAGTACTGAGTCGTTTGGATCTATTTGGAGACTACTTATCCAAAATAGACTCGTGAGACTGTATGCAAATTTAAGTGCTGTTACTATATCCGGACCTTTTTCCGACTGTGTACAATGTAAACAACGCCAGCTGGCAAAGAATGCGAGCTGTAGAAGTGTGCAAGAAGGAAGCCTAGTAATGATTTGGTTTGTTCATGGAAATCTTCTTTTGTTTCGTCGCTTCAGTCCATACATCATTTACAGTTGGAGAACTTTGTGCTGGGAACAAAGCTCTACACATTCTCGCCCGACAAGCTTCATCAGAATGACATTCCATTTAACCTAAACGGATCCTTACTTTGTCATTATCACCACTATGTTTTCCGGATACCGAATCCATTACGAACAGAACTTTTCTTCAATGTGGCAATTCATTGTTATCTTTATTGTTCGTAACAAACTGTAGCAAGATAGAAATCGTTACTGGAGCGAGGAACTTTAGGAAAAAAACTGAATCTTTCCAAGTGTAAGGATGATAAATCCTGCAGATGACCGATGTCACGATAGATTTTTCATACTGATTGGATTTCATCATGATGCTATGGACAAAAAATATTGTTCATTTTTGGGAATCTCTTCTACCTTGCAACATTATAATCTCATAATTACACGCAGTGGTGGTAAATTTACTTTCTTCGCTACCCAGTCCTCATCTGCGCAGTGTTGAGGCTCACACACTGGGAATAGTTTTTAGATACAGTTCAAGTGTACGGAAAGGATAGAAAACAGAAAGAGAAAAATATTGCCCTAGGAAAGCGGAACCTATGCTCACCATAGTAAATATTTTCATCACATTCTGCAGTCATCCAACTTCAAACGTAAAAAGATGTTTAATTTCTCAAATAAATGGCGCAGTAACCAAGAATATATCATCCTGGCAAATAAAATTAGGTCTTGAATATAATTTAAAGCTTCAGAAACGTTTCGGAGACTTAAATTTCGTAATAATAATGAGCAGTAAGATTTTCAACACAATTTCATACCGTACTAGGGAATATACTCTAGCCAGACACCAAGTTTTCTTTTTAATTGCACTATATCCTCACACATTTTCGTTACGTAATTGCACAAACCATAAAAATCACACTTCACTTATTACACTAGCCACACGAGAGTCTACGAATACGTAATAAAATACTAAAAAACTATGGGATTAATTTTCACAATAATATAAATACGCTTGCACCTATTCTGAACCGTGTTTACAATCGACATAATCGCTTGATGTTGCACTGCTCACATACTGTATAGCATACACATCAACGCTAGTGTACGTTTTCAATCATTCATAAAACATTCTATGCCAAGCGTTGTGGTGAGTCTTGTTGTCAATATTCTCATGGGAGAATAACAAACAAACCCTTTCATTTTGTCTTGGTTATATGCATGCTACCCAGCACACGTGAAGTGCTATCAAATCATCTTCTTCATTTTTGGGTGTAGTTGTGAAGAGCGTTAACTTGTTTGTATTTTTTTCTTGAAACCAGTACGATTAACATATGTACACAGATGGGGTTAATGTTTTTCGTGATATTATTATAATAGATCCATAGCAGTGGCAACTTTTCCATATTAAATTGGAAGAAAATTATCAGAATCGAATGTTTAGTGTATTGCTAAGCGATTAACGGTAAGTGAACGAATAAATTAGGAATAACTTGTGTACTCAGTGTTCGGTATTCAGTACATATTCACCGATTTCCACTGGAAGTCTGCTTGTTGAGCTCAAGATAGATTCTTCTTCCCTAGATATATGTAAAATACTGGTTTTTCACTGATCTAATCTCATTTAATCCAATACAAACGCAGCCAGTATGAGGATCCTGTAAATTATTGGGCTAGATGATGTCCAATTATTTTTCTGTCAATATTGATGCTTGCAGCACATCAATGGCATGGTACAAGCGTCAAAATGGACAGGCCTACTGCTTTGTATCAACAGCAAACAATATTGCGTAAAACGAGTTGGATAATTGAAACCTTACATATTTGAATTGAAACCTTACATACAGTTACCTGAAATTGATCATAAAAGAAAGCTGCAAAACCTGAATTTTGAACATAACGAATCAACTTTAACAAGTGATATGGCACTTCAAATACGAATGAAATATGTGAAAATATTATAATGCAATGCTGTAAATTATCAAAAATAAAAATTATTGCTGAAATGAGACTCTAATTCTTGTCAGGTTGCTCATAGCTCCTTTCACATGGTTTTGGTAAGCAACCATCATTATACTGAACACCCCGAGCTAATTAAAGACTGGACTCGGAAAAAATGAGACACACAAAAATTATCACCAAAAATTCATTTTAAATCGTATCCTTCTCAAATTTTCAAGGATTCAATAATTATATATAAGCTATGTTTTTGCATAATTTATTTATTGAATTTTCTCCCCCAAGCTGAATGCTCGTACATTTCTCTTAACACTGCTCATGAGATCTTGGGCGAGGCTTTGTCCATCTTCGTTACACGATTTCTCCCAGTTTTTTTTAAAGCTTCATCGGTTTTGAATGTTTTTTCCGTTTTTCTTCAACTTCTTCATCATTATCGCCCAAAACTTTTCGATCGGACGAAGTTCAGGTGTATTTGGCGGGTTCACATCCTTCGGAACCACATTAACGCCCTTCGCTTCGTAGCAATCCATTGCAGGCTTGGCGTAATGGCACGAAGCGAGATCCGGCCAGAACAGCGTGGAACAATGGCGAGAGCGGAGGAAAGGCAGCAAGTGCTCCTGCAAGCATTCCTCTCGATAAATCTGCCCGTTTATGGTGCCGGTTGTAACGAACGGCTTGCTGTACCGTCCGCACTCGCAGATCGCCTGCCACAACAGGTATTTCTTCGCGAATTTGTTCATCTTTCTCTTCCGGAACTTTTCCGGAACCTCCATGCAGGAGGTACCGAAAAAAAGCTCAAGGCCGGGGATTCGTTTGGTGTCCGCCTTGATATTTGTCTAGGCGTCCATGACAACAGTTTCCGCGCACGCAATTTGGCCACCGTGTTTTGTTTGTCAGGTTTGGCGCCTTCCTGACCTTAAAAACACTTAGCCCGGCCGCATCATGGTCTGCTGGACGAACCACTTCGACGAATTGACCTTATTGGCCACGGCTCGGGTGGAAAGGTTTGGATTATTCATAAAGTACTGCCTTATCTTCCGCGCCTTCTCTGGGTATTCCGATTTTAGTTTTCGGTCGCTTCCAGCGCGCTGCTCGATGGTCTTCGTCCCCTGGAACATCTTCACAACGCGGGACACGGTGAAATGGTGGATTCCAAGAATTTTGCCGATCCATCTGTGCGACTGACCAGGATTATCGATCACCGTTCCCAAGATTTGCTGGCGTAGCTCTTCTTGTTTCGAACGCATCTTGAAAACTACTTGACAGATCGCGCACACATTGCACACTTAAACATAACACTCTAAACTAGTATTACTCAAAATTTCATTAGTTTTTATTCACGCGATAAAAAGTTACACCCGAAACAAAGTGTCGCATCTTTTCCGAGTCCAATCTTTAGTTCAAAGAAAATTGAAAATATGCTGTAAAATAGTTCTTAATCCCTAATTTGATTGATTTATTGATAGTTATTATAACACAGAAGTAAAAAACCAAGGCAGGTAAAAAACCAAAAAATTAGTGCGTTATACCAAAAGGTGTAATGATAGCATTTCACCAGATAAAAAGCAATATGAATGTGTCATACAATATAACGTTTAAATTAACTGACTTTTTTCGGATGGTGATAAAAAAGCTAAGACAGATAATTGCTTTTGATAAATTTCCCTTGGAAAGTAATTATTTAAGCTAACTTGCAAAAAAATTTGACGCCGTTGCTAGCGGCCTTTCAGCTGTTAACTGGAACATTCACCATGGCGAACGAAAACATGCGTATAGGCATGTTTTCAAGTTCTTTCTTCGTTTTATTTTTCAATTCTTCCACAGTTTTTGCGACGAAATTGTTGGAGTAGATCTTACGCTTCAGGTTGGCCCAGAAATTCTCGATGGAACGCAGCTGGGAGACGTTGTGTGGGTTCGCTGACTTGGGTAGCACATCGATATTCAGCCGCTCCATCGTCGCTCGTAGACGATCGATCTGGCCAGAACACCGCGTCTTCGCCCTTATGGTATTTCTTGATGAACGACGCAACTTCCGGCAGGCATTTCGTACTATAAACTTCCCCGTTCACGCCCAGTCCGGAGCGAAAGAAGAGCGCCTTTGATATCCCCTTCTCACTGATTGTCAGCCATAGCAGCACCATCTTGGGGAACTTGGTGTGTGAAATGAACTTCACGTCGGAGCTCACTTCCTTCGTGGGGAAAGTAAGCTACGAAGTGCCCTCCCAGTCGTTGCCATCCAGGGTGAGATAGGTCCCGTCGTCTATCACCACTGCCACGTCGTGTCGCCGGAAAAATCGAGTTGACCATCTTATTCAGCCGCTGCCGCTGCGTCATTGCCTGCCGCTCGGAAAGCAGTGGACGTGACTTCCGCTTTCTGACATGTATGTTCATGTTCGCCAGGTACTTTTTCACTGTTTGGCCGGTTGAACCGATCTCTTCGGCAACCTTTGGAGCTTCTTGTCACTCAGGGTCGCCGGCCGTCCGGAACCGGGCTTTCTTTCGATGCTCTGATGGTTATCTTATAGTGCCAAGATAGTGTAGATGCCTGAACGGGCGTATCTGGCGTTCACGAGTACCACACGAGTTCGACTGATAGAGGTGTCAAATTTTGTCTTCTGTCTCATGGGTTATTATGATTGTTGCTGAATGTGTAGTTTTGTCAGTGTGGGTGAAGGTAAACTCATGAAAAATCGTCAATTTTTTCCCATGTTTTGCTGTGATTCGTTACCCAATAATGATTTCAAAGACAAACTTATGATCCGGATGATATATGCGTGGGGAAAGAACCCATTGTCACGTTGTGAAACTGTTAGTTTCCTTTGATCCAAATTTCATTCCACCATATTTTTTGTAGCTTATTTCATGGTCAAAAATGGGACAGCAGAGTTAATTTGTTTCTGCCGCTTGGAAAATTAAGCCTTCGTATTGAAATTTTATGATTGTGATTAATTATAATTTTTCATGAAAAGCAATTTAGAATAACTACTCGTAAACTGTAAAGTCAATACGGTATTTTCAAAATGATTTTTAATACATCATTTTTTTCAGACAGAGCTAGCAAACATTCAATATCGTTTAAAAATTACAATAGATTTTTTTACAATTCTTGTGCAAATGAAGTGTCATGTATATTTCAATTCATGTTATTTTATTTGCGACTGTTATATGGAATCAATTTCAATCGGGTGCGTTAAAATAAAATTGTTTTTATTAACTGTTTGATATAATTAAGGTTAATTAATTTACTCTCTCAAATTCCAATAACATTCATGTCATTTCGTAGAATCACGGTAAATCCGTGGCCAAACCCAATTTAACGGCTTCCACGAAATCAAGAATTCTTACTAATTTCCGCTTATTGAGCTTACATTTATTCTTCTTCTTACTGCCTTTGATACTCTTCTTAACAAGTTGTCGCCTGCTCTCAACATAGTTTATATTTTAGAAAGCGCTTCCACCGTTATTAGTTGTGAGCATTCTATATCAACACCAAAGCATGAATTTTTGTATTGAGTGGCAAGCACAATGATACCTACTATATGCCCAGGCGAGTCGAGGAAATTTCCAACCCGAAGGCAACTCCGAAAGATAGACCGTGCCTTTACCGAGTGAGCCATCTGAGGCCCCTACTCACAGATATAATCATTTGCAAATACATACAAAATTGAAACCACACTCGATGATGAGTTCTTTCCACCACTGTAATCGAACGCGTTCAACTTACAAGCCATTCTTCCCACACCATCAATCGAGCAATTTTGATCAATTGAAAGCCAATATAATTGATAGCTCATCGTACAAGATAAAGCTATTTTCCTAAAATGGATACACCGCATCTACCGCAGAGAAGTTATGTTTGTAGTTCCACTACCAAACAGTTGGGAAAATCCAAGCCGAGCTGAACGAGCACAACTTTTAGCTGTTGAACAAAATTAATAAAACTTATCGGTACTTTGTGAAAATTTTCATTACAACTTTGGGCCAAAGTTTCCTCAACTGACCCCACCCCCTCCGGGCTCCCGCTCGCGTAAGCGTAACGTTATCCTTATCCAAAAACTCCAACCTGAAAGCCAAGTGATTCCTAAGAATTTACTGAAAACTCAGACAACCGTGAGTTTCTAACGCTCCAGTTGGAGAAACGAGGTAGAATTTAAGCAGCTTAAAACAAGGACGAAGCAAATTTCACTGTAAGGCACCGCGATAACCGGTGAGACCGCCAAACTACGACGAGGAACCGCTATGACGGGAATGAGGGGAAGTTGTTGTGTAAATAAACAAATTTCCCGACAGCTGCTAGTCGCATTTTCTCCTCCCAGGAACGAATGAACCCAGCTGCTTCAGCCAAGCAAAGTCATGATTCATTTCCTGGCGGTGGAGGTAGGGAGGTGCGATAGAGGATGAGATTCTTGCGGGCGAGACTGGCGGAGTGAAGCTCGGGTGTTAATTACAATGGCGCGGGATAAATTGAGCGTGAGATATTGATAAAATAAAAATATCAAGATCAAGGCTGCAGCGAGCTTGGAAGGGTGGAAAGTTCCCCCCGGAAGCGCTGGATGGTGCAATGATTGCGCAATCATTTACTTTGCCATTTTCCGTCTGTCGAGTAGGATGGAGAAATTGATGATGGATGGCATGAAGAGTTATTTTTTCATCGAAAAGTATCGTCTGGCGTGTGTAGGTTTGTTTGTAGGAAAATTTCCTTGCATTGGTTGTATTGTTACAACTAATCTTTGATTGATCTAATATTTTAGCTCCAATGTCGCTTATGACCCCTGGGTATACAGTCGGGAACCGATCTTTTCGGGTTCGTTCTTTACGGTAATGTTTGCATTACACAAAAATAGACAAAATTGCCCATTTTTCTTGAGTTAACCTTTAGTTAACCTTCACCCGAACTGACAAAACTACCCATGCAGCTTCAATCATAGTAACGCTTGAGTCAGCAGACAAAATTTGACAGTTCTATCAGTCAAACTCTAACAATGATGGCAAAAACAGTGAAGCAACTCCGTTCGGAAGCGTGCACGTTAAAAGAACGGCACCCCGTCGCGTCGAAAACGGACATCGTGCGGCACTGTGTGGACGCCGAATACGCCCGATCCGGCATCCACAACATCTCGGCACTATTAGACAACAATCAGAACATCAAAAGAAAGCCTGGTTCCGGACGGCCGACGACCCTGAGCGACAAGAAGCTCCAAACGATGCTTAAGAGTGCGCTTGGCCGGGAGGCCGGTTCAACCGGCCAAACAGTGAAAAAGTACCTTGCGAACATGAACATACATGTCAGAAAGCGGACGTCACGTGCACTGGTTTCGGAGCTGCAGGCAATGACGCAGCGACAGAGGCCGAATAAGATGGTCAACTCGATTTTCCCGGCGAATCGCGACATGGCTGTGGTGATGGACGACGATACCTATATCACCCTGGATGACAACGACTGGCAGGGCATTTCGTATTTTACATACTTCCCCCACGAAGGAAGTGAGCTCCGACGTGAAGTTCATTTCACACACCAAGTTCCCCAAGAAGGTGGTGTTGTGGCTTATAATCAGCGAGAAGGGGATGTCAAAGCCGCTCTTCTTTCGCTCCGGACTGGCCGTGAACGGGAAAATGTATAGTACGAAATGATTCCGAAAGTTGCGTCGTTCATCAAGATACACCATAAGAGCGAAGACGCGGTGTTCTGGCCGGATCTGGCGTCGGCCAACTACTCGAAGTGATCGTTGGAGGAGATGGAGCGGCTGAATATCGATGTGGTACCCAAGTCGACGAACCCACTCCAACGTCTCCCAGCTGCGTCCCATCGAGAATTTCTGGGCCAACCTGAAGCGTAAGATCTACTCCAACAAATAAAACGAAGAAAGAACTCAAAAATATGCCAACACGCATCTTTTCGTCCGCCATGGCGAATATTCCGGTCAACTGCCGGAAGTCCGCTCGCAAGGGTGTAGAATTGTTTTGCAAGTTAGCTTAAATAATTACTTTTTTTTATCACCAACCGAAAAGAGTCTAATTTTTTAAATGTAAACATTATCAAATTCTACGGATTCGTTCTTTTCGGGTAAACCGTTAAGATCGAAAGCCGAAGCTTATGTGATTTTCATTAATTGGGGAAAGTTGTTTCAAGTGATAAACATCTACTGTCTTCAGCAGAATTGTTGTACGTGGTTGGACCAACAAATATGTGTAGTTGTATTCCGGTTTAGTTGAGAAGTCATTCGCTAGAGGCGCTTTACTTTCGAGATTCTAAGTATGAATGCTGTGTCGTGTCGGGAGGGGTAATTGGTTGTATCCTAGGATGAGAGCCTCACAATTTAGAACATATCCATCTTCAGTAGACTTATCCTAGTGGCCAAGCCCTTCCTAGAGGTGGTCACACTAGTTTGGAATTCGGTCACTTCACGGCGCTAGTGTGCATATAATCTTCCAGTTTGTGATTGCTATATCTCGAGAGCCTTGCTAGTTAGGACGATGCTTTCTTCAGAAAACGTGTGCGTGGCCAAGTCCTTCCGAATAGTGGGAAAATTTGTTCAGGGTTCTCTCACTACGCGGCGCTAGTGTACATATAGTTCGAAGTTGTGAAGGTTCTCATAAACCTGACAAAAATGAAATTTATTGGCACCTCTTACTGCCATAACAAAATCAAATTGAATCCTAGTGGCTTTAATAAAACTCTTAATAACGCTTAATAAAGCTGGTTGATTTTGGCAAGGTTACTTGGAATCTCTTGTGTTGGTTATTATTCGCCACGACGTTCATTTTCATTTGTTCCGGAGCGGGTGTCTACATGTTTCACAGTGGCCAGGATGGCTGTTAGGTACAGTTGTATGTGGCAAAAAAACTAGAATTGTTTTACTCGCTCATATTTACCATAAAAAATTCTGCTATTCCAATCTGGCGGTGTGTAGTTGTTATATTCGCGCTTTAATAAGGAGTTGTACGACGTCAAGACTAGAGGGAAAGTTCGTGGTTTGTCGTAAGTTCATCGACTTGGTCTGACCAAAACAATCGAGAGAGTAATTATTTACTACACAGCGAAAGAGAACTAATCCTTTGTGATTTGGATAAACAGGGTTCAAAAAGATTTTCCATTCTGTTTCTCTTCAACGCAACAGGGTCCTTAATTACGACACCACTCGTTATAAACTCGCGAATACGAGAGCAATTCACAAATAGCCGGAAGACAAGCTCCCTGTGCACTACCGGAGCAACAAAAGGGGTTGGATGACTTTTTGCAGACTGGATTGACAATTCTCAAGCCAACAATTAAAGTTTTATTGTGGTTTTTAAGTATACTTACAGGCTAAATCATGATCTTCAGAACCCTCATAAAACCAAAATTGTTACTTAGGTTTTGTACTGGAGCTAGAGAGGTTTTGCGCCGCCCAAAATTTTGGATTTAAAGCAATGCAATGCAAAATCTTAGGCAAACATTCTTTTAAGGTGAGTTAGGTATTGACCGATAGGTTATGAAGTTAAGTATTTGATCCACACGAAGTGGTCACGCCATATGAATAATTTAAACCAGGCGCTCTTTAGACTAATCTTATGTATCTTATTACCTCAATTATAACAAGGATTAAAAGCAAAATAAAACCTATGGTCTATTCCTGATTGACGACAAAAAATGCATATGAAAATACAAAATCATAACCACTAACCGACCACACATCGTCGCCCGGCTGCAGCAGATCAGAAATACATATATGATAAGTTTTGGTTTCTGTTTCTCCTGAATACATTAAATTTAATTTTGAGTGAGTGCGTGTGTGTGGGAGAGAGCGTGTTTAGCTTTAGTTTGTTTTCTGTGTTTGATTGTTTATAATTGCGTTAGTGGTTGAGCACCATAGGCGAGCCATGGATGGTTTTTCGGAAGACGAATCATCCATGGCGCGAAGTAGTGGGGTAGCTCATAAAGTTACCCGATCACGTGCATATCCAGATAGTTCCGGCTGGTCCGTGGTTGTTATTTTCAGCTAAAACAAAACCTTTGATCTTTTAACAGAT
>JASCZW010000866.1:0-137035 GCA_034211315.2 Aedes japonicus | reverse complement strand
ATACACTAAGGTTTTTTTGCACGGTTTTTTTTACACGGGTTGTTTTCGGTGATAACTACAGAACGGAACAATTTATCGATCTAATTCAAATCACATTTTACGTTTTGGGCAAAAAGTAATCATTTGGCAGTTTTTCAAAAAAAAAAAAATCACAATTTTTGGTGTAAATACTCAAAATTTTAAAAACTGTATTTTGACCATTGCATGGAAAGGTAACGCATACAAACAAAATCGGAGCAATATAAAATGTTTAAGCATGTGAATTTATCAACTCTATTTAGTCTTTGTTTTACGCGGTTCCATACTAAAAGTGGAACGAAAAAAAAAACCCTAGTGTACTTCTCACCATCGCCTACTTCAATCAGATAATAACTTCTCAACATGGTTGAGAATAATCGGCTTACTAAAGCAACGTGGTTACTCTTCTCTTTTGCCTTATAACAACCGCATTCATAATTTTCACTTGATATTGGTAATCAACATTCATGGTTATTGACTTTCCCAAAAAAAGTAAACTCAACTGTCATGTTCTCATAATGATAACAACATCGGCAAAGCCCATTTTCTCGACCCATAAAACGATCGACGCAAATGGCCTTGTTGTCGATTGTTTACGGTTTTAATTTTGCCATCAAATAATACCCTTAACCCATTCACCACAACCCCCACTGTTCAAGCCCATCAACCGAACGGAAGTTTCGTTTTGTCCAGTTCCGGATCTAGTAAAAAAAAACACGCATGGTGTCCACAGAGAAAAAAAAGTAAAAGTGAAATGAAGGGGCCAAGTCGAATAAAAAATCAAGAACCACCAGGTTTGGAAAGTGGTGAACTGGAGGAAGCAAATCGAATGAAAGTGGAAATCATCGACATTCGGTGAGTCTTTTGATCCCACGTCTTTTCCGTCAGCTCCCTTGAGAGGGCTTCGAGGTGTGAAACTACTATCATGATTCCGATTATACAACGTGTTACAGTGTCGCTTTTCAGTGCCCTCGGTTTAACGGCGGTTGGGTTTGGTATTTTCATCAGACAAATTAAATTGTAGAAAATACGACCGCCGACCAACAACCGGTGAATGGCAAAAACTGTCACCACAACCCCAACTTTTTTTTTCTGCGCTATCCTGCTCCTGTTATCGTCTCTGTGTCATCCTTTCGGTTTCCCATCTCGGATTTCATACAGCGGACGACCTGCTGAATTCAAAATGGGTAAAACCTGGGAGCAATTTCGTGATATAGACGGGAATTTTTATTTGAAATGTGCAACTCGGCGGATGGGTCTTGCCCGAGGGGGACTGCATGTGCCACTTGAATGCTCTATCGATGTTTCGCCAACTTCGTGGATCGTTGATGGGGCACACAATCCCTTTTATTTGTTTTCGTTATTAGAACAAACATTTTTTCCATGAAGAGATGCGCGATCGTTTAGGCGAAGTGGTTTTTCCCCCTATCTTCAAAAGCGGAATGTTGGGATACCAAATATAATATTTAAATTCCATCCTGCATCGTCTAGGTAGGCTGAATGGAAAATAACTTTGTAAAAATGATGTGACATTTTCCTCGCAAACTTTTCGATAACATCCTGAGTTGTTTATCAACTGAGACCGGGAGACGGTTCTCACGATATAGACAAATTAAAGTGGACTCCACAATAACTCAGTGCACATCATGTGTATTTAACGCATGCCAATCACTTCTAATCGCTCAAATCCAAATTCCAAAGACACCCAAAACTGCTTTGAACGACGTCTTCAAGTGGCACGTAGTTCCCACCACAATTCATCCATTGAAGTCGCCTCGCATCAGCAAAGGCACCATTCACCGGCAGGAGCATCCAGGCGAACAAGCGACATTTGTATGACGGCAACTTTTTCAGATTGATCTGACCTGTTTCGGTCGTCTGGCTTCCAGCCACACACACACCCACAAACGCACACCCACCTACACGATACGCTACGTGAGCAGCATTCCAACATCCAGCGCATTTTTTATTTCCCACACAGCAGCGAGGCAACCATCAGTACCTTAATACCAGTACGAAGTAGGCGGGAGGAGATAAATTGTTACCCGCTTGTTTTTGACGTTCCATTCACGTAGCCCGCTATCCTGCGTTGGAAAAATGTTCTCGATTCCGGCGCGAATTACGGAAGAATACGGACACGGCTTGGTCCTCGGTGGGTGTCCTTGCCGAGTATCAGGAAAAATTAAAAAATGGAAAATTTGCTGTTCCATTGTTTCTTGCAATGCGGAGGAGCGCAGCAACCGACGCCTTAACAGAGCACTCGAAAAAAAGGAAGACAGCAAAGGTCCGCCGCTTACTGCTTCTGGCTGTCAGGAAGACGGGCGAAAGGCGAAAATCCAATTAACATACACACATGAACGGAATATAATGCAAACAAAGGATGACGTCGGTGCTTTCGGTTCGGTCCGTTTGCGAAATGATGCTGGTGAAATGAAAAATTGCGACCGTTGTGAAAAATGGCCACTCCGGATGGGGTGAAATTAGTTTTTCATGCTCTGATGGAGAATGAGAGCTGAGCTGTTTTTATGCCGGAGGTTGATTCCGTTCTAGTGTGAGATGTCACTCGACAAAAAATGATGTTGATTTGGAATGAAGATAATAGCTTAAGAACGTGCAGGTCCTTTCCGATGTTCTATTGATAGAAGAATGATTCGGTGGAACTTGCTTCAAGTATGGAAATGAGTTAATAAGATACTTAGATTAACTTCTATGTTGCACCGAGAGTAACTCAAGCATTCCCCAACAAGGGGTTAAAACTTCTATCAGAACATGCTGCTTTCCCCACGAAATACACATTTTGTGCTTTAGTTGCCATGAAAATATTCGTGTTTTCTCTGGAGAGAGGAGTCTAGAACTACAAATCCTCCCAAAATCCCCACATACCCAGTTGCTTGATTAGTTCGCGAGATATGCACAAATTTGTGATTCATTTGTATGGGAACCCCCCTTCCAGGCGGAGAAGGAGTCTCGAATCATCACAAGAACCTTCTCCGGCCCCAAAAACTCCTGCATACAAATTTTTATAACAGTAGGAAGAATTTTCTTGTTTGGTTGAAACTTGTGTTTTATTTATATGAGAAACTCCCCCCCTCGCTTCAAAAGAGGGTAAGAGTCTTAAATCACATTGGAAACAGTTCTTGCCTTCAAAAACCTCCACCTGCCAAATTTGGTTCGATTTACTTGATTATTTCTCGAGATATGCAGAAATTAGTGTTTTATTTGTATTGAAGCCCCCCCCCCCCCATCCCCCTCCCTTATAGACGAGAGAGGAGTCTCGAACCATCATAAGAACTTTCTACGGCCTAAAAACTCTAATTCTCATGTTTGATTAAAATTTGTGTTTTATTTGTATGAACCCTCCTCTTTCAAAGAAGGGAGGGATCTCTAACTACCATGGAAACATTTCTTGCCATCAAAAACCTCCACATGTCAAATTTGCTTCCATTTGTTTGATTAGTTCTCGAGTTATACAAAAAAATTCCGTTTAATTTGTATCAGAGCCATCCCCTCTTGAAAGGGGAGGGGTCTCAGACTATCAGAGAAACATTTCTTATCTCCAAAAACCACCACATGCCAAATTTTGTACCATTTCCTTGATTAGCTCTCGATTTATGCAGAAATTTGTGTTTAATTTGTATGGAAATCCCCCCCCCCTCTTCTGTCAGACAAGGGAAGGGTCTTAAACCACCATAAGAACCTTTTCCGGTCCCAAAAACCATAATTCATAACAGTAGGAAGAATTCTCATGGTTGGTTTAAATTTGTGTTTCATTTGTATGAGGGCAACCTACACCCCCCCCCCCCTCCCCTACCAGAAAGCCCCACCTCTCTCGAGCCACCGTGAACACATTTTTTGTCTCCAAAATCCCCACATGCCAAATTTGGTTCCTCTTGCTTTCTTAGTTTTAGAGTTATGCAGAAATTTTAGTTTCAATTGTATGAAAGCCCCCAATCTAGGAGAAGGGAGGGGTTTCAAACCATTATAGAAACATTTTTCGCCTCCACAAAATCCCACATGCCAAATTTGGTTCCATTTGCTTGATTATTTCTTGAGTTATGCAAAAATTTCTGTTTCATTTGTGTGAGAGCCTCCTCTTCTAGGGAGGGGAGGGGTCTCAAACTACCATAGAAACACTTCTCGCCTCCAAAAACTCCCACATACTAAATTTTGTTTCCTTTTCTTGATTAGTTCTTGAGCTATGCAGAAGTTTGTTCTACATTTGAATGGGAGCCCCCCCTTTCAGTGATGGGAGGGGTCTCAAACTATCATTAGAACCTTCCCCGGCCCCAAAAACTCTTGGTTCAGTAATCAGACAGACAGACAGACAGACAGACAGACAGACAGACAGACAGACAGACAGACAGACAGACAGACAGACAGACAGACAGACAGGACAGACAGACAGACTAGACAGACAGACAGACAGACCGACAGACAGGACAGACAGACAGACAGACAGACAGACAGACAGACAGACAGACAGACAGACAGACAGACAGACAGACAGACAGACAGACAGACAGACAGACAGACAGACAGACAGACAGACAGACAGACAGACAGACAGACAGACAGACAGACAGACAGACAGACAGACAGACAGACAGACAGACAGACAGACAGACAGACAGACAGACAGACAGACAGACAGACAGACAGACAGACAGACAGACAGACAGACAGACAGACAGACAGACAGACAGACAGACAGACAGACAGACAGACAGACAGACAGACAGACAGACAGACAGACAGACAGACAGACAGACAGACAGACAGACAGACAGACAGACAGACAGACAGACAGACAGACAGACAGACAGACAGACAGACAGACAGACAGACAGACAGACAGACAGACAGACAGACAGACAGACAGACTGTAAGTTAACGTGGTTCGAGCTCGGATTCCCCAGCGCCCACCTCACCAAGGAGTGACAACCGGCACATTAGGATCAAAGCTAGTGAGATCCTAAATTACGGCATACTGGTCATAGCATCGAATAAGTATACGACATGGATCAACGGTTTGGACTTGACGCACAGGGCTTGTAGTCGGGCTATTCTGCTTCCTCAGTATGGAAGGGTGACACCTTCCAAAAAATGGCAAGTTGGCTAATGGTGCCGCTGCCTCCGTCCCGGTAAAACCTCAGCTTAGGTGGGTGGTAGGCTCAGATGTTACATTCCCAAGCAGCACAATACAATCACAAATAGTTGTAGTAACTTGATTATGACTTAGCAAGTCATATTCATGTTATCTCAACTGACTAGCAACAAGTGTGCTACTAGGGTTCCTGACTTACGCCGATCCGGCTCTGAACACGGCCCCAATGAAGGACCTTGTCTACCCTAGCATGGCCTTTCAGCTTCAAAGATAACCACGGGATCACGATAGGCGACTATCTTCAGCATGTGGAGATAGCGATTCGGAGGAGGGACCCAACAAAATTGAGGACAACGAAGGAGACACAAAATTAAACGACGATGGCAAAACGCCAGACAACGAAGACGGAAGTGCAATATTGTTCGCAAGAAGTGGAATGTTAAAGAGGTCACCAGTGACGAAATCGGAGACCACAGCAAGTACCAATAGTAGCAAGTCACAGAGGTTCCTGACCCAGATGTTCAAGGCAAATGAGAGTGTGAGTGAGTGAGTGAGTAACAGTTATGGCAGTCAACAACAGAGACAAAGTGTGACGTTGCAATTATTGCGGAACGGTATCGTGTTCCTCCCGATAACGGAAACTAGATAGCAGATATAGCTGTGATGGTTGCGATACAAGTGATGGGCAGATTCCTCATCCAGGAAGTAGTATTCAGTTCATGCGAAGGGTTCGTGATCGTCAAAAACAACGGGATCTTTGTATGCAGCTGTTATGCAACCCCAAGTTGGACTATGGAGCTGTTTCACCAGATGTTGGATGCACTGACTGAAAAGCTCATCGGACGATGACTGAGAAGCTCGTCGGAGGAGACTTCAATGCTAGAAGGTGCAGCCTGCTAGAAGCTCTGGCAAAGCTGGAAGTTACACTGTAGAACGTAGGTTCCGTTAGCACTTTTCGCAGGGACGGTCGTGAATCCGTCATCGTTGTTACCTTCTGTAGGCCGTCGCATATGACAATTTTGAACTGGAGAGTGTGTGAGGAGTATACCCATAGCGACCATCTGGCGATCTGGTATAGCATCGGCCAGCGAAATCCTGTCGTAATACTGTCGAAGGACAAATAGTTGCGAGCGGAAGTGGAAGATGAGGGTCTTCGACAAGTAACTCTTTGTTTAGGCACTTCTGTTCGACAACGAACTTTCGAACCGGAACGCGCACGAGGTGACGAATACGTTAGTAAGGGCATGTGACGCAACCATGTCGAGGAAACTGGAGCCGTGGGACAAGCGACGCACAGCTTACTGGTGGAATGAGCAACTCAGCATGCTTTGCACTAGTTGTCTCAGAACCAAAGACGTGTCCAGAAAGCTTAAACCGCAGCAGGCAGAGAGGTGCACAGGGGTGGTGTTCCGAGCGACGAGGACCAAATAAAAACAAGAGATAAGACTGCGCAAGACGAACTGCCACAAAGAGCTATGTCGAGCCGCTGATTTTGACCCATAGGGCGACGCGTACCGTATTGTCGTGGCGAAAATCAAAGGCACATCAATGGCCGCAGAGCTATGTCCAGCAAAACTTAAGGTTATCGTAGACGGACTTTTCCCGACGCACGAGCCAATAACTTGGCCACTCTTAAGGAGCACTCGGACCGGATGGAATCCCTAACGTGGCTTTGAAGATGGTGATTTAGGCATTACCGGAAATGTTCAGAGATGTGCTAGAGAAATGTCTACAGGAAGGCCCAGATAGCTGAAAATACAAAAACTAGTGTTGCTGCCGAAGCCAGGAAATCCTCTGGGGGATCCAGCATCGTACATATAGGCCAATATGCCTGTTGGATACGCTTGGAAAACTCCTGGAGAGGATCATCCTTAACAGACTAACGAAATTTACCGAGAGCGAGCTCGAGCTATCGAGGAAGCAATTCGGTTTCCGGGAAGGGAAGTCTACGGTGGATGACATTCGGAAAGTGGTCGAAACAGCCGAAAAGGCGTCCAAACAGAAGCAGAGAGACGATAGATATCGCGCTGTTGTAACGATCAACGTTAAGGGGACCCTCCCCTGAATTTGGGAAAAAATAAGGCAAAATTTGTATTATTTTGTGGGAGAATGAAAAGGCGTACGAACTTCCGATTTGACGATTAAAATCTATTATTATTCAAGAACTTTCTACGGCCTAAAAACTCTAATTCTCATGTTTGATTAAAATTTGTGTTTTATTTGTATGAACCCTCCTCTTTCAAAGAAGGGAGGGATCTCTAACTACCATGGAAACATTTCTTGCCATCAAAAACCTCCACATGTCAAATTTGCTTCCATTTGTTTGATTAGTTCTCGAGTTATACAAAAAATTCCGTTTAATTTGTATCAGAGCCATCCCCTCTTGAAAGGGAGGGGTCTCAGACTATCAGAGAAACATTTCTTATCTCCAAAACCACCACATGCCAAATTTTGTACCATTTCCTTGATTAGCTCTCGATTTATGCAGAAATTTGTGTTTAATTTGTATGGAAATCCCCCCCTCTTCTGTCAGACAAGGAAGGGTCTTAAACCATCATAAGAACCTTTTCCGGTCCCAAAAACCATAATTCATAACAGTAGGAAGAATTCTCATGGTTGGTTTAAATTTGTGTTTCATTTGTATGAGGGCAACCTACACCCCCCCTCCCTACCAGAAAGCCCCACACTCTCTCGAGCCACCGTGAACACATTTTTGTCTCAAAATCCCCACATGCCAAATTTGGTTCCTCTTGCTTTCTTAGTTTTAGAGTTATGCAGAAATTTTAGTTTCAATTGTATGAAAGCCCCCAATCTAGGAGAAGGGAGGGGTTTCAAACCATTATAGAAACATTTTTCGCCTCCACAAAATCCCACATGCCAAATTTGGTTCCATTTGCTTGATTATTTCTTGAGTTATGCAAAAATTTCTGTTTCATTTGTGTGAGAGCCTCCTCTTCTAGGGAGGGGAGGGGTCTCAAACTACCATAGAAACACTTCTCGCCTCCAAAAACTCCCACATACTAAATTTTGTTTCCTTTTCTTGATTAGTTCTTGAGCTATGCAGAAGTTTGTTCTACATTTGAATGGGAGCCCCCCCTTTCAGTGATGGGAGGGGTCTCAAACTATCATTAGAACCTTCCCCGGCCCCAAAAACTCTTGGTTCAGTAATCAGACAGACAGACAGACAGACAGACAGACAGACAGACAGACAGACAGACAGACAGACAGACAGACAGACAGACAGACAGACAGACAGACAGACAGACAGACAGACAGACAGACAGACAGACAGACAGACAGACAGACAGACAGACAGACAGACAGACAGACAGACAGACAGACAGACAGACAGACAGACAGACAGACAGACAGACAGACAGACAGACAGACAGACAGACAGACAGACAGACAGACAGACAGACAGACAGACAGACAGACAGACAGACAGACAGACAGACAGACAGACAGACAGACAGACAGACAGACTGTAAGTTAACGTGGTTCGAGCTCGGATTCCCCAGCGCCCACCTCACCCAGGAGTGACAACCGGCACATTAGGATCAAAGCTAGTGAGATCCTAAATTACGGCATACTGGTCATAGCATCGAATAAGTATACGACATGGATCAACGGTTTGGACTTGACGCACAGGGCTTGTAGTCGGGCTATTCTGCTTCCTCAGTATGGAAGGTGACACCTTCCAAAAAATGGCAAGTTGGCTAATGGTGCCGCTGCCTCCGTCCCGGTAAAACCTCAGCTTAGGTGGGTGGTAGGCTCAGATGTTACATTCCCAAGCAGCACAATACAATCACAAATAGTTGTAGTAACTTGATTATGACTTAGCAAGTCATATTCATGTTATCTCAACTGACTAGCAACAAGTGTGCTACTAGGGTTCCTGACTTACGCCGATCCGGCTCTGAACACGGCCCCAATGAAGGACCTTGTCTACCCTAGCATGGCCTTTCAGCTTCAAAGATAACCACGGGATCACGATAGGCGACTATCTTCAGCATGTGGAGATAGCGGATTCGGAGGAGGGACCCAACAAAATTGAGGACAACGAAGGGAGACACAAAATTAAACGACGATGGCAAAACGCCAGACAACGAAGACGGAAGTGCAATATTGTTCGCAGAAGTGGAATGTTAAAGAGGTCACCAGTGACGAAATCGGAGACCACAGCAAGTACCAATAGTAGCAAGTCACAGAGGTTCCTGACCCAGATGTTCAAGGCAAATGAGAGTGTGAGTGAGTGAGTGAGTAACAGTTATGGCAGTCAACAACAGAGACAAAGTGTGACGTTGCAATTGTTGCGGAACGGTATCGTGTTCCTCCCGATAACGGAAACTAGATAGCAGATATAGCTGTGATGGTTGCGATACAAGTGATGGGCAGATTCCTCATCCAGGAAGTAGTATTCAGTTCATGCGAAGGGTTCGTGATCGTCAAAAACAACGGGATCTTTGTATGCAGCTGTTATGCAACCCCAAGTTGGACTATGGAGCTGTTTCACCAGATGTTGGATGCACTGACTGAAAAGCTCATCGGACGATGACTGAGAAGCTCGTCGGAGGAGACTTCAATGCTAGAAGGTGCAGCCTGCTAGAAGCTCTGGCAAAGCTGGAAGTTACACTGTAGAACGTAGGTTCCGTTAGCACTTTTCGCAGGGACGGTCGTGAATCCGTCATCGTTGTTACCTTCTGTAGGCCGTCGCATATGACAATTTTGAACTGGAGAGTGTGTGAGGAGTGTACCCATAGCGACCATCTGGCGATCTGGTATAGCATCGGCCAGCGAAATCCTGTCGTAATACTGTCGAAGGACAAATAGTTGCGAGCGGAAGTGGAAGATGAGGGTCTTCGACAAGTAACTCTTTGTTTAGGCACTTCTGTTCGACAACGAACTTTCGAACCGGAACGCGCACGAGGTGACGAATACGTTAGTAAGGGCATGTGACGCAACCATGTCGAGGAAACTGGAGCCGTGGGACAAGCGACGCACAGCTTACTGGTGGAATGAGCAACTCAGCATGCTTTGCACTAGTTGTCTCAGAACCAAAAGACGTGTCCAGAGAGCTTAAACCGCAGCAGGCAGAGAGGTGCACAGGGTGGTGTTCCGAGCGACGAGGACCAAATAAAAACAAGAGATAAGACTGCGCAAGACGAACTGCCACAAAGAGCTATGTCGAGCCGCTGATTTTGACCCATAGGGCGACGCGTACCGTATTGTCGTGGCGAAAATCAAAGGCACATCAATGGCCGCAGAGCTATGTCCAGCAAAACTTAAGGTTATCGTAGACGGACTTTTCCCGACGCACGAGCCAATAACTTGGCCACTCTTAAGGAGCACTCGGACCGGATGGAATCCCTAACGTGGCTTTGAAGATGGTGATTTAGGCATTACCGGAAATGTTCAGAGATGTGCTAGAGAAATGTCTACAGGAAGGCCCAGATAGCTGAAAATACAAAAACTAGTGTTGCTGCCGAAGCCAGGAAATCCTCTGGGGGATCCAGCATCGTACATATAGGCCAATATGCCTGTTGGATACGCTTGGGAAACTCCTGGAGAGGATCATCCTTAACAGACTGACGAAATTTACTGAGAGCGAGCAAGGGCTATCAAGGAAGCAATTCGGTTTCCGGGAAGGGAAGTCTACGGTGGATGACATTCGGAAAGTGGTCGAAACAGCCGAAAAGGCGTCCAAACAGAAGCAGAGAGACGATAGATATCGCGGTGTTGTAACGATCAACGTTAAGGGGACCCTCCCCTGAATTTGGGAAAAAATAAGGCAAAATTTGTATTATTTTGTGGGAGAATGAAAAGGCGTACGAACTTCCGATTTGACGATTAAAATCTATTATTATTCAAGACTTCAAAGAGATAAAATAATTGTGAAAAAACAAAATGACGGCTACAAAATGGCGATTTCCGTAAGCCTCTGCGCTCAAAACATGGGGCGACAACTTCAAGCCTGCAGCCTCTTGTAGTGCACAGAAATCAAATCTCATTTCTGAGAGATAATGAAATTTTCTACGGCTTGAACTTAATTTTAGACAATTTAAACTTAAACTCATTGCAAAGTGATCATTTGAACTGAAAAGTTTAATTTTTCGCAACTTTTTTTCATTTCAATTGTGTTTAAAAATTATAAATAATTAATAATTAATGCCAATTTTTAGTTCAAGCGGTACAAAAAATTATAACCTTTCAAACTTTTATTTGATGGAGGGAATCGGATGTTCAAGCCCGGGGCTTGAAGTTAGATTAAAAAACATGGTTTCGAGAAATCGCCATTTTGTAGCCGCCATTTTGAATTTTCACTATTTTTATCTTTTTGAAATCTTGAATAATAATCGAATTAAATCGTCAAAACCGGAAGTTCGTACGCCTTTTCATTCTCCCACACAAAAATACAAACTTTGCCTTATTTTTGCCCAAATCCAGGGCAGGTTCCCCTTAATAATGCCTTCAATAACGCCAGCTGGGAGGATATTGTCAACCGGGTGCTGATCTACGAGACCTCCGTGGTGCGGAAAACGGTGAACTTCACGGTAGGAGTTCCGCAAGGTTTCACCCTTGCGGACACTCTGGAACGGGATGTACAACGGGGTGCTGATGCTGAAGCTTCCCAAAGGCGTAGAAACACTGGAAGAAGTGGAAATGCTGGAGACAGAAGCAATCGGCATAATTGAAAACTGGATGCACGGGTCGAAACTGCAGATAGCCCACCACAAAACGGAGGTGCTGATGGTAAGCAACTGCAAAGCGGCGCAGCGAGCAGAAATCTGCATCGGAGGGCTTGCCATAGCATCGAAGCGCGTGCTGAAGTATCTGGTTTTGATGATCGACGACCGGCTGAACTTCAACCACCACGTAGATTATACCTGTGGGAAGGCGGTGGCCATCAATGCGGTTGTCAAAATCATGCCGAACAGCTACGGACCTAGAAGTAGCAAGCGGCGTCTACTGGCTATCATCCTCGACACTGAGATACGGATGTCCAGCCTGGAAAAACCTGAAAACCAAGCAAAAACAAGCGAAGTTGAACAGTACGTTCAGGCTCATGGCCATGCGAGTCGTGAGTGAGTGCGTACAGAACTATTTCATCAGAGGCAGTATGCGTCATTGCCGGAATGATCCCGATTAGCATCACTTTCGCAGAGGACAGTAAATGTTATCAACGGAAAAATATCAGAGGAGTCCGAAAGCTGTTGAGAGCGGAGTCGATGGCGAAATGGCAACGAGATTGAGACACCACGAGGAGGAACGGTCGATGGACGCAGCTGCTCATACCGGATTTGTCGATCTGGATGAAGAGGCAGCACGGAGATGTAAACTTCTACCTTACGCAGTTTCTGTCTTGCCATGGCTGCTTCAGGCAATATTTGCATCGATTCGGACACACAGCGTCATCCTTTTGTCCGGAGTGCGCAGCCGTCCAAATGACACCGGAGCACGTGGTCTTTGAATGCCCATAATTCGGATAATTGCGAAGCGAGATGCTTGCCATCAACGGGGCAGATACCAGCCCAGTTAACGTCTTCTGCGAAAATGGCGGGAGAATCAAGATGCGAGTGGTTGAGTGAAATAGCGGGTTGTCGATTTCGGGTGATGTTCCAACGTCAGGGATCACTCCGCCGTTGTACGGTAGATCCGCAGGTGGGGAGAACTCGAGTCGATTGCGTCAGTATATGGGAGGTAATTGGCTCACCGTCGTTAGATTTCGGGATTCACTTCTGGTTAATTCTCCGTCGGAGTACGGTACATCTGCCTTCGGGGACTACCCAATTCGAGTAAGTCGAGGGTGGTAGCTGAATGGTTCAACCAAGGAAGGTACGAGCTAAATGGCTCAGGCAACGAATAGGCGTTAAATAACTCTACAAGACTCTCCACGAAGTAATACCATAGGGCAGTCTCGTGAGGAGGGTTTCAATGGAGCAACAATGAAACGGGTTTAAGTGGAATCAGCAGTTGGCCTTTTCTCCAAGGTTGACGCTGACCACACTCTGACACAGTGCATGATGACCAAGTGCAGGCCTCTGGGTAAGGTCAGTCCATAAGGATTTCCTAAACCTTGTAAAAAAACACTCACCTACTCACTCACTCACTCACTCACCATTCACTCACTCACTACTTTATCACCAGTCAAAGGAAGGAAGGCAAATGAGAATGTAAGTGAGTGAGTGAGTAAGTGAGTGACAAAGTGTGGAGTGAGTGGTGAGTGAGTGAATGATGAGTGAGTGGTGAGTGAGTGAATGATGAGTGAGATGGTGTATAAGTGCGTGAGTGAGTGGATGGGGAGTAAAAGGTGAGTGGTGAGTGAGTGAATTAGTGAGTGAGTGTGTGATTGAGTGAGTGAGTGAGTGAGTGAGTGAGTGTGTGAGTGAGTGAGTGAGTGAGTGAGTGAGTTAGTGGTAAGTGAGTGAATGAGTGAGTGAGTAAGTAAGTGAGTGTGTGAATGAGTGAGTGAGTGAGTTAGTGAGTGGGTGAGTGGGTTAGTAGTGAGTGAATGAGTGAGTGAGTGAGTTAGTGAGTGGGTGAGTAGTGAGTGAGTGAGTGGTGATTGAGTGGTGATTTAGTGCGTGAGTGAGTGACTGAGTGGTGAGTGAGTGAGTGAATGAATGAGTAAGTGAGTGAGTGATTGAGTAAATGAGTAAGTGAGTGAATGAGTGAGCCAGCAGCGAGTCATTCAGGTCTGTTCAATAGTAATTTCAATTAAAGTAATTTGTTCATAATGTATGACGCCTGTCACAATTCATTTCTTTCAGTTGTGGTTGTACTCGCCTTGCTTCTTGGTTGTGATTTTCTGCACATTCCTACTTAGACATTTTTAACTGCCGCTATCTCGCAAGCCAAATTGTATTCCTCGTCCTCATTTTTTCATCATCTTTGTGAGTATCAACGTGGTTATGAAGATCTGCATTCCAATGATTATCCAAAGTTTTGCTTCGTGTTGAGTGCTCATCAGAGATCGAAATTCTCACTCAGCTGGGTGAAAACCATGCTCTCTCAAGCAGGTTGTCGATGAGTAGCGAACCGTTCACTTTTTCATCTTTCATTTATCGCCGATAATTCATTATCCTCTCTCTTGCATATGCGAAAATATCTCTCTCCAAAATTCAACGAACATACTTTCTCATGTCACATTTTTCACTGAAAACATGCTTAGATCGTATACGAGTAGCAAAAACCGAAAATAAGGCCAAGTCGGTGCACACTGGTACCGCCATGGACCATCATTATAGAATTGTAATGTCAGAATAAAACAAGCATGAAGATGGGTGCATTTTCAGGTGTCAAAAAGTAAGGGAAAAATAATTATTGGCATCTAGGATTCATTGAAAAAGAAACGATTTATCAGCTACTCATGCTCTCCGAAAATTATAAATCGCCGTTGTTTTTCTCGCGAAAACTGCTGTGAGCGTATAATAGTGTCTCGCTACTCACATTCTCATTTGTTTCTCCAACCGAGTGAAAAACGACGTTTCTCTTCTCATGTAGGCGAAAATTTCGGTCTCTGGTGCTCATCGATCAGCTTCACATCCTAGTCTTTCGAATCGCTGTTTTCCATTATCAATTGAAGTGTGCTGCTGTTTTGTTTGGTTATCACTGATTATCTTTGTCTTCGGAGTTGGTTTTATAGATATCGATGAGTCGATTGAATTGTGGCGCTTATTTGCTTATTTGCACTCGTTGGTTAAATCTGCTGTGTTGGACCTACCTCAGTATGAATAGCACTATATTTTTCGCTTTCGTCTTTCAGACTGGTAGCGATATCGATAGATGTTGTAATTTTGTCGAGGCCCGGACAATCAACAATTATGAGTTGGATATGTTTGCTGTTTGAAAATTTAAATTTAGGTGGACCTTACTCATCAAGTATGTTCTTGTGGTTGAGTAACCTAACAGCCTATCCCTAGCCTGGCCACCATTACACAATGTTTACGGATTGCGGTGATTGATTGATTGATTGACATGTGCTCATTTGGTCGAACTGTGTCACATGGCATATTTCAAACTATTTTAATACCCTTCTTTTAGTGTGAGAAGGGTAAAAACGATGTAAATATTATTACAGGTAAGTTCAATATATATCCCTGATTGCACTCAAACAGTCATTGCCGAAGATCAAGAACCTTGAACTCGTCGACATCATTACGAATATAACTTTCGTAATGTGAAACACAGCAACTCCTCACGGCATATCGGGTCATTTCAACTTCCGCAATCAACCCATCCCTGCGCCAAGGAACAGCACCCCCTCCCCTCTATCACCCATCCAGCTGTCAGTAATCGCACCACTTTACTACCCCTGGGGGGGACAAACTGCTGTAACATGCAGTTGCCTATAGACGGCTTCAACCATAGGACCCCGGTACCCGCGCGGCATTCCATCGTCATCTTCGACAACGGCAAAGGAACAAACGGTAGCTCCCCATAAACTGGCAGGTGGCATTATACATATTTCATAAGCTCAAACTCGAAACTTGTGTGTGCAAACGTAGGTCCGTATGTACGAGCGACACAAGTTGCTCCTTGGCACAGCTTCCGACCGACCTACATGATGGTTGTCCCGATACGATGGTCGTCGTTTCCGGCAGCCGGTGCATCACTAGCAGCATCCAAGACACAGAACCGAACCGTCGGAACTGCAATGGCGAAGGCATTATCAACTCTAATGGAGAATCAACATAGACGATGAATATCGAATAAGATCTTCGCCGGGAGTACAGCATTTTACCAGTTCGTCGAAGCAATGAACCAAGTTGGCACCCACACAATGTTGGCTGGAATATGGGACGAGTAAGTTTGCTTTGCCAGCGATTGCAAAAGGCTTCATTTCCCCCTCTCCCAACCGCCTGGCATCGACCGCACTCACAGAGCAGTTTGTCCTTTGTGATGGCTTAAGTTTTTGGTTAAATAGTTCTCTGAATATTGGCAGTGCCACCTTCCATCAATTCAACGCTCGCCATGGCCCTGTGCCGTGGGTTGACGCAGAGCCATTCATTATCCATGGCAGAAAGGATTGCATGGAATGAATAGAGCAGTTAAGGCGACGAGTCGGGCTCGGAAGGGTTTTCGACTTTATTGGCATTTCTAGCAATGGAATAATTTAGTCGTTCGATTGACTTTCTGCAACTCTTCTGCTGAACTTTTCCGGCCTCTGACGGGTGAGTAGAGTGGAGTAATTTGCAGTTCGATGTCATAGGATGCTTCCGCTTTTACAGTATTTTACCCGTTCAATGCTGTGTCCTTTCTCACACTTGAAAACCATCACGCGTCTCCATCAAGAGGTAATGGACTCTGAAAGGCGCCGAATGAAAACACGTGGATAAAAAGAAGACACTTTTAAATGACGCTTAAAACTAATTTCAAACTACTTTCAGATCAGATTGCAACCATTAAGTAACGTTACACAGAAGAGAGCAGTAGAAAACATAAATCAGGAAGCAGCGCATTTTCCAGTAGAAATAAACTTGAGGATATTTCCTCTTCTAATTACCATCGTCTGTAGCGGTTCGTACTCCTCCCCCTTTGTATCAACCATCCTTTTGGTAAATTTTTTTTCACGCCTTCTTGCGCGGAATTCATTTCCTTTCTTCATTTCCTTCACGCTTCTAACAAATTAAAATGGCAATTGCATTAGGTGGATTTTCGCCTTGTCTTATTAAATATGCTGGGCCAAATTTTTTTTCCAGCCCTTTTAATGCAGGTCCGAGGAAACAAAAAGCAGCCAGCTAGATAGGTGGGAATGGAAAATGTAGCACTTCACTTATTCGTTTAGGTTTTCCTTTTTGGCATGCTGGTTGGTGTCTGGGGGAAATTAAATTAATGAAGCTAAGGACGAATGAAGGATTGTAATTATGTGCTCATCAGGTTGGCGTAGAATTGCAGTGTAATTATATTTCATTGAGAACATTTATCACCTTTTTCAGCGTAATCACCCATTACAGTGTGCTCAACCGATGGTGCAGGTTTGTTATTGACTATGATTTGTAGTAAATGTTAATAAATAAAAGGAGATCGAATCATTTTGCCAGTCGTACACGGAAGAATGATATAACTTAACTTCTTTTGAAGTATTTCACCAGCCGTGCAAGGATCATGTCGTCCATACCCAAGACACACTGCCAAAACCAACCAGCTTTATTATGTTTTCAAATTTTAGTCAGATTTATGAGAACCTACACAGCTTCTTTACAACGATCTTAAAACCTTGTCTTTTGAAGGTCCTTTTTCTCCTATCAATAGTTTTATTTTGGCTTTATGAACTCGTAAAATACTGTTTTGAAATGCCGTTTTAGGACTCCTTCAAATTATCTTATTATGATCAGTTGAAAAAGCATTTGAAAACCATTTTGCCTCCAAATGCATTAAACGGTAAATTGGCATTGAAAAAAGTCACTCAATGAACAGTGGGAAAAAAAGTGCCCGAAACGCGAAAGAATTCTATATCTCAGCTCGGAGTGGAACGATTTCGGTAAATGTTACCTTTACTTGAAGAAATCGAAGAAACCTTTCCAAGAAATCGAATGGACATGGTCTCATTGACCGCACGGAACTGCTTGGGGAGCAAATGAGCTCATTTTACCCTGGTTCCCCTTATATTTTCTTGTTGTTTTGAAATTTCTTTTCTCGGTGTGACTCAAGATCAACAAAATGATGCTAGTACTATGTAAAATTTCTAGGAGAATCGATTGAAGTTAGTTTCGTTCACCGCACGGCTCTGTGAATGAAGATATGGCTGATTTTACCCTGATTCCCCTAATAATGTCATGTTTTTTGCTTTTCTCGGTGTAACTCAAGATCAACAAATTAATGCTAGTTCTTTGTAAAATTTTGTGGGGAGTCGCTGGAAATTGGTTTCATTTACCGCACGGCTCTGTGAACGTAGATATGGCTGATTTTACCCTGATGCCCTTAATAGTTTTGGGTTCATCATACATTTCTTTGGTCGGAGTGACTCAAGATCAACAAATTAAGGCTAGTCCTTTGTAAAATTTGCTGGAAAGTCGATTGAAATAGGTTTTGTTTACCGCACAGCTCTGTGAACGAAGATTTGGTCGATTTTACCCCGATTCCCCTAATATGTTTTTATTATTCAAAGATTGCTTGATTCGGTGTGTCTCCAGAACTACAAAATAAGGCTAGTCCTATGTAAAATTGTCTGATAAATTGATTGGAGTTGGTTTCACTAACCGCACGGCTCTGTGAATTAAGATATGGCTGATTTTACCCTAATTTCCCTAGTATTTCTGAAATTTATTTGTTCGATGTGTTTTTACAGCAGCAAAAAATGACTAGTCCTGTATAAAATTTTCTGGCCAATCGATTTGAATTAGTTTAATCTACTGCACGGCTATGTGAATGAATATATGGCTGATTTCCCCCTGAAATAATTCGTGCCGTCAGCTGTTAGCACCTGAACAGTATAAAAAAGGCAGGAGACAGCATTTTAACGAATTCATTAGATCACGTTTGAGCGGTACCATGTTTACAAATAATGATTTTTTTCTTTATTTCGAAAATATTTGGGGGAATCAGAGTAAAATGTGCCATATCTTCGTTCTAAGAGCCGTGCGGTAAAGGAAACCAACACCAATCGATTGTCCAAAAAATTTTACATAGGACTAGCATAGTTTTGTTGATCTTGAGTCACACAGAGCAAAGCAATTTCTGAATAACATAACAATATTAGGGGAATCAGGGTAAAATTAGCCATATTTTCTACGTCACAGAGCTGTGTGGTAAACGCAATCATCTTCAATCGATTTTTTAGAAAGTTTTACGTAGGACTAACCTTAATTTGCTGATATTGAGCTACACCGACCAAAGAAATTTCTGAATTAAAAAGAAATAATTTGGGGAACCAGGGTAATATGTGTCATATCTTCATTCACAGAGTGGTGAAACTAGCTCCAATCAAGTCTCCAGGAAATTTACATGGGACTTACCTTATTTTGTTGCTTTAGAAAAACACCGAACCAAAAATTTCTGAAAAACAAAGAAAATGTCAGGGGAATCAGGGTAAAATCATCCATATCTTCAATCACAAAGCCGTGTGGTGAGCAAAACTAACTTTAATCGATTCTCCAGAAAATTTCACATAAGACTAGCTATATTTTGTTGTTCTTTAATCACATTGAGCAAAGAAATTTCTGAAAAACACAACAATATTAGGGGAGTCAGGGTGAAATCAGCCATATCTTCATTCGCAGAGCCGTGCGGTTAATGAAACCAACTCCAATCAATTTTCTTGGACATTTTACATAGGACTAGCCTTATTTTGTTGTTCTCGAGGCACACCGAACAAAGCAATTTTTGAATAACACAAACATATTAGGAGAATCGGGGTAAAATCGACTATATATTCGTTCACATAACTGTCCGGTGATCGAAACCAATTTTAATTGATTTTGTAGCATATTTTACAAAGGACTAGCCTTAATTTGTTGATCGTGAGTCACTCCGACCAATGAAATTTATGATAAACACAAAACTATTAAGGGAATCAGGGTAAAATCCGCCATATCTACGTTCACAGAGCCGTGGGGTAAATGAAACCAATTTCCAGCGACTCCCCAGAAAATTTTACAAAGAACTAGCATTAGTTTGTTGATCTTGAGTTACACCGAGAAAAGCAAAAAACATGAAATTATTAGGGGAATCAGGGTAAAATCAGCCATATCTTCATTCACAGAGCCGTGCGGTGAACGAAACTAACTTCAATCGATTCTCCTAGAAATTTTACATAGTACTAGCATCATTTTGTTGATCTTGAGTCACACTGAGAAAAGAAATTTCTAAATAACAAGAAAATATAAGGGGAACCAGGGTAAAATGAGCTCATTTACTCCCCAAGCAGTTCCGTGCGGCCAATGAGACCAAGTCCATTTGATTCCTTGGAAATTTTTCTTCAAGTTAAAGAAACATTTACCGAAATCGTTTCACTCCGAGCAGAGATATAGAATTCTTTCGCGTTTCGGGCACTTTTTTTCCCACTTCAAATAGTTTTATAGTAGCCTTTGCGAAGATTAATTGGCTTTTTGGCAAAACTGTGATTGCTTCCATTCGAATTATATCAAATAATTGAAATGTGAAAAAATAAACACACCAAATTTTAAATGTAATACAAATGAACTGTAGATCAGAGACCAATTTTGGCATTCTTTTAGACAATATTATTGAATTCGATGAATTTTCAGGAAATTCATGATTAATTTATCGAATATGTTTGTTTAAATTTTGTTTATGTTGATGTAAACTCGCATAATCTCGGAGGCGCATTAATTCTCAGCTCTTATCGTGCCAATATTCACCATAAAATTAAATTCGCATATGATTTGGAGCATAATAAGCTATAAAAAATATCGATTTCTTTTAGATATTTTGCTATCAAACAAAATTTCCCGCAACACTAGAACTTTTTTCTTAGACATTATTAACTGTTAAATGAATCAGAAGGGCAGCGAATCGAATAAAGCAGAACAACAAAAACCAGCCACGGTATCGCCGTGAAGTTTGACAGCTGTGGCCATTTATCCCCATGCTGGTTTTGATGGCAGCTAATAGGTTTTATGAAGGTTCTCAAGTGGTCATAATATCTTTCACTAGACCATTTTCAAAATCTGTATGGTATTGTAAAGGTTTTATTAATTAGTTTTCACAATCGTGTATAGAGTGGGCCACTTTGTATACATTTCGGTTATAAATATTTGTGGACAAAACAGTTTTGAATGTAGTTTTATCAACAAAGTTTTCGGTTGTTCTAAAATTAAAATTGTTACTAGGTACGCTGTTGACACTGCCTCAAAAGGTGTTACATGTTCAAGTTTGTTTTCTCTTTCTCTCAGTCATTTCGTTTTGTTTTTTCGTTATTTAATTTATCAGTGTGTGTTTTTTTCAACCTTTAGTAGTTTAGTTCGTCATTTATGTGCGGCAAAAGTTTTTCTGATCATTTTTCTCGAATCAAAAATAAGTTGACATTATGTCGTCGAGATATTTGAACTCTACCAGTTTTTAGTAATGTCTGATGTTACAAGTCTCAGTCGTACCAATAGTATATTTTTTATGGTTTACTGATGGGACTCATGAGCGAGAAGTTTCTTTAAAAGAATTAGGGAGGTCGTTGCGTATCTTTATGTTATTTAATTAGTAAGTCAGTGTTACGGTAAAGAGGGCATTTTGTAACTTCTACAGTCGTTAGAAAAATTAGTTAATCTATGTCTAGTTCTGATGTGCTCGGAAAATTTTAAATTTTATAATTTTTTTTTTGGTCAATTTTTTATATATATATTTCGTCAATCACTGTAGACTACACATACATTTACATTTATTCGTTAACATTTACATTTATTCCAAGTAAATATCTACGGGGTTTAACTCTTGCAGTCAATAATTTTGTTACTGTTGCTTTAGGCATACAGGTATACCTCGATAGTACGTACATCAACTTTCTCACTTCAAATTGCAATTGCATAAAAACTGCTGGTTGCATCTGAAATCTAATAAGACGAAAAGAAAGAACAACTTCTGCTCTTTCTTTTGATTGTACTAGTTTTGTAGTGAAATCAGTAGTTTTTATGCAATTTTGATTTGAAGTGATGAAGTTGATGTACGGACTATCGAGGTATACCTGTAGTAACATCAATTATTTAACGATATTTATTAAAGATGTTCATTATTCTATTGATTAGTCTATTCTTAGGATAAATTGTTCTCTGAGGCCTAACATGAAATAAATTTCTAGCTCTTAAAATGCGTGATGGTGCATAAAAGTTCAAACTTTCTAAAAGGTTTGTCGAATTTATACTCTGCGAGATAACACTATTAACAAAAGAGATCATGGCAATTTTCCGTCTTTTTTTCAGTGATTCAATATTAATTAACATGCAACGAGACTCATACGAAGGAATAGGGACTTTACTTCAACCTAGTTATCAAATTACATGTTTTTTTTGTACAGATTTTTTACGACTATTGTATGTTTCTTGGTATGAGGCCAAAACAACAGAGCTATATACGAGAATAGATCTTACGTACGCTACATAAAGTGTTTTATAAAATATAAAATTACGCGTCATCATGTTTTACTCAATTTAAAAAAAAAATCTCCAGTTTTCAGACATAATATGAAATAATAAAAATCATTACCAATCAGAGTAGCACACTTGTTGTTGAAATAACCCTAGTAGCACACTTGTTGCCATTCGGTTGAGATAACAAAAATGTGACTTGCAAAGTCTTAATCAAGTGACTAAAACTTATTATGACCGTAGTGTGCTACTTGGGCATTTTATGGTTCACCCCAACTAGAAAAATCAGCATTTGAAAAAGGACTATTTTGTTAACAAAATCCATAATAACTTTTGTTTGACAAACGATATAGACAATTCTAGCACACCAAAAGTTGTAACTTTTATTGTTCAAGAATCAATGGGAAGACATTTTTGCTGAAAAAATTAAAATTAAAAAGTTACGGCGATACAACTGATTTTTATAGGGACACCCTAAGCTACGTAAGAAAAAATGCTCTAATTCGGTCATATCAAAAGGTACAGAAAAAATTAGACCATCAAAGCTGCTTGAAATTATTTACTCTACAGCTTTTCCGAATAATGTATGCCTTGCTCTCTGCAATTAAAAAAGTTTGATTTTCGATTTCTTTGAAAATAAGGACCATCCTAACTTTCATTCAAACCAAAAGAGGTGCCTTGTTATTATAAATAACTTTGTGGAAGATAATTTTGCTCGAAAACTTCAAACTTAGACTGAAAATGTATCTTTCCAGCTCAATTCGCATTCTGGACCACTAGTGCTTATGGCGTAGGTTCACCCATCGCAGCCAGATCACATATCCAAGGGGAGGGAATAAATAAATGGAAATGGGTTTGTATAAAAATATAAACATTGTTATACACAATTCACGTTCTTGCGCTCTTCGATGACAATTTTTAATGCTGCTGGTCGATTATGCAGAAACTAATGTACCAATATTGAAATAAGTTTTTCTCCAAAAGAGAACAGGAGGGGACAAACAATTTTGCATTGATCATGTAGACATCATTTTTACAAAGTTACAAAGTTTTCAAATTCAAATTGATACAAAAAAATAAGAGCAAAAAAAACGTTTTTTTAAGTTAAAGAAAAGAAAAGTTAGGAAAACTATTATAAAACGATAGGTCCCGAGCAGGAGAAAGTAACATTTGAATACTATTTCTTACCTTAAAATCGGTATTCGCATAACATTGTGGGAACAATTGTGTGGTATTATCCTCAGGTATTTTACCTATTATGCAGCGCTCTTGAATACCAAGGCCAGATATCAAGTTATTTGTTCCTGCTTGGGTAGAAGTAAGATAGAACTTAAGTTTCCTCGGCAAAGTTCCATTAAATAAAATTATCTACCACTCTGTAGGAGCAAATATTTCTCTTAATCGTAATAACAAAAAGATAGAATATATATTATCAGATGATCACATAGGTAACAAGTTGTGTTAGCTCAGATATCATTTTGGGTTGGAAGGAAGGTCAAGATTTATTACAAAATGTTTAAAAGGTATGGGAAAAAATTTGATAGAGGGGGGCTGATAAATCTAAAAAAATAGCGGACGTCATATTTGTGTCTTCTTCAAATGGATATGCATCAAGACTTATCAAATTAGAAAATTCTAATTTGATAAGACTTGATGCATATTTAGGCGATTCAAATATGACGTTATATGAGTTTTCGAAATACTGTTTATTATTATTACATTTTCACGTATTTGTAACAAACAAAGCTTCATTTATTAAATTTATATTTTTTTCACAAATAAAGAGAATTTTTTATGGATTATCGTTCGAATCAGGAAACCTTTTAGCTGAAATTTGATTTTCTGGAATACGTGGCTTTAGAACTCCTCAGGTTCTTCTGACATTGTTGCATACTGTTCAGCTGATATGAAGCTCTATGTTGTAATACTTTTATTTGACTGTTCAACTGCCCATTCATATAGTTCTCGAGGAGTTTTAATTTTGTTTCCATAATCTTGGGGAAGGCTTGCTCTCTTTGCCATTGGCTTGAAATTGCCATCAATAGCATGACATGGACCTTTCTCTTGAGACGTTCCAATCCATACATGGACTTGAAATTGCACACGCTGGCAAAGTTCTTCTTGCTCTTATTATGGGCCGCTGCTCCATCTGACATGAAAATAATTTTTGAGCAATACATTGAATTTTGTTTAATGAAATCTAGCAATTTTGATATAAACAACTGAACTGCTATTGAGTCAGGGGTAAATACTTCAGATATTATGATAAAGATTTTATTTATCAATTTATTGTCCTTCTTGTAATATACTTCAAAGGTTTGGTAATAAACAGGATCAACCACCTGATTCAATTGTATTATCACTCAAGTTTAAAATTATTAATCATTTAGAAATAAGCCCTCTCCAAATAATAGCCTTGATTTTTCACACATTCAAGGACCCTTAAAAAATCCAAATATTCATGAAAATTAAATTAAATTGGCAAAAGAGTTTTTAAAACCAAATTAAAAGACGAGTTGGGCGATACACGGTAAAAAATTGGAAAATTGGTAAATTTGTTTTTAGAAAAACTTTTTTTCCTTAAAAGTGTCCTTCTTGCAATGTATGGCAAACTTTAAGACAATTATATTGCCTTTGTTAGAAAAAAATTGTGTCCAATTCTAAAATAGCCATATTTTGCAAATCGACTTTATATTTTAAAATATTTTTTTAGCGTGTAAGAATCGATTCTAATAATTTTTACAGTTTTTTTCATAGAAGCTAAGACCATTTTTCAAATGTCATCACAGCATCACTTTTTTGTAAGCCTTTTCCTTTTTGAGTTATGTTGACATGAAAAATGTGTTGTTAGAAAAACTTTTTTTCCCTAAAAGTGCTTATATTGCAATGTATGGCAATCTTGTAGACAATTATATTGCCTTTATCAAAAAAAAAAAATTAATTCAATGCTCATTTTGCAAATTGGCTTTAAATTTTAATATATGATTTTTTAGTGTGTAATAATCGATTTCACAAATTTTACAATATTTTTCATAAAAGTAAGGAAATTTTTTTAAAAGTCACCCATGGTTTTTTGGAAGTCTTTTTCTTTTTGAGTAATGTTGATTTAAAAAAATCGATCAAAAAACTTAGCTCATTTAAAAAGGGTAAAGGGTAAAGGTATTCTAGATAAATAAAAAAAATGCTGAGTTGCTTGCTAAGACATAGTCTACCGACCCAGAAAGTTTCATTGGATTCTGAGAGGGTGCTGCCAATCACGAAGACAAGTTGGCGTGAAATTCGTCTATACCATATTGTTTCCACCAAGACTCAGTTCCAGCACACTAGGCAAAGAGTGGTGCGCAGAAAATTGGCTGATTTAATCACAGACGAAGAATGGCCTGCACCTACAAGAGGGCTTACTTTAAACCGATTCAAGAAACATTTGGTTGAACCAAGCTGCGATGGGTTTACAAAGCGTTTGCGCAAATTTATCAAGGAGAAAGGCGAGAAATTGGAATTGAATTAATATGGTTTATTTTTATCACATGTAGGGTAGGGAACGGCTTAATCAGGGGTCACTGTTTTAATCAGTTGTTAGGGAATCGGTCTAAGACCCCTACATTTTCCAAATTATTTCACTTTTAATGATACGATCATAAGCTCTTTCTATTGGGCTTATGATTCGATGCATAAATCATGATTGATTACCAATTTGTTACTGTCATTTTGAAGATTTAAAGTACATCATCTCGGAAACCATCAGTTTCTTACCAGCTGAAGAAGTTCGCTAAAAATTTGCCTTTGTGTATTTTGCGTTTGATCGCGTGTACCGCGTGAGCATGTCTTCATCAGCTGACTCCCACAGCTAGGCTTGTTGCCAAAATATGATGTTGAACATTAAGTTAAATTTATAACATATTTAGATAATCTGAAATCACTGTTTATTTCCCGTTTCTTCCAGTCATTAGAGAATGATCTATGCTTATGATTATACTGTCCATCGTCTGGCACTATCATATGCAATTAAAAATATATTTCCCCCTGTTCAATAGTACCCAACGATATATAATGCCTCGCTGTTGAGCGGCAGCTATGGCATCACTGCTTTTGAAAGAGCCCATGTTTCCTCTCCTCTTCTTAACCATGTATATAGCGCACCGGTATTGTAACGCGAAGTCTTTGTTTGTTTTTAAACGAAGCATCCCGTTTGTCGGCACAGTCACTTTGGCTAACATTTACGTGAGAGTAAATGAAATAAGAAATACACATTGCCAATCTAGAGATCAATGACAAACTAAAAGTTCGGTCGTGTACGGCTGTCTCATAACCTGCGAGTAGACGCGTTTGTGATCGTAGCAATCGACATGTTTTGGTTGATTGTTTTCGAGAGGATATGGGTAAAATGAAAGGGCCAGTTGATGAAATTGACGTTTGCAGCAAAACGTGAACTTTCCTATTTCATTTTGTCTTCGCACACAGCCACGTAATTGCACTCCTACGATATTGATAGTTTATGTACAGATTATGGAGCTAAAGAAAACTTTTTTTTGATCGGAAATCAATCCGCATGCTTTTAAAAAGTCCCTGCAATTGGTAACTTTATTCCATGGCTATGAAACTTTCTGAATCTAATGCTCGATACTGAAGGTATGTGCCGATAGAGCAGAAGTAAGCAGAGGGATTAAGGTCAGTATCCGCAATAATCCGGACACCTCAAAACATGAATAAAACATAAATTTCGCATTTTATTTCCGTCGTAGTTGTTTATTTCAGATTCATGGGATGTGTTTTAACAATTCGTGAAGACAAAACATAGTTATTCGGTATTTGCTTAAAATTTTCCTATCCCGATAACAAGTGAGTATCGAATAACAAATTTTGTTATCATCTGTTATCAATTTTTAAAGACGGTTTTTGAAGAACGTTACCGAATTCTACCAGCATGCTGACGAATGCTCAATATTACTAGCATGTGATGGACATGGAATTGAGCATCTCACCAAAAGTACTACTTCAGTTATTAGTGGATGAATTTTATATGATGTTGATAACATAATTTGAAATTATTTCAAGAAATTTGTTCATATCACAATTTTTTTTCATAATGAACTCGATGATAATAAAACGAGTAAATATTATGATATTCAACATATATTAATTTGTTATCCTTTTTGTTATTTTGGCTGTTTATTCAGCCAAATGATAACAAATTTAGTGATCAAACATTTGATTTTCGAACTTGTTATCAATTTGGTATAATCCTTTGCTCGGGTAGTCACCACCTAAACCACAAGATAAATCTTATTTTTTAAATAAGATCTTCAGAAGACATCACATGTCTACCCAGGTTATCAAAAAGCATTCGCATATGCAGTAAATCAGCCTCAAATCAGCATTTCACATGCTTAGTATTATATTAGCATTATATCAGCATCTTGAATGCTATCTGTTGTAAATTTGCATTTCAAAAGCTATATAAATGCGTGTAGTCTGTCACAAGCATTTCGAATGCAAAACAGCATTAATGAAGCATTATCATAGCATTGCAGTAAAGCAGCCGTATATTGGGCCAAAAGCGGCATTTATGTTGCATTTAAGGTGACTTAATTGCTTTATAGGCTGGCATAAAGACGCTTTGGAACTGCTTATTGGTTACCTGGGTGAAGTTAATGATTTTCAAGTTAGGGATTTTTATGACGGAATTTGGCCATTCGTACCATAGTGTTATGTAAAGGCTAAAGTATCTTGTTATGTCCATGAATTCGGACCCCTTCGGATTCTAAATTTCTTTGACAGTGAACACAGTCAGTTACATCAGACCGAACCATTCATGAAGGAATGAAACTTCGACTTTGAAACAGTTTGAAGATAACATCCTGGTGTCTCTCGGAAAGTTGTTTAGTAGGTTGTTGGACGTCCTTTTGAGAAGCCAAGTATTCCGCGAACCACGGTAAATCGTGGGCTTCAAATGGTGAGTTGACATCCTGGGGGAGAATGCAACCGACCTTCAATCCTCACAAATTCCTATTTCGTTGATCACAAAATACTTCCTGCTGCAAATTGCAACACAAGAAAAAACAATGATGATGATGATGATGAGAGTGTACCCACAATTAGCACAAGGATTACCTATGTCTGTAGAATCATACCGGAAGGGAAAGATCTACCTGTTGGCTTGTTGTAGCAGGATGAGTTTGAAATCCCTAAAAACTTTCGAGAAACAACACAATGGATGTTCTTTTGTGACAAATGTCCCATCGTTCTTTTGTCTAGTCAATAGTTCATTCAGCTCCCTAAGGCTACCTCTCTGCCAGTATATAGTAAGTAAACACATTTTGTTATTTCAATCACTTACCATAATATATCCAACCAATGCATCCTTAATCACAACATTTTAAATCTTAGGAATCCTCTAGCGGAGAGCCCACGCGACGAAACACGACAAAAGCTCAAACAGTGAACTGTTCGCGAAAACCACGTTCAGTAGACTGTACGGCAAATTAATAGTATGGGCCATAATTAATTATCACCGGCCCACCACACCCACACTTCCATTATATTTTACTTCGAAGCATCTAAACTATGGAGATACGAGGAATATGCTTAAATAATATTATCAATGATCTAATTACCGTTGTATCTCACCTAGAAGCAGTTTTCATTTTCTTTTCCTGAGCTCACTCGATCATTCGCGCCACTGAACAATAGATTACCGAAACAAACGATAACGCGCTATACCCGATAGCAAAAATGTGCACAACAAAGTAACGACATCACCGAATCACAGCCAATGCTTGAAGTAGACTGAATTGCATAACGAGAAAAGAATAAACAAACAAACAAACAAACATAACGATAAAAGAATCTGCCAAATTCATCCATACAACCGATCGTATTCAAACTTCCAGAGAAAAAAACAAAACATATTATTTATCTTTAACTATGTTCTCCTAATTCAATTTCATTATCATACCCATATGCACGAACCTTCCTTTCCTCATAAGATCTTGTACAACGTTTGGACTAATTTTTTTGTGTTCTTCTTTTCTTTTTTAGATCTTTTTTAAACTACGTCTTACGGCAAGGGTCAATTGAAAATCTAAAAATAAGCGACCGTCACGAAACATTACTTGATAAATAATTGCTCATTAGATTTTCAAAATGCTTACATCAATCGGTTGGAAATTTTCCCGCGTATCAGTTCAATTATTAAAAATTATCCTTTAACAATTTTAAACTAAAGATTGGACTCGGAACAAATGCGACACTTTGTTTTGGGTGTAACTTTTTATCGCGTGGGTAAAAATTAATGAAATTTTGGGTAATACTAGTTTAGAGTGTACTGTTTATGTGTGCAAAATTATAGTAAAGAGTAGTATTCAAGATGCATTCGAAACAAGATGAGCTACGCCAGCAAATCTTGAGCGCGGTGATCGATAATCCTGGTCAGTCGCACAGATGGATCAGCAAAAGGCTTGGAATCCACCATTCACCGTGTCCCGCGTTGTGAAGATGTTCCAGGAGACGAAGACCATCGAGCGGCCGAAAACCGAAAACGGAATACCCAGAGAAGGCGCGGAAGATATGGCAGTACTTTAAGAATAACCCGAACCTTTCCACCCGCGACGTGGCCAAAAAGGTCAATTCGGTGAAGTGGTTCGTCCAGCAGACCATGAAGTGGGCTGGGCTACGTGTTTTTAAGGTCAGAAAGGCGCCAAACCGGACTGAAGAGCAAAACACGGTGGCCAAATTGCGTACGCGGAAGCTGTACCATGAGTGGCTGGCAAAGCCAGGCTGTCTCGTCATGGGCGACGAGACATATATCAAGGCGGACACCAAAGAAATCCCCGGCCTCGAGTTTTTTGTCGGTACGTCCCGCATGGAGGTTCGGGAAAAGTTCCGGAAGAGAAAGATGAACAAATTCGCGAAGAAGTACCTGTTGTGGCAGGCGATCTGTGAGTGCGGACGGTACAGCAAGCCGTTCGTTACAACCGGCACCATAAACGGGCAGATTTATCGAGAGGAATGCTTGCGGAAGCGCTTGCTGCCCTTCCTTCGCTCTCACCGTGGTTCCACGCTGTTCTGGCCGGATCTCGCTTCGTGCCATTACGCCAAGCGTGTAATGGATTGGTACGAAGCGAATGGCGTTAATGTGGTCCCGAAGGAAGCGAACCCGCCAAATACACCTGAACTTCGTCCGATCGAAAAGTTTTGGGCGATAATGAAGAAGAAGTTGAAGAAAAGCGAAAAAACATTCAAAACCGATGAAGCTTTGAAGAAAAACTGGAGAAATTGTGTAAGGAAGATGGACAAAGCCTCGCCCAAGATTTCATGAGTAGTGATAAGAGAAACTAACGAGCATTCAGCTTGGGCCCAGCAGCCCATTTTTGACCTTTCCACCCTTTAAATTATCCCAATAATATGTATATACAGAATATTCATAGCAGTCATATTGCAGCACTTCGGCACTTCGTGCTCATTCGATACCCATCATTCGAAGCTCATGAACCTACGTATATCGTGTCTATAATAATCATCTTCCGAATAAATCATTCCCTTCAATTTCATCTCTTTCCCAATAAGCCTGAACTGTGTGTCGGATGCTTCAATCCTGTGTCTGACATGTTAATAAGCTTCAATTATCACCAGCGAGCCACACCCGTCTGCGTCGGCCAATCAAGCGAAACGAAACATCCCAGTCTGCTAATGAAAACCCATACATCAAACTCGCCCCCACACCTACGCCGTTTCGATTCGGCTGGCAAGGAAATGAACCACGGTAGGTACGTGTCGATAGGGCGGCGTGAAAACACATAAAGAACGCTTTGGAACGTGAAACAAACTGGCACCGGGTAATGAAATTCTCCACCTAATCAGCGTGAATAAATCTTGTCGCCGAACTTAATCAATTCATTATACTGTTAATTTGTCACCTTCCTTCCCGGTAAACAGCCCATTTGTATGCGCCTGGTCCTGGTAGTCGTAAACACGTTCAAAATACTGTACATACGGCTTCCTTCGGTGGATTTTCTAAGGCGGAACCTTTCCTCGGGGCTGGAAAACATGTTCAGCACGTAAACACATCAAATCACTCACTCGTTCACTCAAGCCCGTTTCGTTGCCCCTTCTAGGTGACACAGGTTCGCACGAAAAGCATTTTGTTCTTCCGCACGAAGGCCCTCCGCGTCTTGCAGGGGGGCATTACTTAACATACGACCTGGCGCGCTCTTGTGTGCGACATTATGGGCCCTCTCATCACCGCTTGGCGTGAATGTGATGTAGATCTGGATTCCTGATGGAACGACAGCAGCGCAAGACTGGCTGTGTGTTTTTTTACGAACGAAACGCTTGCTGCATACAGAGAACCTCATATTTCACTTTCACGTTTGTTCAGCGATTCAGTTCGTAGGCGCCATCGTTGAGCTCTGCCTGAATTGGCAAACATTGTATCCGAATAACTTTTCAGGCTTGAATATTGTAGAACGTTTGAGGACATTTCCGCCATCCAAGCTACTATCAATCTAAAATTAATCAAACGCTCATGCAAATCCCATTGCTAATTTGTTAATGAATGCATCCATTTTCACCCAACAGCAACGTTCCACGCCCGTGCTTTAACCTATTCACAAGCGGTGATCTCTTATGCGAGAGAACGTATAATGAAATCAAAACCATCACGACATCCGTGGCCCTCCGGGACACACAGCGGTCTACGGAAAAACTCGTTCGACATGCAGCACCCTTAGCGTGAGTTGATTTGCATAATTTCCTCCAACTGGAGCGGGAAAACCTTCATTCAGCCCGGCACGTGCCCATAAATTACCCTTTCGAATTGTTTTCTCACTCTCTTTGACGGAATACGAATGTTCTGCTTCGGATTCCGGTCGATTCCTTCTTGCTCGTTGGGGCTGTTTCCGGAGACGGTTGTTTGCGGTTACTGTTATGGTTAATCAAGGGAACCCCGAAATGAACTAAACGGAAGGCAAGTTCATCATCATCATCATCATCATCAACATCATCACCCTAGCAACCGAAACATACCCTGCCGAAAGTCGTACGAACATTGTTTCGATACGAGTTTGCACTTCTTGATGTGATTGTTGTTTTGATGTCCAAGAAAGGTCCTGTTTGACTCTCGAGTACACTTCAAGGCGAAGAACGGACGGAGGTTTGATTACCCTTTTATGGAGTGTTAATGAGCACTTACCTGAAATGAGAAAACAAAACAATGAAAGCGTTAGTAGGAGTTTGGCGTGCTCTGTTCGGAGAAGATGTTCGGGATCAGAATGGGAAGCTTTCATGGGAGCAATCGTAAAATTCTTCGGATGACCGTAATAAAACGGTTAGGATGAACGTATTTGGCTTTCTGACATCCGTACGGAGACATTGCAGCTTTACAACCACAATATGCGGTTCGACATGCACTAAAACAGTTTTTATCTTCCGGTAAAATATTGCTGATAAAGTTTCTGAAAACGAAGGAGGTTATGACGTAACGTCCGAATAAAAAAATAAGACAGTTTTCAACGCTAGTTTATGTTATTTTCGTGCTATTTGGTGATGAATCTACTTATGCATCGCCAATCATAGTAGCCCTGTTTCTTATAGTCAAGCACTTTGACAGCGCTTACAGTTGTTTTGCAGAAGCCCTGACGAAAGCAGTAAAAACCTTCCGATCGATTCTGACTACCGCCTGCATCCCGGGGCGAAGAAATCCGTCATCGTGGTGCACTTCGTACCGATGTGGTACAGCAGTTTCAGCATCTAGCGTATGCATTGAAAAGGTGACCTTAAAAAGTAGCTTGTAGTATATATTGAGAGAGTTATCTCTTCACGAGAGCCCAATACCGCTCGATAGGTCGCAACTCCGGACAGTTAGGTAGATTCGCCTGTTTCGGTACAACGTGGACTCCATTCGCTTTATACCATTTCAAAACATCTTTGGCGTAGTGACAAGATGCCAAATCATGCCATTATAGCGAGGGAACGTCATGGCTGCGTAGGAATAGTGACAATCGCTTCTTTAGGCATTATTTACGGTATATTTCCTTGTTTTTCTTCCCGGTACACCCAAAATAAAAAAGCAAGATTGTAATGCAATTTCGCATGATTTGGTTTCATTTCTCGTAATGGATCGCAACTTGGAGAAAAAATGCAACATTGGTCGTGGGCAAAAAAGCAACACATCAATTCGATTAGAAAAATTTAATGTGTGCGTGAGGTTTTACAGCTGATTAGTAGTAGTAAATTCAATGGCTCACAAAAAAAAAATATTATGATCCGCTCACTGAAAGTCGAACCGCGACCGTCAGCATGACGGCTCTTCATTGTAACCATCCAGTCACCACAACAAGTTGAGGTGAACGGAATAAAAGCCCTACAGTAGGCCATCCCTTATTTTGAAAAAAAAAATGCCAAGTCAAGAATTCCACCTCTTCAAATGTTCGTCTTGACTAGAAAACAAACATACTTAAATTTGAAGACCGTACGTTGACGTTAAGTGCTCCCCCAACGGACCTGAAGAAATGAGTGGTACGGGTGACGCCCACGGCGGCATAATATGACATTCCGGCACATAAGTCACGCAGGATAACTTCGACAAATATTCTCGATACAACTTGCCAGCCCGGGTTTTAGCCGTCACATTCTGTTTATCATTACGGTTCGGTACAGTTTTCACCTTGAAATGCTCCTCTACGCCGTTCTGTTGCATGGCAGTATAATAAGATATTCCGGCAAGCTGCTTAAAGTCTTCCAGCACATAAGTTTCATCGTTGCATTATCACACAGGAAAACAGGGTTGTAGCCGTCATTTTCTGTTTACAGTATGTACCGAAATATCTGGTCACTTCTGCAATATTTGCTTTACCTTCGCGTCCTTCTGGTGGTTCCTGATATCCGTTTTGTTCCGCTCCCAGCCTTCCTGACTGTTTTTTAACCAGTTTGTTTATTTGTACGGCTCAATCGCGTTAGCTTTACGGAGCCATAGGCAATGTTTGTGGGTTACACACAAAAAAAACTATTTCTTAAACAAACTAGAGTTCTTCTTCTTTCTTGGGGTCGACTTTATGGCACTTTCTTCTTGTTCTTTTGCTATTCTAGCCATCTCTTTTTGTTTACTGATCCCTGTTGACATGAACGCAGCAAACTGTAACAACGCGCGATCGCGGGTATCCATATCCTTCGGTTCAGCATTACTGATTTCGGTATCCACCGGTGTCATGACAGATTCCTCCATTTTGTCGTCCAGCTCCTCTAGCGTTTCCAATTCGCTTTCACTTTCAGCTTCTGATCCTAAGCTGGCTGTGTCTCCGGTTACTACAGAACCGTACGTTTTCTTCCATTTACCGTTCTGTTCATTTTCTTGCCGACGGACTTTCGGCTGACTCTTAACCTTCCGCTTGGGACAAGAAGCCATCAGATGTCCCACTTCTTTGCAGATGAAGCATTTATCCTTGCTGCCTTCGTAATACATGTTACCCTGGCCGATTGGCGAAGTGCAGCGATGACGGGATTTTCTGCTTCACGTCCATGTACGCGCCACGCACACCAGTGTAGGCGCGAATGCCCAGCTCCGCCGGAAACTTCTCCCGCACGATGCGTTTCACGTGTCCATATTTTGACAACACTGTAACGATCTCCTGGTCGGGAACCTCCGGTGGGAGATCGTATATTCGCACATAGCATATGTGATCCTGGGCATGCGACATGTGTACTTTAACCTTTTTTCCATTCCCATAATGGAATACCAGCTCGTCAGAGTTGGCGGTCAGCGCGTGCAACATCTACCGCTCAGATTTGAACTTGACGAGAAGGCACTTTTCATCTGCTATCCTATATGCAGCTTCAATTTCATCAAGCTCCGCATCTAAGCCTTTGACGAAATTTGCCACTTCGGCTAAGGTTGGTTTATTCGCTCCACTGCCGAAGGTAAATCGTACAGTATTTTTCAACTCGCACATTGCTGCTATAACAAAAGCGACCGGCTATCGCACAAATAAACAAAACTCAACCGTACCAATCGAAAGCAGAAAGAGAACTGGCTTCCTGACTGTTGTCAACCGTGTATCGAAAGATTTAAGAACGTTATGGACAGTGTTTGCAGGAAAACCAGGCTTTTTTGCAAGTTTTCTTACTGACAGACCCGGATTTTCATTACGACCGAACACAATTGCTTTTCACACTTGCTCTTCTTTCAACGCCATCTTCGATCCAAAAGCTTTTAGTATCACCAAAAATTGATTTTACACAATGAACAGACATACGTTCATCAGCCGGCGAAATATTTCACGCGTTGATGAAGTATTTCCAGAGATATACGTATTAAGAAATGTCCAGATTTTGTCGCGAATAAGCCTTATTTCGCACAACAAGTTAGCGAAGAAGTTACTTCTGTGGCTGAACAAGGGATCGTCTAAGCCACTGTTCTAATTTATGGAGATTGCTGTGAACGAGTAAATATATTATAAAAAATGCCTGCCGGAAGTTGCTGCGTTTATCAAATACTATCCCGCGAAGGAGGATAAGGTTTTTTGTACGAGTCGGCTTTTGACCCAATTTACCAAGAGATTACTGGAGGAGACGGACTGGCTGAAGATAAACGCTGTACCGAAGAACGCAAACCCTTCCAGCGTCCCACAGATGCGATAGATTTGTGAGAGAGCCTTAACCGTAGGATGTATTGAAATAATTTCGTGACCAAAACGGGGAGCAGCCTATCACCAAGGTCACGAAAGAGCTTAAGAACATCTCGACACTGAAGAAGCCTGTAAGTCGCAGACAAAATAGGCCTATCTGTCAAGAGATAACCTTTCTGTAGAGGAACTTAACGGAATTTGCTCGCGTTTACTAGTGATAGTTTAAAAAGTGTTTCAGTAATTCATTTTTTTTTAAATGATCAAGTTAAGCGTCAATTTTAATTTTCCTAATTTTACAATTAAAATTGTTTTACTAATACGCCCGCAAAAGTTTTTTTTAATAAGTGTTTTTTTTAACTGAACTTAAGAACATGCCGACATTCATCTTTTCATCGAAAATGGTAAATTTTTCGGCCTATTGCACAGTGTCGAATATTTTTGTATGTAGTAGGCTTAGGAAACGTAGGATTTGATTATAATGTTTTAAATCGAAATATCCTTCTTATCAACATGCAACCCTAGTAGTGGACAGTAATTTCTGCTAGAACCAAAGATGTGAAGAGAAAGTATTGATAGGTCCGTGAGAGCACGACAGATTGTGAAATTTAATAGAAGTTGTTGAAATTGAGCGCACGGCATCTTTCCATGGCGGCATTCGGTCAAGCAGAAAATCTCTTACATCCAGTGGGAGTAGGCAAGGGGGAGGGAACCCACTTGACAGGCAAAAGAGTGCGCGCTTAATACCGCCAATGGCACAGAGTAATTCTAGCGATGTGAAATTTATGTTTCCACTTCCATGCTATATGTGACATAAATCAATTTCCAATTAGATGTTTTGAAAAATACAACTTCTAATGTTTACCGGTATTGATTCTTTCGTCTTCATTTACTTTAACAACCTCAGAGAGAAAAAGAATTTTTTCTATCGTATTATCTTCTAAAATTTTTTTCATCGCCTTCCGAAATTAGTTCAATTTTTAAATTTTTTAATTTTGTGAATCGATGATTAATAGCAGTTCGATACAGAGTAAAGCTGTGCCCATTTAGAATCCGGACTAAAAAAAATCATCTGTATCTCGGTAACGGATTGACGTACAAATACTACCACTACTAAACGCGAGCGATTTCTTTTAAATTTCAATAAAGAACGCTTAAATTTTGACGGATAGGCCTAGTTCGTCTACGACTTGCAGACTTCTTCAAAATCGAGTGCGCGACTTTAAAAAAATGATGTAAAATTTCCATGATGTTTATGAAACTGTGTGTACAGGGTGCGGCGGAAAATAATGCGAAGTGACTAATTTCTGTCGAAAGTGTATTTGTTTATGTTTACTTTCAAGTGCTGCATCCAAACATTCTATTTGTTTTATTGCTAATTCGTCAAAATGTTCGCGAAAGAAGTGATCACCAGTTAGTGGCTCGTTCATAAGAAGCCTAAAGAGATTGCCAAGGTGGTAGAGTGCCACTTGGCAACAGTTTACCGCATAAAAAAGTCCCTGCAGGATGGATCCCTAAGCAGCGGAAGCCCGGAAGCGGACGTCTGCGCTTTGCACGCACGCCGAACGTGATCGGTCCGTGCAAAAATTGCTCGCAACCCGGTGCGTTCCATAAGAAAACTTGCAAAGGAAGCCAATATTTCGGAGAATCATCAAAGAAGATCTGCATGCATCTTCCAGAGCCAGAGTGAAACGCCACTTGATTACGGACCGGGTCAAGGAACTAAGAGTGACTCGTTCCAAGAGATTGCTATCCTTGTTGAAGAAGGAAAAAATCATAATCCTGTTCTCTAACGAAAAGCTTTTCAGCATCGATGCTACCGCAGAAAACGTTCCGGAAAAAGTGAAATTCAAATTTCAAACCAAACATCCGGCTGGTATCATGATGTTAGGCTTAGTGGCGTCCAACGGTTTGAAAATGCCGCCTGTTTTCATTGATGCTGGAGTTAAAATCAATACCGAAGTGTATATCGGTATTTTAAAGGACCAAGTGCTTCCCTGGGTGAAGGCCAACTTCTCCGAGGACCAAAACGTTATCCTACAGCAGGATGGAGCGCCGTGTCACACGTCCAATCGAACCCAACAATGGTTGAACGATAATATGAAGTTTTGGCAGAAGGATTTGTGGCCCCCTAGCAGTCCAGATCTTAATCCATTGGATTATTCGATTTGGGCATATGTTGAAGCACGAGCCTGCAAAACATCACACCCTAGTGTGAAAACCCTGAAGTCAACCATAACACGCACATGGCAGTCAATGTCGGAGGATTACGTCTGAAAGGCATGCCCTGGCTTCCGGCGTCGGCTCGAGGATGTTATTAATAAAAATGGAAGACACATTGAATAAATTTGTTTAAAAAGACTTTATAAAGATAACTGCACTCGAAAATGTTGATATTATTGCTTGAATTGGTTGAAAATGGGATTTGAAAGAAATAGAACAAATTTTCGCATTATTTTCTGCCGCACCCTGTAGTCGACTCCACAGACGGAAAATGGGCGAGCTGGTGAGACTCGAAATGCCGGAAGATCAACTGTGCTCTGCTGAGCTTTGGACAAGTTTCTGCCGCCGAGAATCCAAAACTTCTGGCGCAGTGTGGCTAGCAGGAGTTTTAGCCCAGCGTGCAGTAGCTTCAAGTGAACCAAACTAGCCAGCAGAGTCGACAGTGGGTGTTTGGCTGCGAAAGTGTTTAACATAGTAGCAGAGTGCGGCGTTCCGTAGCCGGCCACCGACGCGAATAATGCAATCTTCGTCGATGATGGCGGATGATTTTGCGACTGCTTCACCGCTGGACAGGTGAGAGATCTCTCCGGGAAACGACTGCTGTTGTGCAAGGCGATACAGATGAAGTTCAGCACGTTGCAGTTCTTCGGTGGAGACTGCAGCAACGGTAGCGTTGCGAATGCTGAGTTGGTGAGAATTGTCCGCATCGTTTCGATGTAGTACTGTGCGTTCTCGTAAGGCTTGAAGGTACCGTAAACAGAAAGCAGTAACGCGGCGCAGTTTGGAGTAACTGGAGTAGCGTGCGAAAAGATTGTCGTGGAACTGGTTCTGTACGACGCTCATCGCAACGTGTGGTACATTTCGTTCTTCGGCGGTAGTCTCTGCTTCTTCGTCGGTGAGAAGAGATTCGGCCAGTGATCTGGATCAAGCCACAACCAGTTTGGGCCGTTCCACCAGCGCTTGCAGGGTTGCAGGGTTGACGAGACCGGATACGTATTTCCAGTGGCTGACATCGGTCGAATGCTGGATCTGTGACGCTCGGTTCGCTACGAAAGCTTTCCAACGGCTTGAAGGAGATTGTAGCCAATGGAAAACGGTAGTGGAGTCCGTCCAGAAATAAGCAGAATGTGAAATCTTCAGGGCGAAAGTCACTTTCTCGAACAGCTGCGTTGACAGTCGTGCAGCACAGAGCTCCAGCCATGCGATGGAATGTCGACTGGATAACTGCGCCACCTTTGACTTTGCCGTCAGTAACTGGACGGCCACTCCACCCCTAGTTTCGGCTCAAGCTCCGTAAGCTCCTTGAGAGGCATCAGCGTAAAAATGGAGTTGGAGATTTACGGCATTCGGCAGCGAAACAAATCGTGGGACACGAACTTCGCTCAACAATTGTCAAGTGTTATGGAACTCCTTCCATTTGTTCTGGAGCCTGATTGGAAGCGCTGTATCCCACTCACAGCCTTCACCAGTCTGCTTCAGTGCCCATAAACACTGCATGAAGAGTTTGGCGACTACAATTGTGGGACCTACGAGACCAAGTGGGACAAAGATTTGCAAGATGTAAGGCATCACCTTTCGTTTCGACAAGTGCGTCGGTTCTTGGCTCCCATACGAGACCCAAAATGGACACGGCCTGCTCTTCATGAAGTCAAGTAAAGGTTGAACGGCTAATTCTTCCAGCGGAACACCTTGTAGAGCCTCCGGAACATTCGATGACCATTTCTTGATTGGAAAGCCAGCAGTCTTGAGCATCGGCGTCACGTGCTGCCTTACTTGAACTTCCAATTCTACATTACTAGCGCCCGAGAGAAGATCGTCGACGTAGAAATCGAAGATGACTGGATCTACTACAGCTGGAAACTTGTGTCCATTGTCGCGTGCAATCTGCTGCAGAGCCCTCGTTTCAAGATACGGCGCAAACGCAGTACCGTAGGCCACCGTCTGCAGCTAAGAGTAGAAATAGGATCACTGGATCACGAAGGAATATGCGATCTTCCGGAAAGTGGAGCATCTGCCGATACATTTTTTCCACGTCTGCGACCACAGCAATGCAGTGAATACGGAAACGCAGCACGATGGAGAGCAGATCCTCTTGAACTACTGGACCAACCAAGAGTGTGTCGTTGAATGAGTAACCGGAAGATGTCTTGCACGACGCCTCGAAAACGGCCCTGATCTTTGTAGTCGTGCTCGATTCTTTGAAGCCGTCGAAGTGCGGTATATAGCAGTGCGGTGGTTCGTCGTCTACCGGATCGCTGAGCTTCTTCGGTTGATCACGGTTGAACGCTGAGCTTCGTAAGACAATATCGGGATTGTCGGTTCAAGGAAGACTGACGAAATACCTTCCAGAAGTGTTAGTGGTAGCTACGTAGTGCTTTTCACAGCTATCTTCTTGAACGGACAGTGCTGGTCCGTCGGAAATATCATCAATTTCCCAGAACTGAAGCGTAGCTTCTAGCGGATCATCTTTTGTAGAAAGCTTGCAAATACGCGGAATACAATTTTGTTGATTGGATGCGGTGCCAGCCCATCCGAATGGCGTTTCAGCCAACCATGGAAGTCCGTCTCATAATTAAATCTTCTGACCACTATGGAGCTCCCAGAAGGCTTTACTGCCGATAACAAGGTCTATCTTCCCTGGGCTGTGGAACTGAGGGTCAACGAGAGCAAATTTGGGTATTTTCCACGACGAGATGTTGAGTGGTATGGAAAACTCTTGTGTTCTCGACTGGATGGTGGCGGTGATTGCACTTTTCACAACTTGCGTAGAGAGGCCGATCCCTGTTATTGATATGTCCACCTTCGACCGTTCGTTGAAAAGAAGATTTGCTAGTGGCTTCGAAATGAAGTTGGACATTGATGCCGAGTCCAGTAACGCTCTTGCCTGGTACTCGTGCCCGTGATCATCAACGATATTGAGGACAACCGTTTCCAACAGAACATTGTTACGTTTGGACTGTTTGGACTGCCATGCTGACCTTGAGAGGAGCGGAGCTCCGAGTATCCACGCTAGTGGATGGAGACGGTTGTTGAACAGGAACAGATAATAACACGGTTGAACTCGACGACGATTTGGAGAAAGAAGGGTCGTGAAGCAGCGAATGCTGTCTTTCGAGGCACGTACGGCACGAGAACTTTGACGTACACTTCTTCGCTTGACGTCCGCTGCAGAGACAGTTCCAGCAGAGCCGTTTCGGCGTGACCGATTCTCGGCAAAGGCGTATATCCTTCCCGAGGAAGATGAGACAGTTACGCAGGACATTGTTGTCGGAGCAGGACAGTGTACACGATGAGAGGAAGATACAGCGGTGTTGCCTGCGAACTTGAATTTGCAGAATTTTGGAATGTTGCCGGCCACCTTTGTCGACGAAGATGGTTGCTGATGGTGCTCGTAGCCGGCTGAGTTCAGCACTCGTTCGCGCTGAGGAATTCTACCAGCTCCTCATACTTAATGTCATCCTGCGTACTAGTCATTCCCTCCTAGGCTCGCAAAGTGGATTGGTCCAGCTTGTACGACAAGATATTCACCAGCGGAGTGTCCCAGTGCTTCACAGGTTTGTTCAGCTTCTTCAATGCCTTCACGTGGCGCTGTAAATCGCCGATCAGGCTGTGGATGCGTATAGCAGACTCCTGCTTCACCGCTGACAAATCGTAGAGTGCCTTGAAAAGTTTCCGCTTTTCTTTCTTCGTTTTATTTATCAATTCCTCCTCAATTTTCGCGACAAAATTGTTGGAGTAGATCTTACGCTTCAGGTTGGTCAGAAAATCTCGATGGGACGCAGCTGGGGGACGTTGGGTGGGTTCGCCAACTTGGATACCACATCAATATTCAGCCGCTCTGTCTCCTCCAACGATCGCTTCGAGTAGTGGGCGGACGCCAGAACCGGCCAGAACACCGCGTCTTCGCTCTTATGGTATTTCTTGATGAACGACGCAACTCCCGGCTGGCATTTCGTACTATAAAATTCCCCGTTCACGGCCAGTCCGGAGTGAAAAAAGAGCGGCTTTGACATCCCCTTCTCGCTGATTGTCAGCCACAGCAGCACTTATTTGGGGAACTTGGTCTGTGAAATGAACTTCACCTCGTAGCTCACTTCTTTCGTGAATGAAGTAAAATACGAAGTGCCCTGCCAGTCGTTGCCATCCAGGGTAAGATAGGTCTTGTCGTCCATCACCACCGCCACGTCACGATTCGCCGGGAAAATCGAGTTGACCATCTTATTCAGCCGCTGCCGCTGCGTCATTGCCTGCAGCTTCTAAATCAGTGGACGCGACTTCCGCTTCCGGACATGTATGTTCATGTCGCCGAGTACTTTTTCACTGTTTGACCGGTTAAACCGACCTCCTGGCCAAGCGCACGCAGCGATGTAGTACTTTTCCCTCGGTCTACCTCTTTAGCATCCTTTGGAGATTCTTGGCGCTCAGGTTCGTCGGCCGTCCGGAACCGGTTTTTTTTTCGATGCTCTGATTATTGTCTTACAGTGCCTAGATGTTGTAGATGCCGGAACGAGCGTATCCGGCGTCCACAAAGTGCCGCACGATGTCCTTTTTCGACGCGGCGGGGTGCCGTTCTTTGAACGCGCACACTTCTGAACGGAGTTGCTACACTGTTTTTGCCATCACGGTTAGAGTTCGACTGATAGAGCTGTCAAATTTTGTCTGCTGACTCATGGGTTACTATGATTGATGCTGCTTGGGTAGTTTTGTCAGTGCGAGTGAAGGTAAACCCATGCATTATTGTCAGGAACAAGACGAAACAGAAGCAGACAATCCATCATCATTGCCCAAATTCATTACGACTTCTTTAACCGTAAGGGGAGCTTTTTTTAGGATCTCCATGTTCATCTCACAATTACCTCAAGTTGAGGTTTAATTAGTGATTTTTACCGATTCTGCCACAGTATGCAGCTACTTAGAGCTTCATCGGCAATAAGTAAAAATCCCGGCAGTAATCAAGCCCACCGCCAATATCTCAATGGAATACAACTTTAATTTCAGTACCGTTTAGTTCCGTCTCGAATCGAGAACGCATAATGTTCTAGGGCATATTAAACCAACCCATAATTACGGAGATCTATTCCTTCTCCAGTGGTTGACTAACAGTCGAAGTTCATATTCCTATTGGTTCAGCAAGACCATTACTTCAAGGAACAATAATCATCATGCATATTTAACATACTGAAAGGTCACACGTTACTGCCAGATTATGTCATCAACTAAGATTGCTGTGAATGAATAGTTGTAATCACACCTCTTCTGAGAGTACCGGAGCGAACCAGCCATAACCGTTGCCGAGTAACAACAACCCTAATGCAAAATTTACGACTTGTTTAATAAACTTGCTTCACACCAGGAGAGCCACTGACCATTAAACTGACCCTTGCTTGCGAGAGTTAACACCCGTCTTCCGTGGGAAGAAAGCGACGTGACATCGAGGTAAACATTTCACCGTGGGATCCCGAAAATGCTGAGCCGACACCGCGACCGTGGGACTGTCATCATGTAGCTAGGGACAATTAGGTTTCTTAGCAATTAGAATTGTATTAATAAATCAGTCTTGTTTTAACATCGGATCTATACGTTTCGGCTTTTATTTTTTGTGAACCCCCATCTGTAAAATCGTAACTGGCGCCCGAATAGGGACCTTCGCGTGTGGAATTGATAAGTTGAATTGTTGGTGAAAAATCTTAAAAAGTGAAGACAAGTGGTAGTGAAAATCTTGAAAAGTTGACAACCATTCAACAAATAACGGTTCAAAGAACCGTGCTGCTAACGAAATCTTCATATCAGTGCAGTGCTAAAAATCCTAAAAAAAAATCATACCCGGTTGAAGGAGCCGGAGCCGCCAAGTGAAACCTGGTTCAAAGAGCCAGCATCAACAATCAACGAAGCAGAAAAGAAGACACCGTGGAAAACTCCCGATCGGCACAAGGGCCCTCAGTAGCGGATCAGCAAACAGGAACCTCCCGAAGTGCCTGCTTCTTTTCTCCCCACGGAACGAAGGGATGAAAATTTTATTGTAAGTAGACAACCTTTTGTTAACCATTTATTTTAATTTTTAAATTGATTAAAGTGAACCATTTATTATTTATAAATAGTGAAACAAATTAGTGAAAAGTGAGTTATCAAAACCAAACGTATTGAAATATTGTTTTTTAAACTGAAGATCATTGATAGGAAAAAATCTAGATTCGATATATATTTTGGGAGAATCATGGCCCTTAATCAAAACTTGGCACCTCTAACTACTGAGGAATTCATCAATATTGGCAAAATTCCTGATTTTGTCAAAGATATCAAAGTATTCTACGGAGATCCGACTAAATTAATTGATTGGATTTCCGATGTTGACACCTGTACAAATTAGCGTTTTAGAGCGAACCGTTCGTCGCAAAGTTGACGGAGAAGCGGCGAACGTTTTAAACGCGAACAATGTCCAAACCAATTGGGCAGACATTAAAAATACTTTGATCCTTTACTATAAGGATCAAAGAGATATTAAAACCCTTGATTTCCAGCTGACCTCCATTAAAAAGTCAGCGAACGAAACCATTACTGCATACTATAGCCGTGTAAATGAACTACTATCATTAATAATAGCTCAGATACAAACCGATAGGGTTATGAGCCAAAGTGCCGCTGCTCACATCACATACTTCCGTGAAAAATCAGTAGATGCATTTATAAGAGGTCTTGATAAACCTCTAAGCATTTTACTCAAAAGCACCAACCCTACTACATTAAGTCAAGCATTTAATTTTTGTATCGAATATTCTAACATGGATATTCGATCATCTCCATTTAAAAACGAGTTTAGTGGACAGGCACCCCCAAAACCCTGGAACCACCACAATTTTACCTCCTAGAATATACCCAACACAACCTAGAGCATTCTTACCACCAGCTCTTCCTCCTAGAGGACGACCATTCCAAAGTGCATATCCTTATCGGCAAAATTTCCCACAAACAAATCCGTTTTCACAACAACCTTATCAACAAAATCAAAATCGACTAAACCCATTCCATACCAATCCATTTAGACCAAACCCACCTAATCCACCACAATATCCTCAACCGATGGAAGTGGATCCGACTTTGAAAACAAGGGTAATTAATTACAGTAATCGCCCTCCGCTTAATTTTAAACGTCCACTCCTCCCTCCCAACAATATCAGCATAATGCAAAAAGACAGGCGCATCCTCTAGATTCGAACGACATATGCAACGAAGGTTACGACGATGAACAATATTATTATTATGACGAACAGAACAAAGATTCCTATGACGACACCTCATATGAAGAGGCCTATGGATATGAAACGGGAGAAGCTTCAGGATTCATTCAACCAGAGCAAAATACCTCTGAATCACAAGAGGCTAATTTTTTAGAATGGCACCCACGTTGGTAATACCAACAATGCCATATATAAAATTGAAAACCAATATAGGTGAGTTTCCTTCCTAATCGACACGGGTGCGAATATAAACCTTATCCACCCAATGTTGGCTAATCATTATTCTCTTGCAAAACCATATCGTTTCAAAGCAAACGATATCGGAAGTGCTAATGGCAAGTTCAATGCTGACACAGCAATTGACATTGATTTTTTTATCCAAAAATAAATTATTGTGCCCAGTTCCTCTTACATGATTTTCACCCATTTTTTCCATGGGATAATTGGAACAGGAATTTTAAACGCACTTAACGCAAAAATTGATCTAGGAAAAAGCATGCTGCAGTTAAACAAAGGGAACGGATCATTGAACGTTCCACTTCTTCAATATTCGCCCGCGAGAACCGCTTCAAATAACCTATCTCAACAAAATCCACCTCACACAGCTCAAGTAACTTGCCAGTCAAATCAGACAGAGCACACATACCGTACGTCTCATCTTTCAAAGAATGAGAAAGATCAGCTGCTTAGTGTATTGAACAAACACGTAGAAGTATTTTATATGCCGGACTCTAAACTAACATGTAGCACAGTAGTTGAATGCTCCATAAACACAGTTGATGATATGCCAATTCATCAAAAAGTTTATCCTTACCCAGCTGCATATGCTGGAGAGGTAAACAAACAAATTGAAAAGCTTCTACATGATGGAATCATAAGGCCATCGCGATCAGCGTGGACATCCCCAGTGTGGATTGTCCCAAAAAATCCGACGCCTCCGGTGAAAAAAGTTTCGTATGGTAATTGATTACCGAAAGCTAAACGAAAAACTATTTCGGATAGGTACCTGATGCCTGAAATCAACTATGTTATTGATCAGCTGAAAGGTCAAAATATTTCATCACCCTCGATCTAGCGTCTGGTTTTCACCAGATAAAGATGAAAGAGAGCGATATTAATAAAACTGCTTTTTCTATCAACAATGGCAAATATGAGTTTACTCGTATGCCATTTGGTTTAAAAAATGCTCCCGCAATATTTCAAAGAGCGATCGATGACGTATTGCGAGAATACATTGGCAAAATATGTTACGTTTATATTGACGACGTAATTATTTTTGGAAAATCTTTGGAAGAAGTACTTCATAATCTTGAAGTAGTTCTAACAGCATTGAATAAAGCGAATTTAAAGATTCAGCTGGACAAATCGGAATTTTTACATAAAGAAATTGAATTTCTTGGATATGTTATCACATCTGAAGGCCTTAAACCAAATATTAAGAAAATAGAGACTATAGAACGTTATCCTGAACTCTAGAACTATCAAAGAGCTAAGATCATTCTTAGGAATGATGGGTTACTATAGAAGGTTCGTAAAAGACTTCGCAAAAATCGCAAAACCTCTTACCAACCTTTTAAGAGGGAAGGATGCCATTCGAATAAAAAATTAAATTTACAGAATGTGAACAAAATTGTTTTCAAAGAATGAAAAGTTTGCTATCGTCCTCGGATATTTTAATATACCCAGACTATAGCAAACCATTTTTATTGACTACCGACGCCTCGGACTTTGCCATAGGAGCGGTACTATCCCACAGGTGAAAATGGAAAAGACAAACCTATCCACTTTGCATCAAGGAGCTTATCAAAATCAGAAGAAAAGTATTCCGTGCCAGAAAAAGAAATGCTTGCAATCTTTTGGGCACTACAGACATTCCGAAATTATTTGTATGGGACAAGCTTTAAAATTTTAACAGACCACCAGCCTTTGACGTTTTCTCTCTCACCTAAAAATACGAACGCTAAACTGAAGCGTTGGAAATCGTACTTAGAGGAGCACGATTACCAGATTGAATATAAACCTGGTAAGTCTAATGTTGTGGCCGACGCACTTAGTCGAATTGTTTTGTCAATGACTGGAACTCAACATTCAGCAGACACTAGTGCTGATATGTACATAATTTCTACAGAATCACCATTAAACGTCTTCCAACATCAACTCATCATTAAAAAGGTCCTGATAAGATAGAAGTATCTCATCCATTTCCAAATTACACCCGATTATACAATTTATATGCAAAATATTAATGACAATTCTATTTTACAGGTTTTGAAGACTCACGTTAACCCAAGTAAATTAAACGGTTTATTAACAGATGAAAACATAATGGGACAAATTCAAGAAGTTTATAAAAAACATTTCGGTCGGGAAAATCTGTTAAAGATTCGTTTTACTCAAAATTTACTTATTGACGTTCCGGACGATCATACGCAATGGGATATTATCAAAACAGAGCATTGTCCTATGCGACCACCTCTATAGTCACCAACGCTTTCGATATTGCTCTTCTGATCAAGTTACCGAAATTGGATCCAAGGATTTATAGAAAGATTTTCGTGCTGCCAACATGGTTTAATAATCAACAGATCCATGTTCCTAATAACCATTACCTTAACCATGGAAACAAGTACTACATTGTTCACAGCCTGGAATCAAAGATCTTCGAGACAACAGACATAACACCAGACGATACAACATGTGTGCCCAACCTTCTCAATGGAAAAATCAGCGAAATGCGTATACCTTGCCAACCCGAAGGAAGAAGTCGTTTTAATCGACAATCAACACATTCTCACCAATCTTCGGAAGAATTTCACCCTACACACCAACTGTGGTTCACCGACAAGGAACCTATCAGGAACTTACCTTATATCCTTCAGCAACTGCGAGGTAACCATTGATAACAGTACCTTTTGCATCAAGTTCAAAATACTACAGGTAAACCAATTTACTTACCGTTATATGGAATTCCCATTGAAAAACAACGAACAGTTGTTAACTTGAGTTTAGACCATCTTCATAATCTACATATGGAAACCAGGAAGGAAATGAAGGCGATTCGTTTAAATGCCACGAGTCTCCAATGGTCACACTGGACAATTTTTGGAGGACTATCGGTCACTCCTATAATCATATGTGCTGTTTTCTTTCTATTCCATCTTAGAGGATCTAAGGTGGACATACAGATAAAACAACAGGACAAGACCACGAAGGACGAAACCAAGGTCAACGTGCCGCTAGAGGAGCCCATTCGTACGGAGCCTCATTTTTAAGGAGGGTCAAGTTAACACCCGTCTTCCGTGGGAGAAAGCGACGTGACATCGAGGTAAACATTTCACCGTGGGATCCCGAAAATGCTGAGCCGACACCGCGACCGTGGGACTGTCATCATGTAGCTAGGGGACAATTAGGTTTCTTAGCAATTAGAATTGTATTAATAAATCAGTCTTGTTTTAACATCGGATCTATACGTTTCGGCTTTTATTTTTTGTGAACCCCCATCTGTAAAATCGTAACTCGAGCAATAGTATTAATCAAGAACGACTGGAGACGTGTCGCTGGTATAGTCATGCCATGCCATACAATGCAATAGCTCCTTTATGGCCGAAGCAAGTACGGAATTGTAAATGACTCCAACGACGGTCAGACGGAGGCCCGTGAGAATGCAGAGACATTATATGGTGTTGTTGTTACATTCAACTTTTCGGTTCTCCTGCACAGTGAAAGGCCTCCAGAGAGGAAGACCATTAATTTAACGAGGCGCCTACAGTAATAGACTGTAACACGTTACTCCGGAGCGGTTCCTTTGAAGAGGTGGACGGGTTCGTCCCTATGAGAATTTCTAACAAGCACGAACTAGGCGACAAATGACGAAGGTGCCATAGCGGAAGAATGCGTCGTAGCAACATTTCTCACACTAGTTGCTAGGAGCAACGATGCGCATTCCAAGTGCACACACACACACACACACACACACACACACCAGGACTCACTAACTATCACCCACTGCTCTGGGAGCCGAAGTAACCATAGCTAAGACAACAGAATTGCATTCTTTTTGCAAGCGGCTGTTGTTGTACACTGAAAATATTTGGTTGGAGGGTTTTTCGTTGATTATACAAGAGGAAGGTTAATTTGTTGCTTTTTATGATGGAAAATCGTTGTCCGAATCATCGAATCAAAATTAAACTATATTTAAATTACTCAAAAGGAAAATAATGGCACATTCGTGCTGCTTTTAATTTTCAGTGCTTTATCTTCCCATTAAAGTGATAAACCATGCACACAAAACACGCTGTCGCCATTGTTAATTTCCCCAGTAATTAATTAAATCGGCACCATCGCTTCCAGCGGGCAGCCAGGAAGGTGCAATTGCCATATAGCAAGGAATATTCTCCAGTTGCCCTTGTTGGAAAGATTGTGGCACGGTAGTTCGTGATATGTTTTCATCATGGGGTACCATCGTAGTGACCGGCTGAGACACGTGATGCACACTGAGATTGAACAGTTGCCGCCTAACCAAATTCTTTTTTCCTCGCATACAACTGATGAAATATTTCAATAAATATCACATAATATTACGATTACGCCGTGGCATTTCGGGCTTCGAGCTCTCGATGTAAAAATTGTAAAACAATCGCGACAACCATCCGCCAGCGAAACACAGAACAACGATTATCGCATCCACTTGAGAGGGGCGAAACAAAACAGAAGAATGGTTACACCTACAAAAGGATGATGATAATATAGTATATACCTTCGACAGTCAGTGTAGGGACAGCGACGCGACGGCAGCGTTTAACTAAGCGTGTAATCATTTGCGCTCTGGGAGCATAATTAAACCATTAAACCAAGCTATTTTATCCGGTTTGCGCTCTGTTTGGTTTATTTATGTCGGTTGGAAGCCGGCAGCAGACAGAATGCATGTTGTTCACGTGCGCCGCCAAAGCGGATTGGTTGGGAGGCACGCTGCTAGCTGAGCCTTCTATAAATACCGGCATTGTATCATTTTTTTTTGTTTTACTTCAATACAAAATAATTTATCGCACTCGCGTGTGCAATATCTGGCAGTTTTGTTGTTTCATCGTTTATGGCCACACATATGATAATCGTAAATTATTGCCGAAGCTGGTTGTTTCCCATTCAATTCAATCGTAAAATCACAGATTGTTTGCTTATCATACCGGAAATGGAAATTTTGTTTTTGTTTTGTGACCAGTTGCATTATTATTATCTAATCTTTCGGAAAAAAAAGTTTTATCGATGTTTATTGCACAGCCGTTTGGATAGGCCTTATTGTTGGAATGTTTTTCGGTAGGTACGTTTATACTTCTGTGAATCCCCTAAAGTAGGCCAAGCGCCGTTAGACTAAGGACTGTATCGAAAATAAGTTTTCCACGTGCTTTTGCGTTGTACGCCTGTTTTTGTGATGGTTTTAATGTGTTCAGCATAGTATGCTGTGCGTTTGGTTGTCATTTTTTGTTTGTTTACCTTTTTGCACGGTTTAAAATATTCGTTTCCAAAATGTCGCGCATTGAAAAAGACTTGAAAATTAAGGTTTTGGACACATGGCTACGTGAAAAGGATGTAACTATGCGACAATTGGCTTTGGAATTCCTCACGCGAGTGTGACATCTATCATAACCAAGTTTATGGAACACTGTTCTTTGGATGAACTGCCAGGAAGAGGCAGAAAACCCGGATCGTCCAACCCTAAACTGGTCAGAAAGTGGTAGCTCTAATTCGGAAGAACAAATCAATTTCGATACGTGATTTGGCCAATAAAGCGGGAATCAGCGTCGGGATAATTCAACGTATCAAGAAACGGAACAACCTGAAGACAGACAGAAAGCAGAAAATCGCCAAACCGAGTGTAGAACAGAAGCAACGCGCGGCAACAAGGGCCCGGAAATTGTACAGGTATACCTCGATAGTACGTACATCAACTTTCTCACTTCAAGAAAGAAAGAATAGAAAGTTGCTCTTTCTTTGGTAGTATTAGATTTCAGATACAATCAGTAGTTTTTATGCAAATGAAGTGAGAAAGTTGATGTACGTACTATCGAGGTATACCTGTATTCGCGAGTTTTGCAGCGAACGGATGCATGCATTTTGATGTCAAATATGACTCAAAAATACTTCCAGGTTCACAAGATTACACTGCCGTCGTAGGGATTTAAGCAATGCAGACAGGTCGATTCAAGTGGAGAAGTTTGGTTGAACAGTGCTGCTATGACAAACAATATGTTCCTGCCGTATAAAGTCTACCGTTTTTTACACTACCGTAACAATTAATACGGAAATCTATCGATCTGAGTGTCAGCAGAAGAGGTTGCTGCCATTATATCAGCAACATTGTAACTCTCAACTGTTTTGGCCGGATTCAGCGTCGGCGCATTACGCCAAAACAACTCTCAATTGGTTCATGGAAAACGGTACAGATTTTGTTGAGAAAGCCATCAATCCGCTAAGTTGTCCTCAGTTTCGGCCCATCGAACGCTATTGGGCGATTGTGAAGAGGGTCTGCAAAAAGACTGGTAAAGCAGCTGAAAATATGCAGGAGTTCTTTGGGCAAAAGCGTTCAAAAAGAGTGATGAAACACTTGTCCGGAACTTGATGAAAAGTGTTAGATCGAAAATTCGCAAATTCGCAAATCCGAATTTCATCCGGTCTTCACAATTTTCAAATTAAATCCCGTACAAAAAAGAATCATACATTTGTTTGAATAAAACATCATGATTTGAAGAAAAAATATGTCGATAACTTATCTTCGATACAGTCCTTCAAACCACTGAAGATATGTGATAATAGTTTTGTCTTTAGTGGGCGCGTAATAAAATTAAATACGAAATAGTAAAAGTACCAATTCTTATCGAAAAAAATCTGAAAAATCTGGTGCTGGTGTAGTTCAGGGATGTGTACGTTAAATTGCTAATTTTTGGCCATTTCTCCTAATTTCATACTGATACTGTACTGTAGACTGTACTTAAAAAAATAAGACACCTAAACGTCAAATACGTATACCAGTACCCGATTCTAGAAGTATTTACCTGAAATCCTGCACAGGTATTCGTGTTCCTGAGTACCTCTACAGGATACTGAGCAACTACTTCAAGAATCGGGTACTGGCATGAAGCACTGTGGTGGGTCAGGAACGTGTTCAAGTCAAGGCAAGAGTACCGCAAGGTTCAAATGGAACACGATATAAAGCTATGTTCGTTTAGAATAATAAAATGATCTGTATCACGGTAACGTATTAACGTACAAATAAGTTTAATACATCAAAACAAAGGTAATTCACTGTTCTTCAAGGAAAAAATATCAATGCAAATCATTTCTTTTCGCTTCTAATGAAAATTCGGACTTTCTTCTTTATTCCTCCCATAAAACGCTGCACACCTCCGGAGTCTACTTCCTTGGCACATTTGTTCCACATTTTGGTCATCTGAATCGCGTTCCGAGCCGCTTACTTCCACTTTTTTTAAGCTTCCGCTTCATTACTGCCCAAAATCTCTCGATGGGCCGGAACTGCGGGCAGTTGGGTGGATTTATGTTTTTATCGATGAAATCTACGTTGTTATCGTGGTACCACTGGATGACTACCCGGCTGTAGTGGCCAAAACTTCACGGGACCTCTATGGGCTTTAATAAAATGTAGTACGCGGTTTTTGAGGCATTCTTCCTTGTACAGCTTCGAGTCCATCGTCTTATTCGTCACGAACACTTTGGTCTTTGCTCCGCAGCTGCATATCCCTAGCTAAATCATCAGTTCTTTGGCAAATTTGTCCATAAAAGCGAACTTAAACTTTGAAGGAACATCTCCTCGTGCCGTCGCCATGTAGAATGTTTGGCCAGGAAGCTGTCCGGAATCCATTTTGACGTAGGCTTCATCATCGTCCTTGGTACTTCGTCAAAACCTGCTGAACCTGCAAAACCTCCGAGCTCGAGTTTTGGTGACGAAACTATGCTTCAACGTTCTGTTTGGTAGCTTGCTGGTTCGATTAGACCGATATCCTGCTCGCAAACGAAGTCTTCGAATGGTACTGCGAGCAGCAGCGTATTTATGTGCCATTTCATTATCTGATAGTCCAGGGTTTGCTCTGACGGTTCTCAACACCTTCTGGTTCAGCTTGCGGTCATATGTTCCACTACGACGCTCACCTTGAGGCACTCGATCCAAGCTCTTTCGCTCCCTGAAACGTTAATTTCCATTGTTATACATATAAGGCAGCTGAGCGATTCCACGAACAAGTGGGAAATTTTTCCAGTTTTTATTTTTTTGTATTTTTGATTTGCATGAAACCTTTTGCATACAAGTTTTTTGGGAAGAAAAACGCCGTTTTACATACTTGGTTTATAACCATTTTGAATCTAGCCTTACTTATGAGAAAGGGCCTATGAAAAATGCACATGATATCTTCAAAAAAATTGTATCTCGAAACAGTTTGTCGATTGGTTTGAGTGTCTTCGGCGAAATTTTAGATGGTGTTGGTGCTATATGGAGAAAATATGCACGGTAAAAAAAGTTTGGTTTTTGTGTTTTGAACTAAAATATAGATTTTCCCTTAAAGTGACCTGTCAATAATTTTTAATTATTCTTATGTTATAGCTGACTTAAAATGCTATCTAGTGCATAGTGAGTTGTTTTGGAGAAAAATAGGTTACAATGAAAAAAAAAAAATTAAAAAAAATACAATTTTCAAAAAAGCTATTAAGAAAAGTCACTTTGTCCACCTAATTTTATGAAAGTACATCAAATTTGCAAACAAAAGGAAGTACTTCGATAACATTTTCTTAGATGCACCGTTTAGAAGATATTACTGATTTAATATTGAGATTTTTGACCAACCAGCAATTTTTGGCCCTTTTCGGATGTACTCCGTGTTTTCAGTTCAAAAGTATTTTTCAGGAAAGATTGGAAAATTTTGAGTTAAAATGACACTGACAGCTTAAAGATTTGGAGTGAAATTCTCTGCCTTAAAAGTATTTTGAAAAACAAGTTACAAAATCCACTATCAGGAACAATGATTTCTTCAAGTGATTTTTGGTGCGTTGTGCATTTCGTTTGCTCATATTTATCGGCTACCATGGAAACCATACGGAGCAAAATTACATAAAATTACATTTGTAATAGCCGTGTCAGATATTGAATGGCCTTAAGCAGTTCGGAGTGAGTTAGCGTTTTGTTTTTCGTTCCTTGAAACGGTTCAAGGAACCTGCAAATGTCCATATTTTACACAAAGGAGGTGTCAGACGAACTCTGGTGGTGAATTCAATTACGTCTGGCCAGATGCAAACATCTTGCCGTATCTTGCCGTAAATTGAGCAAACAATTTCAAATGTTTCCTACTTCAATGAACAAGATCCTCAGACATAATCTGGAATGTAAGCCGTACAAAAAAAAAAAACAGTTTCACGGGTTGACTGTCAAAAGCAATCCAGGGTCCAAAGAAACAGAAATCTTTTGGTTCAGCACGGTGAATGTGAGATTTTCGGATGAAAACCTCTTTCTTCTTCAAGACAGTCATAATCAACCGAATGATCGTGTGTATAGCAAAAGTCTTGCCAATATTCCAAGAGATAAACTAGCTGTAGAACACTATCAGAATGTATCAAAAATCATGGTATGGGACGCCGTTTCACAAAAAGGTAAACTTCCTCTTCGTAAAAATCAACACTATTACATCGAGCAGATTGACGAAAGATGAATAAATAAATAACTGCAATATTTTGAACACTTGCAATGGGGCCAAGAAGCTCAAAATAGTCTTTGTGCAGCAGATAGGGCATGAAATGGCTATAATCAAATATTTGATTGCAATTTAACCAGAATTGGTATTCACCAAGTTAACAAACCTCATATATGGTCTCCGAGGTCTACTGGAGATTCAACAATAGCTACAATAATAACAAGACAATACATCATCGAATCACATAATCAATTAAACAATTAGGCACGCTGCTCAACCCCCAACTAATCGTAAAAAACAAATCAACGGAACTTAAAATGTGTTCATAGTAGAGAATCATGTGGTGTCTAGCCAGTAAGACCACTGACTTACTATTCCGATTTCCTACAACTTCGATTCCCAGGCTTCCGTTTTTGCTCAAGAGGTAACTGTTGACGCCACCAGAAGAAAAAAAAACTCATTTCCATTTCGATTTACTCGCCGCCACACCAAACAGAAGCGATAAGTGCTACGCAATGCGAAAATATAAAAGTGTACAAGTGACACGGATCGAATAAGCACACAAATCGTAGCACGCGCGCGTATCAAAATGCGGATGATGGCAGAAAAAACAAACCTTGACACTTGACTTTCCACGCGCTATCAAAACAATTGAATGCAGTAGGAACAACATAGCAAAAAAAAACCCCGACTGTTCTCGAAAGGGTTTTTGTCGGTCCAAAAAAACAAGCGCCACCCCGAAAACGTGAAGTCAAATGGCTAAGCGTTTTTGCTCATCAGCACCCTCCCACGTTGAAATTAGCAAAAAGGGCGATAATTGACACCCACTTAGGAGCCGTTGCGTTGCCTGGAGTTGCGACGTTGCTAATTAGCGTGATTAGTTTGAATCCACAGATCTGGATTAGCCAGTTTGCGTGCTGAAAAAAACGAAATGGGTATTTTATTGGAAAAGGGCTTGATTGTAGCGAGCATGCCGTCACCGGATAGGGCAGAGTTTTATTCTTTTGTTTATTTATTGAAATGTACGCAGCGCGGTCGGTGGTTCAGGGATCGGACGAAATTCCTGACTCAATGGAAAAAAAGGTACCTGCTGCTAGTGATGGATGAAAGTAAGCTGAATAAACAGGTCTTATCGAGTGGGTGTTACACATTCCGAATTTCACCGTCGAATAAAGAACGTAATATATGTATATAATTTTCCGCGTTACGGTGGAATGTACCGCGAAGTAATAGCCATAGAGTAGGCCGAAATCAAATACATATGTTTTACATTAACTCATGGAAAATTATTTGTTCAAGGCAACATTTTTAGGTTAATAATTAGTCAAGAGTGGATTATAGAAGACGAATACGAATGGTTGGCATTTCCAATGTTTTTTTTTTTATGAATTGCATGGATTAACAAGCTTATGCCGAGCAGTAATTCGAAACCAAAAAGTTTGAATACCCTACCCGAGCAAAGTTTTATACCACATTGAAAACAAATTCTTATACCAGGTTATTATAGTTTGATAACTGATTATGTTATCAATGAGGCTGCCAAGATTCGCCCAAATAACAGAAGAGATGCAAAAAAAACTTTTTAGATATCACATTAATAACTGATTTTGTTACTATAAATTAGAAGAAAAATTAGTAATCTCCATTTAATTCCAACTACCTTTGCTTATCTTCGACAGAAACGCGTATTTCGTCTACAATGTGCAGACTTCTTCAGTGTCTCGTACTAATAACTCGACTGAAAGAAAACCTTCGCCACCTGCCGTATTTATACTATTTTCTAAATACAAAACGTTTACCTATCATTATGTTGTTTATACCTATCTTATTATTAGTTTGTTTATAGCTATCCTGAGTCAAAAACAAGTGTACTTAATATCTAACTCGCTTCTTTCTCATCTATACCTAACATACTTATTGTGTAGCAGCGGGTGCTCCGCTTCGTCGGGTTTGATGTCGTTTGGGTAGTAAGTTGAAGAGCCACGTGTAACCGCTGCCTTGGTCTTTGTTTAGTAGATTTGTGTTCTGTTTTTTGTTTATTTCTAAGCTTTCTGCAACGTCTAATTTCCAGGGTGTAGCTGTAGTCCGTAATATTGTGATGTCATTCGTCGTTATGTCGTGATTTTCCGTGAAGATGTGTTCTGCGACTGTTTATTTTGAAGTTATGTGAAATTCATTTCTCGTTCTGTTTGACAGCCTTAGCTACCTCCGCTAGATGCTCCTTGAACCTTGTTGCCAAGGTTCTCTTTGTTTGACCTACATATATTTTGCTGCAGTGTTTACACTTGATTCTGTATACCCCTGCTCTGCCTAATGTGTCTACTGAATCTTTGGTGGAGCCTAACATCGATGCTAATTGGTTGTGCCTACTAGAAAAAACTAAGTCTAAGCCAAATTCCCTAAGTCGTGGTTTAAGCTTTTGTGTAATGTCTTTATCGAAGGGGACGGATACACGTTTTAGGGGTTCAGGTGAGTCTGAGAGGGTTGTTAGTGATTTCCTATGAAGATGTTTTTCCTTTTTTTTGATGATCGCTTGAATTGTCCTCTTTTCGTACCCATTGAGTCTGGCAGTTTCGAAGATATATGTTAATTCTTTAACTTTTCCAGTTTTATTGAGAGGAAGGGTCAACATCCGGTGGATCATGTGGTGGAAAGTGGCCATTTTGTGCTGAAAAGAGTGGTTTGAAGTGTATGGGATGACTCTTTGGGTGTTTGTGGGTTTTCTGAAGATTTCAAACTCTAAAGGAGATGGCGACAATAATTCTCTCTTTACTAGAAGGGGTTATGATTTTGTTATCAATGAGATGGTTTTGATAATGACGGCGACCTCGGCGTAGTGGTTAACATGCATACCTCTCACGCCAAAGTCACGAGTTAGAATCTCACCCCGGACAAGTTACGGAAATACCCAAAAGGTATTTGAGCAACTACGAGGGGAGATGAACCAGCCCAGGGCTGAAAATCTCGATAATAAAGGAATAAAAAAAAGAAATGATTTTGATAACAAATACTGTGAAGTGAGTAAAATCCCAAGAAAAAGTTTATACCATATTGATAACAAGTTCTAACATCAGATTATAAGAGTATGACCACTATCCTGAATAAACAACCAAAATAACAAAAGAGATAACAAATTAAAATTTGTTGGATATCACAATTTTAACTCGTTTTATTATCAACGAGTTTATTTTGATAACAAATTTTGTGATATGAACAAATTTCTTGCGATAATTACAAATCATGTTATCAACATGATATCAAATTCTTACACTAATAACTGAAGTTGTGCTTCTGGTGAGAAGCTGAATTTTATATCCACCACAGGCTGGTAATATTCAGCTGGTAGAATTACGTAACGTTTGCCAAAAACCGTCTTTAAAAATTGATAACAGATGATACCAAAATTATTCAATGTTGATAACTCAATTTGTTATGTGACAATAGGTGAGTTCAAAATGATGTTTGAGGTAACACTTGTTAATTATTTGATATCAGTTTGTTATTTTAGTTTGTAAGGGATTATTGCAATAGGTTATCAATGTGCTAACAAATTCTTATATTATTTTTTCTTGTAAAAATAATAATTGCTTGTACAAATATGCGGATAGTATCTTTAGATGAGCATTCAACTAGTAACATTTGTTACAAATAGTGTTTTAAAAGTGATAACTAAATTTGTTTAGCGATAACAGCTGAAATCAAAATGATATCTGGTATAACAAAACTTGTTACTTAGATGATATCAGTTTGTTATTTTCCTTTGCTAAGGTAGCTGCACACTTGTGACAAATCAATTGGTGTCACTTTTTGCAGTCACAATCAAGTTTAAGCAACCACTTTTGATGATGTTGTATGTTGCTTGGGAACAACTTTCGTGCCAGTAGAGCGTAGATTTAAAAAAAAACCACATAAAACAGTTATAAGAGAAAACAAGGCCTGTATGAATGAAACCAACCACAAATAAAAGGTTACCGAAATTTTGTAAAAAAAAATCAAGGAATTTTTCAACTTAACTGCGAAGATATGGCCGGAACGTGTAGCGCTAATATTAAAACAGAAATTTCCACAAACCTAGAGGCGACTGCAAATAAGCGGTTCCGCCCCTTTAACGCGTGTACACATAATTAAGGTCTGTATCCACATCAGTCCGGACACTTCCAAAATAACGTAAAACACAAAGTTCGCATTGTATTTCAATTACAGTTGTTTATTCACAAAATAACTCTGGACAATTTGGCGGATTTGCGATTTTTCGTACAATATTCACTTTGCTTGCTTCGAATCCAGTTCTAGCATAATGGCATGATGCCAAATCGGGCCAGAATGAAACTTTTCTTTCTGGTTTTTGATGAAGGCTAGAAATCGCTTCTACTGGCACTCTTTCTGGTAAATCTCTTTGTTGATTGTGCCGGTGGTGACGAAAGATTTACTGTTTCTGACACGTGTGCAAATTTCTTGGAAAACAAACTCTCAGCTATAGCATTTATGGTTATAGCACAGTCCTCAGCATGATCAGCTTTGAGGGCCACGAAGCATTTTGCGAATGATATGGCGGACCGCAGCGAATTTTCTTAAGAAATTTAAGGATTATGCCTGTCGAGGTGAGGTAGTCACCCACTTCCCCCCTCGCCCCTTTTGCATAGAAGGGCGCCTACTTCGGTATGTACTGCTTTCCGTATGGCCCTTTGACTCAATTTTCAACTTCTAATCACATTTTCATACTGCCGTACTCTAACGGAACTATCTATCTATTCTTTCATACCTTTCTCTAGCTAATAAAATTTCAATCAAAGTCTCTTGTTGATAATTAGCATCTTCCTTCCAACTCTGAGATGTGTGAATATATTGAAGAAATGATAAAAAATTGCTTTTTGACGGTCATTCATGTATGGCTTAAGTTTATTGCAAGTATCATTTTAATTGTTTTAAAATTTTTATTTACATAGTCAGTTCTCATTTATGTTAACAAAACCATATTTTTATCTTCACAGTCTGTTGTCAAATTTGCTTGATTTCGTTTTTCTTTGATGAGCTTATCAAGATCAATAGTTAAATATGAACCAGAAATTTCTGGGTTTTGATTATACATTTTTCATGTTTGAAAACATTTGTTCACAACGATATATAGTGCCAAACTGAGACAGCATTTTCAAAGCATGTTTCCGCAATTTAGGAAATTTATTCGCACTGATGTATTTCGAATAAAACTCCAGAAAATTCGTTTTCTTGAAAGCATCTTCAAGATTTGTGTTTGTCTGAAGTTCTATCAGCTCAAGCTGCAAATGGCTTGGTACCATTTGCACGTCAACGCCCCATGATATAGAGAAGATCTTTATGCTCATTTTATTCGTTTTGATTTCATTGAACCGATCATTGAACTCCGATTTTAGTGAAAGTATCATGTCGACGTACTTTTTGGGTTCCTTAATCGAGCATGTCGACATCGAAAGGAAATGAGAAAAATCTCGTTATCCTAACTGAATCTCCCACAAACGCAATTTAGTTTCAAAAGCTCTCACGTGTTGGAGCAGCTCATGAACGAAATTTTGTTTTCCCTGAAGCTTAAGGTTCAATTCATTCAAATGCGTTGTTATGACGGTCAAAATGCAAAATATGACATCCACGTCTTGTTTTCAAAAAAATCGACCACCTTTCCTTTCATTTCCATGAATTGTCAATTTTATGTTTCAAATCAAACACTCTTTCTAAAACGTTACCCCGGCTTAACCACTTAACTTTGGTAAAATAAGGCACATCGCTATACTTTGCTCCAACTTCTACCAAAAACTCGCGATGATTCAATCCTTGCGCCTGAATAAAATTAACAGTTTTCACAACATCACTCATACAATTTTTGAAAATAATAATTTTAACGCACAGGTTTACAACATGGAGAAGACAGTGGTACTGGAAGAAATCGTCGTTGCCTACCGATTGAGCCTTTTTCCGGAGATCGACCACTGCGCCTTCTTTTTTCCTACCATCGCTGGAGCTCCATCGGTCGCAACACTTGAATTGATTCGAGACGACACAGATGCAATTTCATGATTTGGAATTGTTTTTGTAACTCGATTTACCTGAAAGATTATTTAGCTTCAAACCAATTCTGTCCAGGGTTGAATCACAAGCCTAAAAAATGTCGAGCCCTTTCGTGGTACCTTTCATAGGAAAAAGAGACGCCAGCTCTTCGGTGATGTTGAATGCATCATCAATGCCACGAATAAAAAGTTGCCAGTTGTGCCGTATCACTGATGTCAGTGCTCTCGTCGAACGCTATTGAGTAGTAAACGAATTGCTCGGCTTTTACTTTCAAATACTTTTCATATTCTTCGCCAAGGACTTCAATTCTCCGCGTAACGGTTGGAGCTGAAAGACTGAATTTCTCGAAAACTTTCTTTTGTTGTGGGAACAAAATTTCAGCTACAGATACGAAACACTCTTTGATAAATTATATGAATAAATGAAACTTTTCTTTCTGGTTATTGATGAAGGCTAGAAATCGCTTCTACTGGCACTCTTTCTGGTAAATCTCTTTGTTGACCTCCCGTCCAAGCGCACGCAGCGATGTAGCCACTTTTCCCTCGATCTTCCTCTTCAGCCCCCTTTGGAACTTCTTGTCGCTCAGGGTCGTCGGCCGCCCGGAACCGGGCTTTCTTTCGGTGCTCTGATTGTTGTCTAATCCACAAAGTGTCGCACGATGTCCGTTTTCGACGCGGCGGGGTGTCGTTCTTTGAACCCGCACACTTCTGGACGGAGTTGCTTCACTGTTTTTGCCATCACGGTTAGAGTTCGACTGATAAAGCTGTCAAATTTTGTTTGCTGACTCGTGGGCTACTATGATTGATACTGCATGGGTAGTTTCGTCAGTGCGGGTGAAGGTAACACCCCGTTCACACTACGAACTATATTACGTAATATAGAGTATCTTGATATCAAATGCCATGCAAGTTATTTCCAGTGAAAACTAGATGTATAGATGCTGATATCAAGATACTCTATATCACGTAATATAGATTGTAGTGCGAACGGGGTGTAAACCTATGAAAGATAGGTCATTTTTGTCCATTTTTTTTAAAATGTAAATGTTAAATGTGCAGTCAATTTTCAATTCAAACATACTGCTTTCAATTTCATTTCATTCATCCTACCGCTACCGCTATTGCCTTGTACAATCTGAATTCCAACGTTTCCGCAGAAGGAAATCAAAGCAAGCGTTCCCGAATGAATCGATGTAGGGTAAGGGGATGTAATGTTAGCCTAGTTCCTTCATTCGGCCTATGTACCAAATGTGTCATTAATTTAGCGATAATCTACGAAATTATGTTGCTATTAGGATGACCGATGTAATCCGAAGCAATTGAGACAATATTATTCTACTTATAGTTGTTCACTTCCGTGCAATTTTCGATTTTTTGAACTTTTGGGGCATCATGATTTCACTGGTTAAGCTGAACAGATGATCTACACGATCTTCAATTGATCTAAATTTGGCTTAATTGAATCGATAAAGCAAGCAATGCAGTCTGAATGTGCAAAAAAAACGTTACACGTTACAAACTAACTGTTCACATAGCTAAAATAACAATGATTTTACAAGAAAATCGTAGACCCAATGTTAGGGACATATTTTTTTGTATGTTCCCAACTATGGCCTGTTGAATCAATAACGTAGTAAAAACGTTGTTATTGGTAAAATTTCATGTGGAAATGCATGAATTTGCGGTTGTTTATATTTTAGTGACTCATCTAAACGCAAACAGAAGGAACAAAATCGTTGTATAGTGAATTATAATGTTCTCATTATTGAATGGCTGATAAATCATATATGAACATCGCTTAAGCGTTTCGAGGCAGTTTTACTTTGGTTTGTTTTGTGAAATGTTCTATTAAGTTAATCGAATACAGCTAGCAATGCCTTAGTTCATAAAATTAGGAAAAAACGTGCAAAGACTGCATTTAGTAATACATCCATCGAATGGGACGAAGTTGCATCCATGAATAGACCCAATTTGGAGCTTATAGACCGACATTAAATCCATATCCCTCGACTTTTTCTGACTTTATAAAACGAGTTGTGTAACTTTTCATGATTCATTCTACCAAATGTCTTATAAAACTTATCTTAGCAAGTGTATAAATAGTTAAATCTCGCTTACAGCTTGAAAAATTTAAGAGTTATAATAAAAAATGTAATCGATAGTTGCATAATAGGCTGAGTCAAGGGACACATACCCTATTTTATGATGCAGAGATCTGAAAGCGAATAGTGAGCGAATTGTTTAAGGGGGGATATACAGTTAGAACGAGAAAAAAACTTATTTTTGAAAAAAAACAATTTCGAGAGGACAGAAATCTATCAAAACTTTTTTACAATTATAAGTGTATCCATGTAGTATACAAAAATATTCAAATTTTTTTTCAACAAAATGGCGTTCGTTAGAGTACGTTGAAAAAGTCGTTGCATTTTGCTTGTGCCGGCTCTCCTGGTCGCAGTTTTGATCTGAAACCTGCTAACCCAAAAAAATTACATTAATTACTTTTACAGTTAGTAGATGAATTGAAAAAATAAGTTAAAAAAAATAAATTGTACTTTTTGTGTAACTTTTTTGAAAAAAAAAATCCAATTTTTTTCCGCCATTTTATCAAATTTTTCCGTACTTAATAATATAATATTATAATAATTTTTAATTCATATAGAAGGTAATACTATAACAAAGAAATCCTATAAGTTTTAGTTTAATCGAATAATTTGTTTTCGAGCTATCACCGGCATAAACACCGAAAATGCTGTTTTGAGAAAAACGCATTGAAAGTTTTAATTATCGGTCTGTGCGCGAAGAAGGCGTCTTCGAAAAACAATGAAACGAAACAGTTGAAGTTCGAATTTCAAAAAAAAAGTTTTCAGGAGTGTATTACCAACATTTTATGCAAAAAAAAATATTGAAATTTTTGGTCATTCTAACTGTAAGTCCCCCCTTAAAGATTGTACTCGAGAAAAATGCAACTCTTCCTTTTGTGTATAACCTTTTATTGCAAGGGTAAAAATTGATGAAAAATTTATGAAACTGCCTTAGAGTGTAACGCTACATGTGCAAAATTTTGTCACAATCTGCCAAGTGGTTATCGAGAATTGCTTCTGCAAATCATTATGGGCGTGGTCGTGAAAAATCTAGTTGGGATTCGACAATTCGACCGTATCCCGCGTGGTTAAATCGTTTTAAGAGACCCAGATGACCCAGCGTCGAGCTGGTAGCGGAAGAAAAACGAAGACTACCGACCCCGTGAACGCAAGGAAGGTTGAGAGATTACATCAAACACAACCCGAATCATTCGATTCGGGACGTGGCCAAGAAGGTCAATGGTTCGTCCAGCAGACGGAAGCGGAAGCGGGCCGGACTTTATGTATCCAAGGTAAGAAAGGCACCTAACCGAACCGCCGATAAACAGAATACGGTGGCCAAACCACACGCAAGGAAGCGTGTGAGGAAACACCAACCCTGGTGGTTCCTCTGTAGCAAACGATTTGCCAACTGTCAACTAAGTGCTTGAGAGACTCTCCCTGTTCAACAGTTTAAAATTAAGATCGGAGATCCCAGCACCAATTCATATATTCGTACAATGTGTGGCAAGCTAAATGACCTACCCTACACCTAGGGTAGTTGAGAAAATTTTCAACCTACCTATATAAGATATCATCGATTGGAAATCGATTCCGGCGGTTTCCAGATTGGTAATGCAAAGCATGGCATTATCAATCTGGAAACATCGGAATTGATTCCCAAGTAGACGACTAAGTAGACTATCTGGGAATGTTTATGCCTCTGCATCGCGTTATACAAGAAGAAATCCAATCAACTTCCACGATTCTGCCAAACACTCGAATTCATAACCTTGAACAACACCCTCGATTCATCCAAATTGCCTTGTTCAAAATAAAACCAACACACAAGTTCTCGCAAAACATAGACTAAAGTAGTAATAAAACGGAAAACTCCCCCCATGCCTCTTCTTGAACGGCCCAACACCTTTCTTCCGAAATTTCCCAATCTCACCCCGAATTGCTGGTGTTCGAATAATCCAAGCGGAACCAGTGCCGGTTGGTACCTCAGCACTGAAAATCCATTTTCGGCTTAACGAGTTGTGAGAAAACCTGTGCCGTTGAGTTATGCAAATCTCTGCCGCACAGCAGAATCTACTCATTCACTGAAGCAATTCTGAAGACATAGGAGGGGAGGGGGATGCTTAGAACCGTCCGAACCGAACCGAATCTTACGAAATGATGCAGGGTGTAATTTCCTCTCCTCACCCCATACCCCTTTTCCCTGCGGAAGGATCTCCTTTCATGCTTTCTGGAAAACGAAGAGGTGTAAATGATTTGGCGAAAAGAGCAGTTTTCTTTCGGTTCGAGGAATTTGCAGAGCCGACAAATGGCGTGCATGCGTTGTGGGCTGAAGCTGGTTTGGGATTCCTTTGTGATTGAAAGATACAAATCATTGGGTCGAAATAATTTATGAAAGCGGGAGGGATTTCGCTACAGGTGTAGGATTATTGAGTTCGTTTAAGCAGATAATAAATCTTGGGAGATGTTTCGAATAAAACCATCTTTACAACAATGAAGCGAGATGGAAATTCATTACTAAACTTCACTCGATTGTCTTGAGCTGTTCAGATTTTAACACTTTAAATTTCCCAGAATCATCAAACCACCTAGACAGTAAACATTGACATTCAACATCTCCCTTGCCGAAAAATTCAATCAACGGTGGGAAATTGCTTCTACTCTAGCCGACGAATCCTTCGGTCTGGCATTTGCCCGTTCATAAATTAGAGTACACCGTTCCAGCCAGCCCATGATGGGTACGGATTCAACTTCTGAGTTTCGTTTAATTTCTGTGCGAAAACTTTTGCGCTAAGTGGTTTTGCGCACGAAGAAAATATCTGCAACATTATTACGTTCTTTGACTTTTCCTCCCCAAACTGCCACTTTGGCTGCAATAAAGTAGATGACGAAGAAGAAGAAAGCTGTTGCCCAAACATCCCTTTCCCGAGGCTTCTTCAACTCATCCACGGTGGGTAAAGTTTCAGTTTTCCCGACATAATCAGCGTTAATTACGACAGGCAGCTAGTTAATAGTTTGATAGAATGAATGTGTTCGTTGGTGGGTGGATGGGTGGTTTGTTGCTTGAAGACGAGTCTGTGGAGAAAACGATCAATGTACCGAAATTTTCCCACTCCACAGCAGCAAGCGCCCAAGATATGAAGCCGGCACTGCTGCGGTTTCTCATAAACGAACAAGTTTTGCGGTGTTTATATGAACCTGGAGTACATCATGTTAGGGCGCCCTGTAACGACGATGGGAGAAGGAGTTTTGTCTTGTAGAAGAAAATTCATTTCTTTCTGACAGTTTGAATCGTTAAGCTTTTTGTCATATACCTGCCTTCCTGCTGTACACATGAACCGAGTGAGTCTTCCGAATGATTGCAGTTTGTTGGAAGTTAGTTCCGTGCTTTCCTATTGTTGCCATTATCAATGTCGTCGTGCAGCTCATGCCTTTCCTCGAACAATTTTCCCAAATGAAACTAAATTGCAGATCCCCCGGAGTCATTGAATCAGAAAAGTCTGATGATGATAGTTTGCTCCGAATCGGGTCCCTGTTCCGGAGCAACATTCGCTAATTGTTTGCACACTAATTTGCACCCAATTCAAAGGCTAAATGCTTTCGGCTCCTTGGCAAATCTTGCATTCTGCTCCGTTATCGCATTGTCTGGCGTTTGAATACTGGGAGGATTTGGCTGAATTGAAATTATGATAGTGAGCACAGGGAAGCGCAGAGGAAAATTTATGCAGTGCTACAGAATGAGTTCTCGGTTTATGGTGGGTGTTGCATGCTGGTAATTGATGAGATGGTGTATCGTTTCTCTGTATGATTTTTAGAATAAACATCGCTTCATTCGTATGGAAATTAGTTGTTCAAATAGGTTGCTGCATTAATTCCGGTTCAAGAATTATTCTGGCAAGGGCTGATTACAAGCTCATTTACGAGCTATAACGGGTGGCAACTAAAATTTTGGGTTTTTTTCAAGATCTAGTTTATTGAAATTAAAGAAACATTGACAAAAATTAGGGAACATTTGAAAACGGTCCGTAATCGGCTCAGCGGAGCTTACGTTTGCTTCATGTCAACTTTGTGAATGCATATCTTGATTCTATCAATTGGAACATAATTTTACTTATCTTGAGACAAAATTTCATCGAAAAAAATGGTTTTTTTTTTAAATCGACTTTGAATTTTTTTTAAATGATTTTTTTCAGTGTAGGGCCCATTTTGTTTTTTTTTTCAATATTTTTTCTTAAAACTTGTGTTCAGTCCGCAAAGCGACCTGAAGAAAGAAGAGGAGAAACGGCAATAGCCAATCACAGCGTAGCAGTCGTCACCACTCAGCTATAAAACTGCACACTGCTGTACCGTGAGCAATCAGTCTGACGCAAGCCGTTTGGGAGGCAACACCACCCGAAGAAAAGCAGCCCAAAGAAAAGAAAGCCAGCGTCACCATTAGCAGCAGTTAGCTCGTCGGCATCGAGACCGAAGCGAGCATCGCGCAGTAGTCGCCGGTCGGCGTGCGAACATCATAGCCAGGGATGCCATATTCACAGACATGTCTGTAAATTTGCAGACTTTTCATTTTTGTTGCAGACTTTTCCAACGATGCAGACATTTAGCAGACATTTTATTTATGTTGCAGACTTTTACAGACATTTGAAATATGTTTTAAATTTCAAATAAAAGGTATTTCTGAAGTTCGGATTTAGAATGTACAAGGATCTGAACAGTATTGTAGATACGGTAAGAAGCTATGTTGAATTTTTTAAAATATCTTAGGTATCATTTAAGGTAGAAATCCTTGAAGAAACAAAAAGGTGGGCCACTTGAAGACACAATGGGCCAGTAGATAAGTATAGTCCCTACTTATGGTAGTGTTCAATCCCATGCGGAAAATTATTGTCAAAGCGTTGGTAATATTGGTCCTTTGCCATTAAATCACAAAGAAAATATTTGAGAAACATAACGTAAAAAGGGGTTAGTGAGTATTTGCTTTAAAGCCCAGTCGGTTGCCATTTGGGGGACAGAACAACAGTAAAATTCTGATCTATTGAAATAAATCTTAAAACACTGAATTTTCCAAAGTATTACTAAATGCATCATTTCAGTATATTTGTACTAGGAATTAAGAATTATATCCCTGAATTAGTCCTATATTCCTAGAAGCACAGAAGGAAAAGACCCACAATTAAAGGTACATCATGGAAAGTTTAGAAGACGACTTCCCAGAACTTCTGGAAGATTATTCCCGAGGAAGAGACTTCCTCAAAACAAAAAACTTCTCCGATGGTCAGGTAGAAACATCTCAGAAGTATTGGGAGCAAGCATTCCAAGCAAGAAGAATCTTCAAAAATTCAGAACCGAACATTACTGAAGTTCAAGATCATACTTACCAGAATTTCAGGGCAGAACTTCCCCAGGAACCAGGAGAGGACTTATTAGAGCTTCAGGACAAAGTGGAGGGAAGGGGATTGGTTTGAAGTTAGGAACTTATCAGAGGTTTTCATTTCAAAATGTCAGAATAAAGATTTCTCAATTTTTTTTTAAAGAGAACAGAATTAATCTTTCCAGAAGCATTGGGGGTAATTCTTTCTAATTTGAGCACGAATTTCCCAATAGTTTCGGAACAAACTTCCTCTGAGTTATGGAGAAAACTTCCCAAAAGTTCAGAAGTCCAGGAAGAAACTTCAAGATCTAATTTAAAGGAATTTTCCTAAAAATTTTGAAGACGGCTTTCTTAAAGTTTCAATAAAAATTTCCTCGTAGTTCAGGATGGGATCAATAAGAAGTCTGGAAAGAATAAGAGAAGAATAAAAACTCCCCCGAATTTCAGAAAGAAACTTACCATAGCACTACCTGTAGGATCAAGAAGGTTTTTACAGTAAAGGACTCCTCAGAAGTACTTAAGAGGACTTCTCAGAAGTTTCGAAGAGACCAAAAGTTTAGTTGTAACTACCCAAAAGTGCTAGAGGGCGTCCCTAAAGTTTCGAATCGAACATTCCAGCATTTCAGAATGAGAACTCCTCGAAGTTCAGAAAATCCCAGATGGTCAGGTAGATACATTTGATAAAATCAGGAAGAAACTATCCAGAAGTATAGGGGGAGCTTTCTAGTAGTTCAAGCAGGAACTTCTCAGAAATTCAGGAACAAACTTTCCCAAAATTCAGGAGAATACTCACCTGAGGTTCAGAAAAGAACTTCTCTTAAGTTCTGGAAGAAACTTCTTACAACTCTAAGAAGATTTTCCAAGAAATTTTGGAGAGTACCTCCTAAAGTTTTGCGGAAATTTTCCTCGTAATTCAGGATGGGACTTATCAGAAGTTTAGCAAGAAAACTTACCAAATGTTTCTGGGGGGTAAGGTTGGGTTCTTAAATGTGAATTTTGAAGAAAATAAAAAGTGACTGCCAGGAAGTTCATGAGGAATTTTGTTTGAAGTTCAGGAGGAAACATAATCACACATATAGCAAAAATGACATAACTCGCTCTCTTATTACGTCTACTTGTTGAAAGAAGTCTAACTTTGTAAAAAAAATTACAGACTTTTATAGACATTCCCAGACATTTCAAATTTTTATCACAGATATTTGAAAAATATATCTGGCATCCCTGATCATAGCAGCAGTCATCAGTGAGAAGCGCTGGCGCAGTGGTAGCAGTAAAGCTACGAAAAGAAGAAATAGTGTAAAAGAGAAATAATAATGAAGAACTACCGCCTCTGTGTAACCGCCTCTGTGTTTTGCTCCAACGCTCGCTCCCATTCCACTTTCCGCAAAATCGGTTCTTTTCAGAGCCATCAAAAGGAGTTAAGAATTTTCTTTCAAAGAGTTGATATCCTGGCCACTCACGACCACTACCATTCACCAGCCTTGCGAGGCATTCCAGGAGGGAGCACAATGCTCCACAGGCAGCCTGTCAACCGACCTGCCTCCACCGAGAAGACAACCACCGGCGTTGTCCCTCCACGGCTCAATCCCAATGGGGGACCGGGCAACCAAATACCAAACGAGCTAGATACAGTCCACTCGTATCCATCAACTTGACTTATTTTGTGATAATCACCCATACAACACTTTTTTGTAGGAGTAGTCATTTTTTTATTAAACACATTTGAAAAAAAAAACGATTAAAAAAAGTTTAGCCCTTTTCAAAAGACCAAAAAGATTCAAAAATGAACAAACTAAGTATACTTTGATTGTTATTTTTTGTATTCTCCCATGCGCGGAAGTAACGATCTTTGATGAAGTTTGTCAGAAGCAGATAATTTCTCATCTCCATGCGAAGCGCTAGGAGGCGACGGTAATTTATTGCTAGAACGAATAGACATGAAGAGAAAGTGTATTGATAGTTCCGTATAGGGCAACGGCAGGCTTTGAAATTGAAAGATACAAGATTGAAAACGAGCGGAGGGCATTTGAACGGTAATACCATCAAAGTGTAGAAAGCCCATAATGGGGAATGGATGAGAAATTATCTGCTTCTGCAAACTTCATCAAACTAAGTATGCAAAGTAACTTATCTAATCATGGTCTACACACCCAGAAAGTTTCGTTGTAATCTGAGAGGGTGCTGCCAACATTTGTTCGAGTTGGCGCGAAAACCGTCCAATCAACTGTTTGGATTTTAAAAAAAATGGGTTAGAGCGACAAAGACGCAGATTTATCGGGTTGCGATTTTTGGGAACAAATGGGATCCAACGGGTATTCAGAAACGATTGAGTTTTGTTTTGCGTAATCCGATGACGCTTTATCCGGCCAAAACATGTAGAACAACATTTTCTTCAAGCATTCCACATTTTGAATCATGATTCCAAATGATCGAAAAAATATCTAGCAAAGCCATAGCATGTGACATGTCAAAATACATCTACTTGAAAAGACATGACCACACTAAACTGTAACTCTGTGTCATGCGGCTATATGAAAGAACCATATGATATTAATAATATCTCTCATAAAAAATCACATCTAATCGGTATGATATGGTCGACGGTTCTCTTAATGACCACCAGAGAGCCGTACCCAAGTAGCATTGCCAATCCTGAAGTAGCATTGGCCATCCTAATTTATTAAGTTTTATTACGGTTTTATTAAAGCCATTAGAAATCAATTTGGTTATATTGTGGCATCAAGAGGTGCATAAAGGTTTCAAATTGTATTCAGGTTTATGAGAACCTACACAGCTTCTTTACAACGATAATAAAACCTGGTCTTCTAAAGTTCGTATCAAAGGTTTTATTTTGACTTTATCAACTCGCGAAATCCGTTTTAGGAGTCATACATATTATCTTATTATGATGGTCAGTTGAAATTGGTTTTAAACCATTTGGCCTTCAGTAAATGTATTAAACGGCAAATGAGCATTGAGGGTAATTCACCAAATGACCAAATAGGTTTATAGAAGTCATTGCGCAGATAAAATGGCTTTTTGGCACAACTGTGATTTTTTCCAATCGCCATATTGAAATATCAGAAACTAATGAAACCCCCGGAGAAGTTACGAAATGCCCAAAAGTGGTGTTTGACTGACTACGACGGGAGATGAACCAGCCCGAGGCTGAAAATCTCGATAACCAAGACAAAAAAAAAAACTTATGAAATGTGCAATAATAAGGGCAAAAAATTTAAATTTGATGCTAATGAACTGTAGATTGGAGACCAATTCGGCATTTTTTAGATAACCTTATTGAATCCCATCAATTTTCAGGAAATTGTTGATTAATTAACCGAATATATTTGTTTTAAATTTGTCTCTGTTGTTGTGAACTTATATTATTTCCGAGGCGTATTAATTTTCGGCCCTTATCGTGCCATTTGATTTGGAGCATGATACGCTGTAAAAAAACGCAATTTGTTGTGAATGAATCAGGATAATTATCAATGACCAGCTCATAGTACAATGGATTCTTGAACGGCAACAAAACAGCAGCTTCACACGATACTTACGACATTTGTTAGAGTATTTACTAAAAATCGTGTAAAGTGTAAAATGATTTAGAAGCCTCTGACAAAAATTTCCCCTGTTGAATTTCCAGACAACCATAAGTCGTATAACAGTGTTCAAATATATACTTATATAAATATATAGACTTATATACGATATGTCATTTATTCATCGTAGTGCGTTACAAACAAATCGGATAATCATCGTTAATCTTTTTAAATCGAATTTGTTATTACAAATTCAATCGCATACAATATTAAATCAAATCAAAAAAGAAAACAATGAAATTTGCCCGTATATAACCTCTACTTTTGCACGTATAAGCCATATTTTTGGCATACTATACGATCTGTTTACTTACATATATCTTTGTATATCATAAAGACTACATTCAATATACGTGCATTTTGGTTGTCTGGGTTGGATTCGATTTTTATATTAGAGAGACTAATGTCCTCTGTTGTCCTTTGCTTATAAATAGCGAAAGAAATCTAAACGAGAAAAGCAGCTCGGTAGCTCATTTTAAAAATTTCAATAAAATAAGGTTTACAATTATAAATTCATATAAAGATACATTTGAAAACGAGTTCTGTGAGATCTATTATTCTTTGCAACGTGTACTTATGTTCCAATAAGAATATGCGTATGTTTCAATTTTCACTAAAGTGCATATGTGCACATCTGCATGATTTTTTATTCGAAATTAAATGAAGTAATAGATGACATTGGTATTTTTTTTTACCATCCGAACGTTTTACATCACATGTTATTTTCATTATTTTTTGCTGTATATGTGCATAGATCCGGTTCCGAATGTTCCGAATTCTGGTCTCATATGATCAAAGCGGATAAACACATAAAATCCCATCTAATCGTCGAAATATGACAAACGATGCTCAAGAAAATCACCACTGAGCTATACGGCCACCACAAACCTGGTTCCGGGAGTTTTATTCGATTATTTCTCGTCGGCCTATTTCTTAACGTGGTGAGAACCGTCAACGCCAGGACGACGATCTGGACCCTACATATCGCACTTATCAACAGTCGGAACCAACGTCTTTACTTCCCTTCCGTAGGAAGACGTGACCAGATTTTTTATCGCCTCAGATAAATCTCATCACTACACCACCGGCGCTGGATCCGGTTCCAAGAGTTCTGGATGATCAATATACACTAAGGTTTTTTTTTACGGGGGATACGTACCGTGTAATGAAAACCGTGTAAAAAAACCGCGAATCAGAATCTCGAAACAGAACAAGTTGGAAATGTTCAATTTTGCATGCTTTCTAGCGCCACGTAGTGGTGGAATTTCAAAGAAAACGGTTCACCTTTCGAATTCCCTTCCCTTATCAGAATCACGAGGTAGAACTATATGAAAAATGTCGATTAAGCATGTTCCCTAGCGCCACATACCGGTGGAATTTCGAACAGAACGGTCTATCTGTTGAATGCCCTTGACCATCTGAACAACTTTGCCGACGACTAGAACTATCCATCTTATCAGAATCACGAAATAGAACAAGTTGCAAATGCTCAATTTTGCATGCTTACGAGCGCCACGTAGTGGTGAATTTCCGAATGAAATTATCTATCTTTTGAATGCCCTTGACTTTTTGAACAACTATGCAGAAGACCGCGTATTAGCAGATATTAAGGGTCTCGAGATATACCATCATTAATGTACCTGCATTACCCCCTTTATCCCCACACACATTCACTCCGGTCCTATTTTGTGTTATGGCCCTGACCATTCCTTAGTTCTCAAAAAGCTAAATGAACTTATAGAAATCATTTTACATTGATGTTGACGCATGGTTGGAAAGTGACTATGAATTGCATGGTAGGATAATCAACAAAAACAACACATTAAAAATAAATGTAGAGCATGACCACCCAAAGTTGTTACTTCGTTATTGCCAGATCAGCTGTTATTAGACAGAGAACCCACAGATGGGACTCACATACATCCTCAATGTGTAAAAACTGGTGATCCCCAACTAAGGCAACACCGGCACCAGCCCCGCACGAATGCAGGTCAAATAAGGAAATGGTGGGAATATGGAGACGTGATACTCGCTTTATTGGAAGTCGAGAACACCTCTCCACTTCCACGAAAATCACTGGGATGTTTTGGTAAACGATAAATTGTTCAGTGAAATATTTAAGTATTAGTACCGATTTGAACCGATTTATACCAGGAGTAAGGATGCAATTGGGGCCCCTCACAAAGTGTGTGGGGGTTTTTTATTTGGAAAACAATGAAATTAGTTTTAACACTTGAGTGACAATTTGGATCGGTTAGTATCAACAGTGGTTTACTAGATCCAAAACATGCTGGCCCAGTGAAATAAAACACAAACATGTTAAAAGAAGTTAGAGCAAAATAAATAATTTTAAGAGGGACACCCCAGTAGCAGAAATTGGTCATTTTAAAAATTACAGAAAAAATTATTCAATCTACGTTGCTTAAATTTTTTTGGAAAATTTAGAAATTTATATTGAAGGTGTACCAAAGTGCATCTGAATGGGTTTTGATGACTGGTGTGGGAAAAATCATGTGCTGGACGGACTTAGAGGAACTTCCGTACCCAGTGAATCGATGTCGATTCGTCGTTGTTCTTCGTCAGCCAGGGCGCAATTTCTCCTGGGGCACCCGGATGCCGCTCCAGCTCTACTGGTAGAACCTCACTCGGTCTCTACCGGAAGTCTTTCACGACCGCCACAGTAGAAGATTGTTCGACACAGCCTATACGGGAGAGCGAGAAGAATTGACAGTTCGCTGCCCTGAGAACGTTCACCACACTCACCGCGGTGTGAACGACGAAGAAAGTTGAAAAGAGCGAAAAAGGATTCGTTGCCTGCACTAACGTGAGTGAACCATCGATTCAAACATTAAGAAAAATCGCTGGAGGAAAACGGGAACAAGAAAGTACGGTCCGAAGTTTTTTCGCCGACTCAGTTCCTTTTTTGTACTTTCAGAATATCACATAGATGAATGTTACGAACGATGCGCCTGGAATAGTCCCATAATCGGCAAAGGCACGGAACCACCAATCCAGAAGAAGGCGGGCTCGGACCTAGATCCAGCCTGACTCAAATAAATCATCGACTTCACTGGGCATAAAAGAGTATCATTGTGCTTTTGCATCTACCAATTAGTACCAATTGCATTATTGAAGATTGGTTTGTCTAATCACTGCAAAAGTGCACCTGAACATTGGGTTGTGAGAGCCTGGCAATCCACTACAATTGCGATAACAATAGATGGCGTGGACACGCCGAAAGGAAGACGAAGAACATTAAGAAATCAGTAACACTGTAAAAATGTTCAAATTTAACTGTTGCGGTATAAAACCTTGCACTATTGATTTTCGGCGGTGACTCTCCCCGGTGTGAAATAATTCTGCTCTCTTCAGTCGCCTCAGAGATCACTCCACGCAGCTCCGGCCTGTTGAGTGTGGTGAGGGTGAAAATCGCATTAACGACATACTTTGGCAGTCCTACCAGCCTTGTGGTGTCTAGCAGAGAAGTTGAAAAACAAAACAAATATCTCTCGGGTGAGTTTGCAGTCGCCCAACCTCCGGAGTGCCTTTTCACTGAGCATCTGCTTGCACCGAGGAATTGCAACCCTGCTTGTAGCTAAAAGCTGAATAAAAGTAAATTGGTATGCACAAAAATACCTGTGCTTCGTGATTCAGTCAGTTCAAAGGTCCATTAATGGTTGCTTTACAATACTTTTATCAAAAATTCAATGTTTCAGCACTGGATGGTAACATTTCCCAGTCCCATCTCCAGAATTGCCCAGTACTTTTCGATTTGTCGAGACTCCGGGCAATTCGGAGGATTCATTAGCTTGGGGACAAAGCGATCTTGTTGGCAGCATACCACTCCAGAACCACCTTGTAGTAGTGGCAGCTGACCAAATCGGGCCAAATACGATCTGCTTGTGGATGAACGTCAGTACACGTTTTTTAGGCATTCTTCGATGTATACTTGGTATGTCATCGCCGAGGATGCGACGAATGATTTCGTTTTCAGGCCACAAATGCAAGTCGCTTGCCAAATCATGCCCTTTTTCGCAAACTTGTCGGCAAACACGAACTGGAATCTTTCTGGCACATCCCTACGTCCTGTCACGATGCGTAAAACTATTGGCCGGGAAGCTGCTTAAAATCCAGTTTACCGTACGTTTCGTCATCGATTAAAACGCTTTGCACGCTTTTTGGCCACGGAATTCTGCTTCATGTGCCCGTTCAAATGTTTACTGACCAAGGAAGTTCTGCACCGTTTAAAAGTTGACGTTGTACTTTCTGGCCACATCTTGGATCGAAAGATTGGTGTTCGCTTTGATGTGCCTCAATACCTTGCTGCGCAGCTGACGATACCTGGTTCCACTTTTATCGTACGTCCGCTGATTCCTTTCCACACTCAGGGTTTCCTTGCAGGTTTTGAGCACTCGACAATTTGTTGTTTTCGGCATCTTCAGCACTTTAGCCAGCTTGGAACCGGATTTTCCAGGTGTTTGTGCACAATATTTTTTCTTCTTTCTAGTTCCATTTGACGTTATTTCTGAACGCGATCGACTACTTTGATCGAATTTGCACTAGTTGTTCTTTATAGAAGTGTGAATAAACCACTGTTAAAGATATTCGATTCCCAACATTAAAGGCGTGTTAAGCGGTGCCTGGAGGGCGTACCAATTTAATTTTAGTCAGTCTTTACATTGTTAAAACTTTCACATTATGTAAATACTTCTACAATTGCAGCAGAACAACAAACTGTTGACATGTGATTACAAATGGAATTGTTTTTATTAGTCTTATATTCATTAACTGTATTTGATGTATTGCTATATGAAATTGAATATATATTGGGATTGAAGGAAGCATCAGGGTATCACTCAAGCTACAATTGGACAATGGAGTGATAGGACAATCGAGTGGCTAGAAGGGAACAAAAAATATCATCTTCTTATCCTACCGATTCGATTGTGATGCTGTGAATTCTACTCCAACAGTTTCTGCGAGTGTGACATACCCGTGCTAACAACTCGAGCAGAAACAAATAAATTGATAACTGGCCTTGTTATTTAAGAGCGCTTCATACAAGGTAAATACCTGAGGATAATACCATAAATTGTTCCCAATGTTATGCGAGTACCAACCCGAGCAGGACCGAATAACTCGATAACTGGTCGTGGTATTCATGAGCTCAGATTAAGAGGTAAAATACCTGAGGATAATACCATAAATTTGTTCCCACAATGTTATGTGAATACCAAATTTAGGTAAGACAGTACCAAAATAGTACCTCTACGGTATTCCCAGGTATTCAAAATAACAAGTTTTGGTATTCTAGAGATATGTTGCTTGCAATTCTTAGGTATTTTGCTTAGGTATTTTACCTCTTAATCTGACCTCTTTAATAACAAGGCCAGTTATCATGATCAAAATTAGGTATTCATATGTTGTTGTCTCCTGCTCGGGAAATTGAGGTATGACAATACCAAAATAATATCTCTTAGGTATTCTCAGGTATCCCAAATAACAAGTTTGGTTATTCGAGAGATATTTTGCTTGCAATTCTTGGGAATTCTGCTTAGGTATTTAACCTCTTAATAATTATGCTGTGATCTTAAATACCAAGGCAAGCTATCACGATCAAAATGAGGTAATCATATGTAATTTTCTCCTTCTCAGGAAGCTATCTTATAGAAAGCTTAGTAAGTATTGCAAATTGGGTTATCTGATTTGTTAGATCGTATCGTTAGAAGGAGATCCTTATGTACCCGCGGTTTATACGTAAGTGCCTATGCTTACGGATCCACCTTACCGTTATTGGCCCGTCATACAGCGTTGCTGTAAATAAAAACCGGTAACTCAATTTGATCTTTCTATTAAGTGGATCCGCATAGATGACAAGACACAGAAGAAGAAAAGTACATGAATCGCGAAAGAATTCTATATTTCAGCTCCGAGTAACACGAAATTAGTAAAAATAGCATTTCTTATGTAAAACATTCTGGTAAATCAAATGGATATATTAAATGGAGTTGACATTAAATGGAGTTGACCATCTTATTCAGCCGCTGCCGCAGCATGTTCATATTCGCCAGGTACTTAATCACTGTTTGGCCGGTTGAACCGACCTCCCGGCCAAGCGCACGCAGCGACGTAGCCACTTTTCCCTTGGTCTTCCTCTTCAGCATCCTTTGGAGATTCTTGTCGCTCAGGGTCGTTGGCCGTCCGGAACCGGGCTTTCTTTCGATGCTCTGATTGTTGTCTAATAGTGCCAAAATGTTGTAGATGCCGCAACGGGAGTATCCGGCGTCCACAAAATGCCGCACGATGTCCGTTTTCGATGCGGCGGAGTGCCGTTCTTTGAACGCACACACTTCTGAACGGAATTGCTTCACTGTTTTTGCCATCACGGTTAGGGTTCGACTTATAGAGCTGTCAAATTTTGTCTGCTGACTCATGGGCTACTATGATTGATGCTACATGGGTGGTTTGTCAATGTGGGTGAAGTTAAATCCATGAAAAATCGGCAATTTTTGTCCATTTGTTAAATGCAAATGTTATTTTCAAATAAGGCCCGTTTAGCTATGCTCGAAGCGGACTGCGGTAGTCCAGATTGGTCTAGTCGCATGAAAAATTTTGCTAGAAATGTAATTGCATCCACCGCAAGGGTTGGTAAAACTCGTGATTTTTCACGAATATCTCGTCAGTTTCGAAGCGTGGCCAACTCCGATCTCGTGTTTTCATCGTTCTGATAGACGAATAAATAGAAAAAGTTTCAACCTTCTCGCACCCAAACACCACACCGGGCCTTGCTAAATGATGACGCATGTGAAAGCACTTAGGTGAAATGAACTGATCAACACTGAAGAAAATTACATCACGAACGAAGCGTAAGAGAAGGAAGCATTGCCCATCCTGCAGTCCTATCGCTTCCTTCCGGAACTTTGAAGCCGCTGATGATGAAGATGATGGCGACGACGACGGCGACGACAACAACGATGACCGACACGAGATAATGGCCCCTAGATAGACCACCAGTCTGTCATCCGTAACGTAATTTTCGAGACCATAATTAAAATTCTTAGTATCCCTTCTGGTGGTCGCCATCCCGGTGGCTTTTCTGGGTGATTTTCCCAAGCATGAACCACTATCAGAGACTGTGTGCTTTTTTGCCGACCGAAGGAAATCTTCAATCTCCCACTCCTTGCCCGATGGAAATGGCACTCATGTATAATCATGTAAACAAGTTCTGCCTGCTTTCCCTGATCTTCATGCTCACGCCGCGCCCTACGATATGGGAGGGTTGCGCCATATCCCAGCTTAGTCACTTGTTTGCTGCTGTCTGGTGCGGTTCCGGAGATGGCCTCAGGTGCCACCCGGGAATGTGCAGAAGAACGCAACGAAGCGTAAAACCGGTTGGATCTTCCAAGCTGAACCGTCGACCGGTGGCTGATTTATAGCGAGGAGCATTTTCGAGGTCGCCGGGCACGGGTGGAGCAGAAAGGATACACTTTAAGGCGCCCTCTGGTGAGGTCGATGTCGACGACGGTTTATAAGCACGGTTGCAACACTGTTCTTGCTGAGCTGGGAATTAATCTTAATTATGTGAGCATATTTTTTCCTCCTCAGTTTTCAACCCGGTTTGCGACTTTTCAGCAATTTTATGGAAGATAAAACGCAAGTAACTGGAAATAGGAAAAAACAAGCGTAAATTTCAATCAAAGTAGAATCAATAAAAAAAAAGTGTGATTAAAAGCTGGGTTTAATCAAAACTCTTGAAAAAGGCAACGTTGAACATACATCTTGAGGAACTGAGCTAGTTTATTGCCCTTATTTTTTACAGAAACCCTCAAACTCACATACGCCAACCAGCATGGAGTGCCTCTCATCAGTGAGTTGAAATGTAAACCAACCGGTAAGTGGTTGACGCCAATGGCCACAGTAGCCAAGCCGGAAGACAAGCGCAAGCGGCAATTGGAATCATCCCCGTGTGAAACAGGCGACGACGACGACAACGACAAGGACGACAACCGCAGTTCAAGTATCCTCTCAATGTGTAACCCATGCCGTTTCTTCAACCGGCAAACCACTAGCAACTCTTCCGATGCAACTGAACCCCAACCTTGGCCTGAGCCATGGGTCCATCGGCAAACGTGTGGCAGTTCAACTGGGCGAGGAACATGGGCGAGCATACTCTTCAGAACATCGTCCGGAATAGCATTTCTGACAGCCGGCATGTTTTCATAAATTTCCAGCCCAGGTAATGACGCTGTGGGGCATGTACTGTACATATGTGAATCGTTTTCTTGACATGACCAGCAGCGACAGCAACAGCATCTTCTGCTCTGATTGAGGTAGATATGGCTAAAATTGGATTTGTTTTCTCCCGTGTAGTAGAGATGTGTAAGGTAGATTGCTGCTTGGAAGCAACACGAAATGAACCTTCACCTCGGGCGTCGTCCAGGGTGCTGCAAACTTGTAGCGATATTTACATATGCCTTAATTAGAACGTTGGTGTCTGGTTGATGGATCCGTGTACGTTGATTAGCTGGAATCCCGAATAAAAAATTCTCATAGATTTACAATTGAATATATTGTAACCATACAATAGAATCTATAATATTTACGATTAATAGTATTATTCACAACGATAGGATGACAATAGCAGTTATTGTTATCACAATAGAATCTAATGTAAATTGAGCCATCCACAATAGAAAAGGGGGGTTGTTATGTATCTTAACTATAGAAAAAATCACTATTTTCCGAACAAATTTGAGTCAATTACTATAAATTGTATTGTTTCACAATTGTTGAAAATCCTCGCATATAGAGTGAATTGTAGATCTATTGTAATGACAATATGCATTTTTCATTTATCTGATTCACGAACAATAATATTCATGGTTGGAAATAGGTTTTAATGTTATTCTATATTATTGTATTGTAACTGTATGGTTATTTTTATCCGGGATTGCTTCAATTTTGCTTGTTTTGATCAGACAATATGAAATTTTAAATTCTATGCTAAAACAAAACTATGAAGGCAAAATTACTCCGATATCACGAACTATTGCCAGCATTACCATCCGAAGCGCATGGCTTTAAGGTGAAAGTTAATGGATTTCCGTTGCTCTGACTGCACACCCATTCGAGCCACACCTAAATTCAAGTAGCATAGTGATATCGGTCATATCGGTAAGAGATGCAAAATATCCAAAACTGGAAGTATTGAAATCATTCGACTTACAATTGTAATGGAAATTGCTATTGCGATCAATTGTATTTTTGAATTAGTGAATACAACCGATTCCCTCCCGAAATGTATGAGTGTCGTTAGTATTTTCACGTTTTTTTGGTTTTTTGTACGTCGCCCCGCACCCGTAAGAAGAGCTACATCAGCTTAGTTATGTGTATTAGTGGTTGTATTGTGGCATCCGGACATAAATTTTGAAGTTTGAGTGGTTTTCCGCTTTTTCGCGAGTGAATCGATGAGTATACGCAGTTTTAGAGTTCGATATAGAGTCGCCGCTATGACGCGGGGTTTTGATTATTGGCAGAGAGTGGAGTGAAAAAAAAGAAGACCAGTGCATGGAGAAATCGGGTGGCAATGTTAATTTTTGCGCTTATTTTGTCACGAGTGCATGAAATTCATTATGAGTCAAAGTCCAAAATTTGTATTTTTACGAATGAACAAGCGAGTGTCATTAAGGAAGCGGAGGGCGGAGATGGGTGAGATCAATTTGATTATAACAATACAACAAGAACCTCATTTTTAAATAATACTAAATACGTGCCTGGTATTTTATTTGAAATATTAAGAATTTCTATTGAAATAATTGCATTAATTTCAATTGTTTGTATTACTTTAATTTCTTTGATTATTGTTTTCATTTAAACTTTTCCATTATAATTATATAAATAGGTTCAATTGTTTTTAAAATCAGCATATGAATAGTATATGCTAAATATTATCATTTTGATGAATCTTATTCATTTTAATTATAATCATTATCAGTGAATCCAAACTCGCGAGTGCATGAATGCTAAAGACATTGTCCTAACTTTTCAATGTTGGGACAAAAATAATGTACCTTTATCATTGTTGCATACTCAACACAATAATGATAAATTGCAGGGCAGAAGAGTCAAGATTAAAATGTTGCATAACATTCGATTTTTATTTAGGAAAGCGACATAGCGTTGTATGTATATTGCTTTGTATGCAACAAAAATACATTCAATCATGTTACGCGTTGCATCTACCGGATAGAGACAATGTTTGGTTTTATCCTCTATCTTTTTGAGCCTTTTTTATATGTATCCTACTGCTACACGGCTACTGATATTGATTCAAAATTGAGTCGAGTTCAATTCAACAGTGAAGAAAGAAAAGTATGCATGGACTGCGTGAAATTGTTTATTATTTGAATAAATATACGTATGAGTGACATTTACCCATATCTGCAATTTTCCTGAGTCTATGAGTAACTTCACTTTTTGCTCTTCGAAGTCGAGTTTGACTAAATTTGGAATCGATGTAAGTGGCCGACTACGTCTGAATTCTGCATTCTGTATCACTCGCCTCAGAACCTGACTTCAAACATATTTTTTTCAAAAATTTCTAGCTTGTTTACGTATACGCACAGCATCAGGAGGTGATAATTATTTCATCTGTTGGTGGTGCTCGAACGTGTGGGCGAGCTAATTGTTTTGAAAGAAAATATGTTATTATTTCATTGTTTGAACTTGTTACTCTCAACCTAACGAAAATTGTGTCGATGGATAGGGGATTGTTGGTTTAGATGGATGGACACTTACAGCTTTAAAGCGAAACATACGATTGCAATAAGCTACACACTGTTAACATGAACTAAAGCGTATTATACAAGTTGTAAAAATAGTATAAAATACGTAATTTATTCCTAAAATATTAATTGACTTGCAACAGATACTGTTTATCTTTTCAACCATGTCTGTTTTTAGCAACATCCCTTATCACGTACGTTGCTTCAAAACTTTTGCAATCCCGATTAGTGATGTACTGTCAATATTCGAGCGATCAGTAAGTTCCAGTTTGAATGTGAATTTCTCTGTGCATTTTGTTACGTTGTGTTGTTTTTAAACAAATGGATTCATCATTTCTTAAAGAGGACAAAGAAAATGTATCCGAAAAAGTGCGAAACGGACTGCGTTTTGGGAACGGGGTTCTGAGTTGTAGCCTGGGTCACAATTTCCAATTCAGTCCGAAAACATTTGGGTTGACCAACTGTTTGCGACACATCAAGAACTCTAACCCAGAGTGTTGCAATGTGTTGAAGTTGGGGAAAGAGATTCCCGAAGATCAAATCGCCTCTCGAGGTAAATAAAATGCAATAAAGGTGAAAAAATGGTGACTGTGAGAATGTCAAAACAGTATCAACAGTTGTAATTGTATTTTTTAGACAACAGAAAGTTACAATATGTAATCAACCATGGTTAACGAATATTTTGGAAATTCTAAGTCAGTTTGGATTCTTGAGTTAAAAACCTAGAATATACAATTGTATCTAAAGATTTTGAGACTGTACAAAGTTGTGATATGTACAATGCCTTCTGGGAAGTCAAAAGATATTGTGGGATAATCTAGGTCATTCAAAATTAGCCTGGCAACTGAAAAAGCTACCGTTACAATTGGTCGGGGTTCTGTCCGACATATTCAAACAGAACTTTTAAATTTGACGATGAACCAGATCAGTGGTTCTTGAAATTTGTAATCAATAGCCGATTGAGGTGATGCATCTCCATAATACACCGAAAAAAAAAATCGGTGAGGACTGTATGGAATCAGTTACGAAGAATGACGCATATGCCAATTAGTCCAACTTACCGGACACCGACTAATCATAGATCCTAAGTTCTGAACTGCATAATAGTTTGGATGACCTAGAATCCTACCCGAAGAACATCCCAGATCATTTCATAATATTTGCTGACCCAGAACATCCCAGATTTCATCATAATGTCGGTTAACCTTCCAGAAGATCCATTGAGCATGGTTCAATACATATCGTGAACTTGGTTAGCCTAAAACTATAGATACAACTGTGCATCCCATGTTTTGAGCTCTAGGACTGTTTGGCTGACCTAGAACATCCCAGATTATCTCAGATCGCCAGAGGACTCATTGAACATGTTTGAATACATATAATAAATTAGTATAGCTGAAAAAGCTAGCGTTACGATTGTAAATCCTTAGTTTAAATCATCTCGAGCATCCTTGATTATCGAATAGTGCCAGTTGATCTTTCAAAAGATTCAAATTACTTTTTTGATTGTGTATCGCTACTTTGTATAGCTAGAAAAGCTACAATAGCAACTGTAGATCTTAAGTTATGAACCCAAATCAGTTTGGATGACCTAGAATATCCCAGATTTTCTCAAAATGTCTGTTGACCTTCCAAAAAATTGAATGAACATAATTGAACACACGTCGTAACTTTGTACAGCCGAAAAAGCTACAATTTCAACTATAGATCCTAAGTTCTGAAGTTGATCTTCCAGAAGACTAAATGAGTACGGTTGAAAAGATATCGTAACCATAAGTAATCGAAAAAGCTACAGTTACAGCTGTAGTTACGAACTTTTTAATGTTAAGGATGTTCTAAGTTCAAAATCAGGCTTACCGCATATATTTTTTTTCGTTTTTGTTCAGTGTGTGATTTGATACAGGCATTTTTCTCCAGGGTGAAGTCTATCCACAACAAATTTTATAATTGCTCAGATCAGCAGTTTGTTTGACAGCAACAACTGATTGTCCCTTTTGTTCATGTTGCTGATAAAGCAATGTTGCTATCGAAAGTGTGTTGCAATAATGACAAAACGTTCCTGTGTGCGAATCACAGCATTTTCTCAAAGCAACTATTTCTCATCATCGATACAACATTTTGTTGTTTTCCTCCGTGTTTTGTTGTAATACATTCAAGATACAATATATGATTGTTGCAGAGTGAAAAAATAACGGGTGAATCACTCATGATAATTAGCGTATGTTTTAGGTACAAAAAGTGAATATTTGACACACTGTTCATTATGATTAAAATATTCTATTTTAAATATTATTATTATCACTTTTATTACTATGCTTGTTTTTGGCATCATTGATACTGTTATAATTATTTTTGCTATCCTCTGAAATATATTCAAATAATTTTTATTATATTTCTAATTATTATCACTATTCCGAATATAATATTTTAATTGCTTACTTTACTATGAGGTTTCATGTGATGATTTGTCAATTATACTTGAATGTTATTGCTATGTTTATGTTATCATGGTAATTACTAAGATCATAAATATTATTAAAATCAATTCAATTTTACTGTTATATATGAATTTGATTTTTATGATCAAGATTTAATTACAATTGCGATTATCGTGGCGATTATGATCGTTATTTTTTTTTCTGAATATGATTTTAGTTTTTATATTATTTGGATTACATTAGATTATATATTTTTATTGTTAATCGTTGGATACCAGAAAATTAGGATAATAATAATTGTTTTGATAATTATAATTATTCTGTTGGATTTTCTGATTATTTTGAAAAAAGTAATAAACAAATATTCTAAATTTTTATGTTTTTATTTCCGTTTTTTTCTGATGATGATTGAACTATTGCAATGAAAGTTATGTTATTATGGTTATATGATAATTGATAGTTTATTTATAAGTATAATTATGTATTTTTATAATTGTATTATGATCATGATTGATAATAATTGTATGATGATTGAATTGTTAGTAATAAGATTTCATTTATTAATTTTGTTCATAATGGTTACGATTATGATACTTGGTATGGTAATGATTGCAACGATAATTTTGATTTATTGAATATTATGATGGAAATATGACTATTGTTAAGTATCTCATTATGATTTTCACCGTAGTGTTTATACTGATTACAATTTTTATGATTATTACTGCTACAGTTGATTATTATATTTCTCCCGCATGAAAAGCATTAAAAGGTCACCGTTGATACCATTAGAAACATCAGATTCTTTTGCAAAAAGAAATCATGGATTTGGGCAACTTTTTCCACACACAATACCAAATTATAACGACAACCGCAAAAAATAATTTAAATCCACTACCCTATTTTGTGTTTGTAGATTTCATGACCCATCTGCCTCGTTAGCAACCTAATCAACTAAATGAATAAATCGTTCCGTATTAAATTACGAAAAAAAAATACAAAGTAATGCTTGTTTTTTTATTAACTTTCCTGCAAAACAAAAATTCGAAAAAATACTAAAAAAATAGCAAAATAAGATAAAGAAAAAAAACAACACCTCAGTTGTTTGACTACAATACAGTCTGGTATACGACAATCAAACTCCGTTTTTCTCTTATGGTAAAGCCAAAAGCGTGAAATACTTTACACTATTAGCATATAGCCTGCTGTCGCGTTAGTGCTCTAAATGCATTTCCACAATTATTAACAGAATCCTAATTTTTCAAATTCACTCGAACATAACAGTGAAACCAGTGTCCAGATTCAATCCTCAAACCATGAAAAACGTTGTATCAGACTACAAAACATTTCATCAAATCCTTCAATCCTTCAATGTTTTGTAAAAAATTGCTGCATTAGTGGCCTGAAGACATTTAATATTATATCTCTTACACAAAAATCTATGTTTTCGTTTCCTAGAGACATCTTTGGAAAAGGTTAAGAAATCTTTTTTGATACCTTTCTGTGTAATAAAATGCTTTAAATTTCTGGAAAATCATATATTACATAATTGGTAGTAATATGGTTGGTATTTTAGTTCAAAAACTATTGAAATAAAAACTTTTGAAATATGTAAAAACTCTCGCGTGACCTCAGGTTAATATTATGTTTAAGTGTTTTTAGAGAGTTGAGATTTTTAGGACACTTATAGTGACTCATAGAATGCTAAAAAGTTGATTCTAAATATTTGCATTTGCATGCTATCCAAAAAGACTAGCGTCCTCACCCGATTATCGTTAACATTTTAGAATAAGTTGTCTGAATTGAGATGCGTAGGGTATATTTGACTCATAGTTTCTATCTGAAGGAACGATCCGAAAAGATTGGTCGGTTGGTAAGACTAACTGGTTGGAAGACTGACTTTCACAGCTACAAACTCCAGATATGGTTTCCTGTTCTGCCGAAGAGCTTCCATCTGCTTTGTTATGATTGGTTCCTAAGCTTCTCTTCTTTTTCCACCACTCAAACATCGCTCTATTTTTTTCGCTTTCTGAAAACCATTTTAGCGTCTAAACTCGCTGGGCTGCTGCACGCGTCTGAAACAATAAATGCTAAGGCTATGTCACTTTCAACTCATCAAAATACCGTAACTTTTAAAAGTGCAGGGGTATTCATTATTACTGTCGTTTTCATATATGAATTATTTCTAGCCAAATTTGTTGCATTATTCAGTGTAAGAGTTAAAGTGATGATTATGGAACATTTTCCACTGTAATTAGAGATAATATATCTCACGACACTTATCAATGGTGCAAATCAAACGAGTCATTCGAAAGCTTGAGCATGATCTCGCTGCTGATGATTTAGCTTGTATTCCTCATTGTTCTAATGAACGGGTTGTTTTGTTTCTTCTACGCTTTGTGCGGATGTTCTACACCTCACTGTTCTTCCGCGTGGATATCACTCGGAGAACATATACATACTCACGGGTAGCGTATATGACTGATCGAAAAAATTTCAAAGATTATAGGTTGTGCTAAAAAAAATGGTTTACAGCTTTACTATGCAATTTACAAGTATGTTGTCTTCTAACAAAATACTTCTTATTGTATAGGGATTAGACGTATTGAATAAAAAATAATCACATTCATACTAAATAATTTAATTGTTATTGATATGCAAAGTTGTCAAACTCGATAATTTTCGCAACAAGTTTGGGCTACAAGAATGGTTTTAGGAAATATGAGAAAAGATATCAAATTTTTTTTTCAAACCACAGGATGGCAAATTTATTTAACTTCAAGTGAAAACAGTTTTCAGAAAAAGTGTTTCATTGTTTTTAAAAAAAAATCGAGAAAGAGAAACATCACAAATCGTTTCAATTTCGCCTTAAGTTTGATCGTAAGGTTTTCCGAAAAAGCGGTCCATTCAATTGAGCATAACACACTTTGGAAAGCATCGATACTTGCCGATGGATTCTAATAATTTCCAAACTCAGAGGGCGGAAATTGAATTGGCTTGTCGAAGATGCCGGAAAAGGGATTCGGGAGGACGGCCCTCTTTCACGCCCTGTGACGATGAAAGGATTATTTTATAGGCATAACTTATCCCTTCCCTCCCTGTTCCCGAAAGCAGGCATCGTTCATCTTAATCATCACCATCATCATCGTCATCAGCATCATCGGTAGTCATAGTCGGTTCTATACTTGGAACGAAGGATGGGAGTGATGTCGTTATGTCAAAGGTTCCGGGTGTCAATGAGGTTTTTGTTTCGAACTTTTGTTCCGATCCGTAGCCGCGGCGACTGGCATGCGGCAGGGTAGTGTGTAACGTTGAACCCAATTTGTGCGGTTATGAACCCGGTGGATGGATGAACAGCAGAGTAGCTTATTGTTCCACTGCGGTTTCCGGTTCTGCGTCTGGGGGTTGAGGGTTGTATTTCGGCTTGACTGAACATCATCGTCATCGCCGTCTTCGGAGAACCTTTCTATGCTCCAATAAAGTCATCGACAGAACTGAATGGATGATGAAGGATTTTGGTGGATCAGCGCGAAATTACGCTGGCAGACTTTTGAGTGGATATCAAGTGGCTGCGGGGTGTAGTACTAATATGTTAATAGTTCGTGCTGGTTTAGAGCGAGGCTAGGATGTGATTTGAAATGTCTTTTGAAGCTACAACCGATTAAATTCATTTTAAATTTAAGGCTTCATATTGTGTCATTCAAATATGGCGTAGTTCATAATCATTGACGAAATGTTTGGTAGTATGTGTAAGAAGAGATAATTTTCTACAAAACTAAAAAAAAATCACCAATCTCTCATGTTCTATTACATACCTGGTCATATCACGTTGTTGCAGAGCTCTGACCTAATAGTTTTACGAAAAATTGCAGTTGAGAATTCACAATATTACTTATTGTATGGCTCCGTTCAAAATCGTCTTTTACCACACCGTATTCTTCTTCTTGGTGGTCTTAGAACGCGATTTTTTTTTGATTGATGTTTCTGTAAACCATGAAATCACACATAGTTCAAACACCATATCACGACACGAGTTATTGGATAAACTACTACTTGAAACACTTATCTTGTCACAAACTGTAATATTAATAATAATATATTAAATTTACTATCAATGTTGAAATGGCTCTTTCGATTTTGATTTGCAGCCAATCGTGCACTGTGTAGACAATAGTATGGGTGGAAGATCATTAATCATTAAATCCAGTGAAGTCAGATGACACTGAACGTAAAGATTCCAAAAATTAGAAAAAAGAACTTTAGTCTAATTCAATTTTGAGGGGATAGTAATAAAATGTCATATGAATTTAACAAGTTTTCATGTTTTGATTTATATGCTTGAAATAATTGATAAAACGTAAACTTTTATTGTGAGTCAAACAAATGAAACTTCAGATCGACAACACTCCCCACGATTACCATGACAACGAGATGAATAACAGATGTATTCAAAAAACAAATCGTTTGCTGTGAACAAACACATACAAACGCCGTTTCAAACTTAAAAACGAAAGGCCGTTTTGCGATCAATTATGCAAAAAAAAGGGCTGTGTGCAGTGCTCAGGACCGAATCGGAGACTTAGCTTACGATTAGAGATCCAGATTTATTTGCATTTGACCAGCCGGACGAAAGAATCGAAGGTACGCTTTCAGTTGTTTTGATCATTTACTTTATTTATCTCACACCTAGAAGAGTGAAATTATCGTGAATAAGTCAATTTGGTCATTCTTTTAGATCATTTCCTCGAGGGCAGTGCCAATTCTAGCATTCCGGACTGCTTCAATTTTACCGAAGGTATTTCAAATGCAGCGCACTCCTCTGAATAACTCGACAAGCACTCGACCAGCTTGGCGGAGCTCCCGATAATGGATTCAGATGAATTGTCATTGCCTGATATACTTGACGACATGTTTGCGACCGATTGGTCGGTTCTAGAAGAAGATAAATTTGCCATCATCGGGTCCCCACCAGATCCGCCTTCGTTTGTACAAGAAAAAGTTTACAGTGGACCGTTCTCAGTGGCAAATCTAAAGTAGAACAGAAGATGAATGGTTTCTTTAACGAACTTTTCTTGATGATGCTAGTAAATAAGCAAATAAATGTTAAACAATAAAATTGGAATTTGAATTACTGCCGATCGTTTATTAAATAAAGTAAATATAAAACAATCAAAATCACTCAAAATTATTTTATTATTACACAAAAAAAACTGTTCATATGTAGCAATCGATCATTTATTCGATATTGTGTAGATGACATGATAAAATTCCGATTCAATCTTCCATTCGATAATAAGTTACATGATCTGGTTTAACCTTCAAATTTCCATTCATTTTTGTTACCAATTCAAAGTCTACTATGCAAACTTGAACAGAGCTTGTTTCTTCGCTTAATGCTGCATGAGTCCACAGTCACTTACTGAGAAAGCCAATACTATCATTTCCATACTGTGTTACATTCACGAAGATGCTATATGCCTAGGGAAGCCGAGAAAATATCAAACCCCAAAACTTCCGGAGTGGATCTAGAGCATGGTATTGCCGCTCTTCTGCCTGCTGACACAATATCTCCGCATAATTCACATCCAGTGACTGAATAAATTGTTTGAACTTAGCTTAGTGTTGCGCAAAGTAAATTTGAAAAGAAGAAGGTAGATGATTCACATTGATTTGAAAAGATCAGCAAAGCTTTTTGAAAAAACTCCTGCAAGGTGGATTTGCCTCCTACCATGTAAGAGAATGACAGATTTGTTTGTTTTTTAGTAAACAAATACCTTGCACACATACTCTCGCATAGTCAATGATTATTATTGTACCAATACAAAAGCAACGCGGCTGGATAAATGCTTCCTCAATTCACCTTAATATTCTTTAAAGACTAACGTTTGCATTAAAAAAAACACAAAATTTGCCGATTTTTCATGGGTTTATCTTCACCCGCACTAATGAAATTACACATGCAGCATCAATCAAAGTAACCCATGAGTCATCAGACAAAATTTGACAGCTCGTGATGGCAAAATCTAACCGTGATGGCAAAAACAGTGAAGCAACTCCGTCCAGAAGTGTGCGCGTTCAAAGAACGGCATCCTGCCGCGTCGAAAACGGACATCGTGCGGCACTTTGTGGACGCCGGATACGCCCGGCCCCCATAGAGCATCGAAAGAAAGCCCGGTTCTGGACGGCCGACGACCCTGAGCCCAAGTCGGCAAACCCGCCCAACGTCCCCCAGCTGCGTCTCATTAAGAATTTCTGAGCCAACCTGATGCGTAAGATCTACTCTAACAATTTTGTCGCGAAAACTGAGGAGAAACTGGTGAATAAAACGAGGAAAGAACTCAACAACATACCTGCACGCACGTTTTCGTCCGCAATGGCGCAAGTAAGCTTAAATAATTTCCTTCCATGGAAAATTTATCAAAAGCAATTATCTGTCTTAGCTTTTTTTTATCACCATCCGAAAGAAGTCCATTTTTTTAATGCAAACGTTACGCTGAAACAAATTAAAACAGCATTTATCAGTGCCAAAGTATTTCTAAGATTTTGGATTCCCGAACGAAGGTATAAACCAAATTGCTAACAAGTTAGGTGAGAAGCTCAGTTTTATATCCATCACATGCTGGTAATTTCAGCAATTGTCAGCATTCTGGTAACCCTAGCAAAGAAAAATAACAAGCTGGTATCATATAAGTAACAAGTGCTGTTATCCCAGATATCGTTTTGATTTCCACTGCTAGTTATCACCATTAGCTTGTTTTGTTATCACATGTTATCAACCACATGTTGATGAACGTTACTTATTTAATGAAAAACTATAAATATTACCAGCATATTTAAGGAGGAAGTTTTGATTTGAATAAAACAAATATTTTCAGATATTAGCGTGAGAGTTTGATTTCAAATGGATAACAGATTTTGAAATTATTTCATTTATTTAATTATTTAAAATTGATAACAGATGATAAAAAAATGTGTCAATATTGACAACTAATTTTGTTATGCGATAACAGGTGACTTAAAAATGATATCTAAGATAACAAAACTTGTTACTTATTTGATATCAGTTTGTTATTTTACTTTGCTAGGGTTGTGTGTGTGTGTGTTTTTTTTAACGGGATGGAAAATCTACTTACAGACTCCTGAAGAACTCTAGGTGTTGGAATGAGGGTGTCAACTCCTCGACCCACTAAAAACCCACCCGTGCCTCTGGTTTTGCCCCCCCCCCCCCTTCTCGGGACCACCTTTCAGTATTACTTCGGGGAGGGGGCTATTGTGCGTTAGGCACCCGCTTATGTCTAACTACTTATGGTTTTAGAAGTAAGTTGGTCCCTCTGGCCTGTCGCTGGTCATTTCGCCATTTGTCCTGTAGCTCTAAGACAATCTGGGAGGCCACCGTTTAGACCGCTTCCCAAGTGTCCTGATTTTGACACATTCTCTGGACAAGATTGTCCGGAGTCGTGTCCCAACCGCTCACGGCCGTCATGCCGTTCCTTACGTCTTTGAAGCGAGGGCAAACGAAGAGCCCATGTTCTACATTAGCCTGTGAGTACTTTCGAGCTTACCGAGGTAGCTCTTAGTACTCAGGGCGGTGACCCATGCCGGCCCACCAAACCTCATTATAGACAAGGCGACGCTTGCCAGGAGCCTGCGCTTGCTCCCCTGTACCGCTGAGCTATTCGACATCATGCGGTATAATGCCGATATAGCTATAGAGGCTTTCTTGCAGGCGTAGGCGATGTGACTGGTGAATGACAACTTATCGTCGATCATAGCCCCCCAGGTCTCAGAGCCCTCTTCGATTCGATTGTGCAGTTAACTGCACTGATCGTCGCGTCTTGTTCCGATTTTCGATTGTTAACAACCGTGACCTCGGTCTTCTCGTGGGCTAGCTCCAGTAACTCATCGTGTTCCCTGAACATTGCGGGCGCCAGTGAGATAGCCGTCATGATGGCAAGGTTCGGTATACCATCAGGTCCTGGCGCTTTGTTTATCTTTAGCGAGTTGGAGATGTCGTGCCCTTGGTTTTAGCCATTACCACCCGCTAGGCGTCACCCCATGGATTCACGTTGGCTTTTGAACACAGGCCCTTAAAGCAGGCTCGTAAGCTGGCTTTTTTTTTAGTGCAGCCTTAGTGGTTACTAGCACCACGCGGCGCTCCGTTCTTTCAAAGTTCGATCGCGCTCTTTGTATCCTCCTTCTAGCTTCTAGCAGGTTCTCCGGAGGTCGGCGATTGTCTCTGTCCACCAGTAAACCGGCAACCATGCATCCCTAGGTTTGAGCTTTCTGGGCATGGTTCCGCCGCACACTCGTGCAAGAAGTGCTACGAGTTGATCACCGCGAGGATCTTGAGTATCGCTCAATCTCTGTTCTCGCTATAGCACCACATTAAATACTTCTTTATCGAATACGACGTACAGTTTTCGTTACCTGGCACAGCAGTTGCTGACCCGCCTCACAGGGGTTTAGGTTCAATTGGGTTACACGCACTGTGTTTAGCTTTTGGTTTACCCTTGTAGGCCGAGCACTTAAGACCTCCAGTGACGTGCTTGTAATCTCGTTTCCTAGAGCACGTCATGCATTTGGGGGGCTCCTTGTAGTCCCGGGTCTTATGGCCTTTCCCTCCGCACTTGCGGCATGGATCAGGGTCTTTACATTCCCATATGGCATATGACATATGGCCGCTCCCGAAGCACTTAAAGCACGCCTTGGGCGGCTGTTGCAGTCCAGTGGGCAAACAGACCACCCCACATTAAATTTGTCCACTTTTAGAGCCGAGTCTGCGGCGGCTACCGGCAGTCGTAATGTTGGTTTGTGTGTGTGTTTACATGTTTGTGTTCAACACCCATTGGCCGGCAATGCTATTATACAAGAAATCTGTTGGCAACAACACTTTGCGTGATCATTGAAAGCAGCTTTAATCCGGGAGCTAGTAAGTGATAGCTCTTATGAAGATACAGTAACCCATTTCAGGATCTCTGAAGAGTCATTCCAATTCTGAGGTTACCTCGACATACAATAAACCCCGGGCGTTAACATTACCGATATCATTTAGATAAGGGTATTGAAATTTATTTATTTTATAATCAGATCGATCTCACCAAACTGCCAGCTCCAAAATAAAACAAGCCTGCTCAGTCGTAAAAATCTAAATTTTGATTGATTCGTATTTAATGTCATGCAAACTGCAGATAGAAAGAAACATTAAATTTGCTGCGTTATCTAATGCACATAAATAGAATGCTAGATTTGGTAGTGAGATATTTCATGTAAAACTAAGCCAGAAAACGCCTGTACCTAGTATGTTGTGTGGAAGATTGCAAACGCATAAAAGATTTCAAACAATTTCGTTGTTTATGCCTCCTTTGGGTTGTAATTAAACGAGGAGAAATCTTAAACTCAACCCCTTCTGCCCAGTCAATCACATTATCCACTGCTTTTTGCATTCTGCCTCTGACTGCTCTCGCATATTAACCAAATATAACGAGGTTTATATCGTCAGCGTACACTAGAATGTGTGCGTTTTCGGGGAGGCGTTCAAACACTGAGTTCATCGCGACGAGAAACAGTGTGACAGATATGACAGACCCTTGCAGGATGCCATTCTCTAGCAACCTTGGTTCGGAGGTTGCGCCGGCGTTCCAGACTCGAAACTACTTCTTGTGTAGGAAGTTTTCCACGAAAGCCAACAAGTGCCCTTGGAACTACTATTTCTTGAGGGTAGTCAAGATAAGGAGCCTTCATGTTATATCATATGCCTTCGAGATAAATCTGATTAGTATGAGCGTGTTCGGAGAAGAACGTTTCCGATCCGTAGCCGCAGCGAAATGCGTGCTGCTTTGGGTGGATTCGTCCAGTTGCATGGAGAAAACACTTGCATTTTAACTGAGCTGGAGAGATGCAAGTGTTTTCTCCATGCAACTCAACAGCGTGGTAGGTCTATACCCACCGTTAGGGTCTTATTTATTCCTGGTTTGGGAATAGGAATGACCAATAATTCTTTCCACACGTCTGGAATCATTCCGGATTGCCAGACTTCCTTCAACGTGTCCAGAAAGGCCAATCGACCGATAAGTGGCAGTTTCCTCAAGGGAGGATAGTCAATATCGTCTGACCCTGCTGCTTTGCCGACACTCCTCTAGGTCGAAAAGCCTGTTGTAGTTTGTGGTGTCACTACACGGACCTTTGTTGGTACTACGGTACTTCGCCTTTGCCAATATCTTGGCACGACGGAACTCATCACTATGATTGCTATTTGCCGACACCTTGGCAACTTGACCAGCAAAGGCCTCAACGATAAGCTCCGGTTGGTTTGTGTAACCGGTGTCCAATTTTACGTCCTTTTGGCCTCCTTGATGACCCTTCTTGTCTTGGCCCGGGCAAGATGAAACTCCATCAACGTAGCAGCCCGAGACGAGTGGTTAGGAGCCATTCTGCGTAGCACTCGCAGACTCTTACATCTGCTCTTAACGGCGTTGTGAACACCGGACCCGCATCATGGTACAATATAGTGCACAGTTATTTGGAAAATCCATTGTGGTCTGCATCTAGGCTAGCTAAACAGCTGAAATTGCCCAGAAATACCGTATGGCGCGTTATCAAACGGTATAAGGAAACATTGACGACGATTTGGAAGCCTCAAGCCAATCATCGGAGTGGAACTGTCGATCGGAAACTGCGTGGTAAGATTTTGAAGACGATTAAGAGGAATCCCAATCTGTCGGACCGTGATTTGGCCAGAAAATTCGGTGCTGCCCATTGTACCGTGAGGAGAACTCGACTCCGGGAAGGAATCAAGTCGTATCGAGCTAGCAAACAGCCAAATCGGACCATAAAACAGAATAGTGTGGCCAAAATCCGTGCTCGGAAGCTATACGACCAGGTGCTGACCAAGTTCGACGGGTGTCTTCTGATGGACGATGAAACCTATGTCAAGGCTGACTTCGGGCAAATCCCAGGTCAAAAATTTTACTTGGCAACGGCTCGGGGGGATGTTCCAGCCAAATTTAAATTTGTTTTTGCCGACAAATTTGCACGAAAATTCATGATTTGGCAGGGCATTTGCATTTTGGCCAGATTTGGCAAGCTGTCATTACAGCAAAGTCGTTCAAGAATGGTATGCAGAGAAAGGGGTCCAGGTTGTTCCGAAAAACCTTAACCCACCCAACTGCCCCCAGTTCCACCCTATTGAGAAATACTGGGCAATCATGAAGAGGAGACTCAAGGCAAAGGGAAAGGTTGTCAAAGACATCAATCAGATGAAGACCTGGTGGAATAAGATAGCTAAAACGATGGACGAAGAAGGTGTCCGCCGCCTCATGAGCCGTGTTACAGGAAAAATTCGAGAATTCCTTCGAAACCGTGACAAGTAATTTTATCCGCATTTTTTCTTAAAAGTATGAAGAAAACACTACATTTGTATAAAAAAAAGATCTTGAATTCAATAATAAATAACTGAAATACAGGCAATTGTTTTTGTTCCAATTCTATCTGAAGCAAACTTTATATAAGCTTACTACTGTAAGCTTCATAGAAGACTGTATGGTGACCGCAGTGGCTTCCAAATCACTGTCCAGTTGTACTACTTTATGCGGTATATCTTCTCTAAGCCAGTCCACAACCGTGGATATAGGCATCCTTGTTAGGCTTAATATACCATTTGTACTTACTCCCGAGGTAGTCGGGAGGTAAGTCGGTTACCTTTATCTTTGTTGGAGGGCCATGATGCAATGGTTTAGCCTAAATGCTATGAGTTGGATCTCAGATAGCTTTGATCTCAACCAGTGCGCGTCAGTCTTTTGCATGGTGGCAGCTTAAATCAAGATTTTTTTTCTCATTTCTCTTCGCTTGGATCGTGCTAAGAATGCGTCAGGATTTCATCAGCTTTGCCAGTGCAGTTTACTCTCTGCAAGCAGATTTTTTTTTTACCGATTACAAGATTTCAAAGCGAACGAACCTTTAAAATTGTTTGTACATCGTTCAGAGTTGATGCTTAAAGTGCTTCGGAAAATTTTCAAATAAAGCTTATACAACTGCAATGCGACATCGAGTTGAATGGAAATTTCAAGGAGAATGACATTCTAACATTCTTCTTGAAATACGTTTCGCAAGATTCAACACCCACTGGCCGGCAATTCTTTTATGCAAGAAATATATGCATCACATCATCCATGAAGAGACAATGAGGTTTCGTGAGCATCTGAGTGTACAGTTTCCGGGCCCGTAACTTTCCCACCGTATTTTGCCGTTTGTCATGATTCAGAGTCTTCTGCACTTGGTACGTATGCAGTCCCTCTCGGTCCTTGGCTCTCTGAACGAAAGACTTGGACAGATTCAACTTTTTGGCCACATCCCTGACCGAAGGAATGGGATTCCGCTTAAACGCTTTACTAACACGCTTGTGATCCTAATCACTAATAGAACATCCATTTGGACCGCATTTCTCCTTCCGTTCGACGCTCAGAGTTGCATGTTAATAAGAAGAACATTTTCAATTTCAAACGTTTTTGTTTTTGTTTATTTAATAGGATTGATCTCACCAAGTTCTACAGCTCGATGTTCTTTCAATGTTTGGAGAAATTGGAATACCTTGAGTCAAACATTTCTTTGAACTGTGGAAATTACTTGGAACAGCGAAAAGAAAAATACATAAATTGGCATTCTGAGGCACAAGTTACCCCGTCATTTAGGGATCTGAGCCACCTGAGCCAACATTTTTCACGATATTGCATTTATTTAATTGATACTAAAATTGTTGCAACGTGCTAAAAACTGTTAAGAATATACAGCTTGTTATTTCGATATATTTCACATATTTTATGGACCACACTGTTATTTTTGCGTCGTGTCTTAGAACCCTTTTTGACCTCCAGTCGAAGTAAATGATTTAATGAAAAACAAAAACAAACACCACCTCCATCGGAAACCGCTGGAAGTCAATGGTAGAACTGTGAATAGGGCTTTTAATCAGCTACAGAAAACGGTTCGAAAGAAATAAAATGCAGAAGCACATCGGAGAACAAACAACCGTGGAGAACCGCGAAGGATTTTCCTTTTTTTTTTTGCCTCCCCTCGATAGAGAGAACTTGGAATCTTTTGCTCCCACCAAACTGACACTGGCTGACTGGCCAGGGGAAGACTATCATTGTTCTTCGGATTCGGATTGTTCTCCCACTGCCAGTACGCAATTAAAATGCCCACCAACAAAACGGTTTCCCGACTTCTCGGTTTCCGGGTCCTGGCAGTCCTTTTGCTACGCTACTTAGGCGATACACTGAATGATTTTTTAAATGTTTTTTTTTTCCTCATTCATTTTTAATGAAATTTCTATTTTGTTATTATTTGGGAATTCTTTTTTCATAGTCGTTGATATGGTCAAACAATATCAAAAAAAAAAAATATTAGTTCGATTGATCATTTCAAGCAACAATTCTTCCAGTGTTAATTGTCTTACAGACTGCCTTTCCTAGTAGTCTCTCTGTTTATCAACTTACTCCCAGTCCCGCGTGCCGCTCCTGGAAATTGGTTCGTCCGTGTAACTTAACTCTGGGAAACCACAAGCTAAATAGAGGCATCCTCTACTGGAGAATACTGAAAATCACCACTAACAAGGAGGTTCATTTCCGTTCCAAGTTTAATGGTCACGTTAAAGTTTCTGGATTTCAATTTCTTGTTGCCCACAACTTCTTCCCAACCGCGCCCCCCAACCACCACTTTTTTCCCCACTCAAATATAAAGATAAAATCTTCATCATTTACGCCACTTTTTTCACGCTCAGAACAAGTCGAGGAAAGGCAAAAAAAAACTCGTCACCCCGTTGACACGTTCCCTTCCATCTTCCTTCGGGGATCTGGTTTTTGAATTTAACTTTATTCCTAGATTTTCATCTTCTAGCTTACAACCAGCAATTCCTCCACTAACGGAAGATTCGGTGAAAATAAGAAGACGTTCGTTGTCCTCGTCCTCATTCGAGCTCCAGTGGCATTTTGTGCAGGGAACTGTAAAATTGCTATCCTCCGTTTCGGACTTTTGGCACCGGGAGTGGCGAGGAAAAACGGCTCTTGTAAAATACTATTTTCGTGTGATCCAACATGGTCTGGGGAGATTGATGATTTCTTTTTTTTCTTTTTCTTTTTTGCGACGCTTCAAACACTTGAGACGTGTTTCTATGCATGTGTTGTGCCTCGTACCACCTGGAGCAAATTGTCGTGTAATTTGAAAATGCTGTAAATGCTGTGCTGCGGAAGTTTTATCATTTTAAATCGACGAACTTGTCATGGCAATCCAGAGGGTGAAAATTAGTATAGTTGCTGAGATGAGAATCTGCCAGATCAGCTGTTATCACACAGAGAACCAACAGATGATGCTTGCGACTAACATACATTCTCAATGTGTAAAAACTGTTGATCCGATGTTGAAGGCAATACCGGCGCCAGCCTCGCCCGAAATCCGTTATGATGACGTTGAACTCGCTTTAGTGAAAACCGAGAATACGTCTTTATTTAAACGAGAAATCACTGGGATGAGCATGATTTGGTGGTCAGATGAAAAATTGAAAAACAGCGACCGCAACGAAAAGTAAGTTGAAACACTTTGAACGGTAATAACTCAATTGTTCCTCGATTGATTTTCAATAGGTTCACATGAATCATTTAGAAGATTTTACGACTACGACTTCGAGAAGACAAGGAAAACCCACGTAGTCTTCAGTAAATATCAAAGAAAAAGGAAATGAACAGTTGGAGAGAGTAGTTAAACAGAATGTGCTGTTTGGTATGCAGAACAAAAATTTCTTTAAAAATGGTCGTTGGGAGCATCTAGTCTGAGAAGGTTAAGTGATGCTCCATTTCTGTTCAAATGGTTGGCATTAATTATAGTTATAGCTTCCTATGGCTTATGGTTATAGCGCCATTTCTCGCTCTCTGAAAAGAGAAGAATTTCTAAAGATATAAAAACGGGTGTTGCAAGGGAACTTGTGAGATTTCTTCAGTAATCAGTAATCAGTAGATTTTACGTTTGTCTGTTAAATACTGTGAACTGTGCAACAAATATATGATAAATGAAATAAATAAATTCTGATCTATTAGCATTACAGATCTATAACTTATATGTTTCGTTGCAGAGATTTAGCAGTGAATATTATGATAGTGTGATCCAATTATCAGGCACAGGAAATATGTTGGAATAGCAATTTTCAATACATTTTGTAACGATTTAAAACAAGAAGCCAGTTAAAAGCAAAATATGTTGACTGGCCGACCAATGACTGGTCTTTGCATAGAGAGTGCCACCAATTTTGTAAATTTTGGTTTCTTCTGCAGACTCAAGGTATTCCAATTTCTCTAAACATTAAAAAAAAAAAGGTTTGAAATTGAAAATATCCTTTTTATTAACATGCAACTCTGAGCATCGAACGGAAGGAGAAATGCGGTCAAAATGGATGTTCTATTAGTGATCAGGATCACAAGCGTGTCATGAAAGCGTTTAAGCGGAATCCCAATGCTTCGGTCAGGGATGTGGCCAAAAAGTTGAATCTGTCCAAGTCTTTCGTTCAGAGAGCCAATGACCGGGAGGGACTGCATACGTACTAAGTGCACAAGACTCTAAATCATTACGAACGGCAAAATACGGTGGGAAGTGCTCACGAAGCCTCATTGTCTCATCATGGATGATGAGATGTTCCGGCGGAAGTAAAGTAAGGAAGCAGAAGCTTTCAAAATTTGCCAAGAAATACATGATTTGGCAAGCGATTTGCTCCTGTGGCAAACGAAGTGCGCTGTTAGTGACTACCGGGGCTGAAAGCGGGGAGATCTATCGCAAGGAGTGTCTACAGATGCGTCTGGTTCCTCTGTTGAAGTAACACGAGGGCCCTACGATCTTCTGGCCGGATCTAGTTTTGCGCCACTATTCAAATGTTGTCCTGAACTGGCCAACGGGGTCACTTTCATACTCAAGAACATGATTATTTGACAAATATTTCGTTTTGTTATACATCGCAAGAAAAATATAAACAAGAAACAGAATGGAGCAATATCTTTCAACAGAAAAAGATGGTTAGTGGTACACAAAAATATCACTCTTTTGTTCCCATTTCGTAAAATAGATTAAAAGCTACACTGTTTTCAAATGATGATACGTCGAGCAAAACTAAACATAACATAAAATAAAATAAATAAGAAGTAAAATATTTTGAAAATTGTTCAGATGTTAGTTTTTTATTTACCTATGGAACGAACACTCCAGTCAAACCGGCCCTACACAATGAATATTAGGATTTTTGATATATTAAAAAAAAAGTTGCAGTATTAACACTGTTTCTGCATTACTTCCATTTTATGAGCATGAGTATGATTGACCGCCCGAGGTTGCTACTCCGTTTTTTGCCAGATCAACTGTTATTACATAGAGAACTAAAAGATTATGCTTGGTACTAGCATACATCCTCAATCTGTAAAAACTGGTGCTCCTAAATTGAGGAAATACCCGCGCCGGCCTCGCCCGACTGCAGGTCAATTAGGAAATGGGTAGGAATATGTTGACGTGAAATTCGCTTTGAAGGAAGCCGAGAAATCCTCTGCACTTCCACGAGAAATCACTGGAATGTTGGATATGCAGCGGGATCCGTTTTGGTAAACGGTGTCTCAAAGAGTGTGATAGTGGTATTTCATAAGGGTGGTCCGACGAGCATGACGATCGACTAATTTGAATCACAATTAATTATGTAGGAAAGCGGAACCTATCTTGAGCTCAATAAGCAGACCTCCAGTGGAAATCGGTGAATATGCACTGAATACCGAACACCGAGTACACAAGTTATTTACAACTTGTTCGTCCATTTACCGTTAATCGTTTAGCAACACACAAATCATTCGATTCTGATAATGTTCTTCCAAGTTAATACGGAAAGTTGCCACTGCTATGTATCTATATTAATAATATCACGAAAATCCTTAATCCCATCTGTGTACATATGTTAATCGTGCTGATTTTAATCAAGAAAAAATATAAACAAGTTGACGCTCTTCACACCCAAAATGAAGTAGATCATTTGACAGCACTTCACGTGTGTTGGGTAGCATGCATATCGAAGGCAAAATGAAAGGGTTTGTTTGTAATTCTTCCACGAGAATATTGACAACAAGACTCACCAGGACTTCGGGCATAGAATGCTCTATGAATGATTGAACACGCACACTAGCGTTGATGTGTATGCTATACAGTATGTGAGCAGTGCAACATCAAGCGATTACGTCGATTGTAAACACGGTTCAGAATAGGTGCAAGCGTATTTAAATTATTGTGAAAATTAACTCCATAGTTTTCTAGTATTTTATCACGTATTCGTAGATTCTCGTGTGGCTAGTGTATTAAGTGAAGTGTGATTTTTATGGTTTGTGCAATTACGCACCGAAAATGTGTAAGGATATAGTGCAATTAAAGAGAAAACTTGGAGTTTGGCTCAACTATATTCCCTAGTACGGTTAGATCAATACGACGAATTTGTAGTGCAAAGGTAAGAAATTGTGTTGAAAATCTGACTGCTCATTATTTTTACGAAATTTAAGTCTCCGAATCGTTTTTGTAGCTTTTACTTATATTCAAGACCTGATTTTATTTGCCAGGATTATATATTCTTGATTACTGCATCAATTTATTGGAGAAATTACACATCTTTTTACGTTTGAAGTTGGATGGCAGCAGAATGTGATGAATATATGTACTATGGTGAGAATAGGTTCCGTTTCCCCATATTGTGCACTTGATCGATGGCACGATTACAAAAAGGCTTGTTGGCTTGTTGGCTGTCGATCAGATGGAGCATCGGTAATGATGGGTTCTGACCAATCCGTCAAAAAGCTGCTGAAACGTGTCGGTTCTCATTTGATAATTATCAAATGTACTTGCCACTTTTTGGTTCTTTGTGCAAGCTATACATGCAAAAAGCTGCCACTGGAACAGTTGATGCAAGGTATTTATAGTTAGGGAACGTCCATTAATTACGTCACGCAAAAAATGACTTTTTATAAACCCCACCCCCCTTGTCACGTTTTTTGTATGGACCTTCAATTTTTTTTGTATGGATCGTCACGTTTTCTCAACCCCCCACCCCCTCCACCCCTACTGCGTGACATTATTAATGGACCTTCCCTTACTTATCATGCAGCCTCAAATGATCCAAGGAATTCCAGATGATACAAAATATCATGGATTTGAAGCATCGTTCTGCATCGATCTGCCACCAAATGGCTATCGTTCTAGTCAGTTGTCAACAGGAACTGCATCGTGTGTTGAACCCAAGAAGCTGTACACTTTGAAGAAGTTCAATTCAATTTCTAAACAATATTCGTACTTTTACGAAAAATATGAGATACAAGCCATCGAAGATCATGACTTGGAAACTTGTTGGAGAAAACTGCTGTGTTTCAAACAAGCAGATGGGAAGCTGGCTTTTATCTTGCTTAGGAGATTCATTGCAAACTTTCTACAATCTGAATAAGACCATCTAAATTCGAATGTTTGAAGCAAGGTTCTTGCCAAGATTTTCTGCTGTTAAACACAGATAAAAAAGATTTTTTGGTAAAAATTAAACATGGGAACGAAAAATATTGTGGCAACTCTGGTCGCTACAAACTTACAAGAATGATCCACACGCTAAAAAACCACAGTAGAAACTACCATTTCGAGGGTCAAATTGAGCGCAAATACCAACTATTTTCACCTGACTATAAATGCGTTTGATTTTACCATGCCTGCGATTGAAGTACAAAAGATAGATTGTTTGTATCTACCAGAGGAGGGAGGGGTCTCAAACCACCATAGAAACGTTTCCTGCCCTCAAAAACCTTCACATGCCAAATTTGGTTCCATTTGCCTGATTAGTTATTAATACTGTTTCCTTTATCTTATAATTCATTTTATGCTTTTCCAGTTTAATGTGTGCTTTTATTTTTGTCATATCCATTTTGATGCGTCCATTCAAGAAGAAGCTTTTATTGTTTAAATATAAACTGAGTTAAACTGCATAAAATTTTGATCATAGCACTACACCATAAGGGTTTTCTGTTTATGCTGGTCCCTGTGTGACGAAATATTTACACAACCGTTTCAAAATTCAAACGAAAAGTACAGGTTCACGTCGGCTCAAGAAGTCACTGGGCGTGATAAAAAAAACACCCCTATAAAAAGCAATAACACTCGTTGGTAATTCATTGCACCAAGCTGCCGCAAGCTTCGACAACGACCAAGTCCCCAGTCCCAGTGAGTACGCTTTGCTCCCATTTGTCAGATTAGCTGGAGGTTAGTTGCCGCCATGCCGCACACACGGCAGCACAGGAACACTGCGTTGAAATCCATAATCTGCATCCTGGCTGACTGCAATTCCCGACGACCTTGCTCTGCTCGCACACGGCTGTTATTCGCACATAAATTTGTTCTTATTCTCTCCGTTTCGAGGGGATAACGACGTTATTCCTGCTCGTGTACGACTGGGTGGCGTCAGTTTGCATTGGACCCAAACCACGCACCAGCAGTTGTTCGGTGGCGGCGACCAGGCGACAACGATAAATTCTCCGAAATGGAAAAATTTCTCACTATCCGCACTGTCCCATTCTAGGCAACGAAGATCTGTGGCTACAAGAGAGAATTTCTTAGAAGATGAAAAAATATAGTGCATTATCAAGCAAAATACGGAACGTGGGGACAATTCCGGAAGCGAATCTGCTGAAAGGGATCCGAGGTTGGGAATGAGATTTATCGCCCAAGAGGAAGCATCGACTCTGCAAAATTGGGGCCACATTTCGAGGGACTATGCTCCTCGATTGTTAGCAGTGAAGAGGGCGGAGAGCAAAAGTAGTCTTCTTATCTGATTAAGGATCTCCGAAAGTCTAACAATAAGCGGAAACGTGAGTGTGTTGTTATAGCGGACCGGTTTGGGGAAGAAAGAAATTACCGTTCTCAATTTGGGGGACCGCACTGGCCACCCTTGACAAGAGCTATCCGAGTGAGTTTCGGTCGGCGTTTTCCTCTGAGTTGTAGCTCTTATATAGAAGCACAATAAAGACGTATCAAAATTGCGATTTGCTGAAGAGGGGGTGGGGATTTCTGTGTATCCAGGGGGAGGAGAGCTAGTAGAGGTAGAATTGGAAAGCGGAAGCGGACGGAAAATCAATAAAATAAAATATTGAACTTGATTTCGAGCGAAGGTTTCATCGGACGGGGCCATTGAGGCGGATGTGCTGTGATATATCATGACATGCCGGCGGCATGTGGGTGATTCAATTTTGCTGGGATTAATCCGAAATTGAGGGCAATGGGTATTTCATAAACCATCATTAGGACGGTATGCCGGGTTGGCAATAATAGCAACTTTATTATTGTAACATGAGATCGTTGATTGCTTTTTTAAAAGCTTTATATATTACGAACTAATGTGGTCTACAGCCTACAGGGGTCATTGAACAGTAATGGATCTAATAGGTGTAATGGATTGGAGGGCCGTATTTAAAATGCTTGAAGGGATGAGTTTAAGTTTCAGCGTTTACAAATGTTCCATCCGACTGAAAATAAAATTTAGTGCTCTGTTCAACTGTGCCGGAATTGAGTTATACTATTTAGGAAAATAGGAGCATTAGAGACTATCTATCTTAATTGAGAGACCAAAAAAAGACCAAAAAGAATCCAAAAAATAACTGAATAGTAACTGAATGAATACTCAGTGATTTATCCAAAAAAGAAATAATAATATTCATATGTTTGTATATAAATATTATATATTATATAAACAGCAATTCCATTGAAAAAAGGCGATCTCTCAGAATCTAATTGAGAATTTTTAATCTTCAACTATCCCTAATTGAGAATTTTTAATTCTCAATCTTGATCGAGCCGTTTCTGAGTCCTATTTTTTTTATTTACCAAATTTTATATTTTCCTTCAAGGCTTTCATGGGTTTGCAAGCAAACAGGCCATCATGCCTCTTCATGAGTATTAAGTAACATTAATCAAAAAAATAGGTGGTTCCTATTGGGCTCAAAAATTAATAATTTTAGGATACTATATAACTGTTTCGACCATTTTATATCCACTGGCTAAAATGTTAAAAGGACTAAGATTCTGTTTTATTTTTTCTCAAAATTCCTTTGTTTCAAAAACTCATAGGTTCATTTTTTTACGGTTGACACCTCAAATTGGAAGAAATGTTTTCATGTTTTGAGTTGAAAGGACATAAACTTTTACATAACATATCAAGAAATTGGCGAAAAAGTCGTTTTGGAGATACATTTCATTTTAAATAAAAAATCCTTATTACAGCTGCTTTGGATAACGGATCGAGACGTATTATAAACTACCTTGCGTTTCACCTTTTCCATGCAAGTGTGGTGTTAAAATTATGGAACTATGATTTTTTTAATTTTATGTTTTATATGGTTTCTTAAAAACGACTTATCCAAAATCACTTTTTCTACATATCAACTGATAATAATAAGAAGAAGTAGTTGAAGACCCTCGTAGTTAAACTCAAAATAAGCTATTGTTACGAAATTGTTTCAAACAAAATCAAATATCTCTAAGTGTTTCGTAGTTTTTCTAAAAACAAAGTCGGCTCAGAAGTTTTGAATTGGATAGCCTGATTGGGTAGCAGCAGGGTTCGTTTTGGTTAACAATAAGCTGTTAAGTAGAAAATTTGAAAATTAGTACCGATTTCCGCACTGAAAGTAAATTTAAGTTTATATTACAAAATCGAAGGTAATAAAGGGTGATACGGTCAAAATTTGGTCAAGGGAAAACGCGTGTAAATCGGTGAAATCGTTTATTTAAAAAATCAAATTAAATTTCTTTTTCAAGTTCAATTTTTTTGGTCTTCTTTAGGTTCCGCTTGACAATAGCCCAGTATTTCTCAATTGGGCGGAGCTCTGGCGTGTTGGGAGAGTTCTTGTCCTTGGGAACCACCTGCACGTTGTTGGCGGCGTACCACTCCATGGCCTTTTTACCGTAATGGCAAGATGCCAAATCCGGCCAAAACAGTACGGAACAACCGTGTTTCTTCAGGAAAGGCAGCAGACGTTTATTCAAACACTCTTTCACGTAAATTTCTTGGTTGACAGTCCCGGAAGCTATGAAAATGCTGCTTTTCAAGCCACAGGTACAGCTTGCAACACCAGATATTTCTTTGCGAACTTTGACACTTTCGTGTGCTTGAAAATATCTGCTACCTTTCCCATTCCTTTTGCCGTATAAAACTCCTGTCCCGGAAGCTGCTTGTAGTCGGCTTTGACGTAGGTTTCGTCGTCCATTACCACGCAGTCAAACTTCGTCAGCATCGTCGTGTACAGCCTCCGGGATCGCGCTTTGGCCGTCGTATTTTGTTTATCATCGCGATTTGGAGTCACTACCTTCTTGTAAGTCGATAGTCCGGCTCGTTTTTTGGCTCGATGCACGGTTGTAGACGATACACCCAGCTTATTTGCGGCATCTCGGAGAGATAGGTTAGGGTTTCGCTTGAAACTACCGGCAACTCTCTTTGTCGTCTCAGCGGCTTCCGCTTTTCGATTTCCCCCCGATCCAGACTTCCTGGCTGTCGACAAACGTTCCCCAAACACTTTGATTACATTTGCAACGGTTGATTTGGCAACTTTTAGCGATTTTGCCAACTTTGCGTGCGAGTAGCTCGGATTTTCGCGATGCGCGAGCAAAATTTTGATACGCTGCTCTTCTTGCTTGGACGGCATTTTGACAACTGAAGAGTGAATTTCAAAATCAAAATAGGAGCAACATTCTACACACACACACCTTCAAAATGAGGGGTGTTCAGGTTTTTTAAATGTAAAATTGAAAGAAATACGTCAAGTTGATATTGACCAAATTTTGACCGTATCGCCCTTTACTCACAATTCTATTTGTTGTTTTCTACCACAAAACTGATTTGTACTTTTAATGAAGATTCATTCGTAATTAATGGCACACGCGTATCTGTCAAAAACACGAACCATTTATTGAAACAGTAAGAATATTCGTGCTTTGTACGAAAACAATACAAGAGGTAGGGTAAGGGGATGTTATGTTAGCCTAGCTCCTTCATTCGGCCTATGTACTAAATGTGTCATTAATTTAGCTATAATCTACAAAATCATGTTGCTATTAGGATGACCGATGATATCCAAAGCAATTGAGACAATATCAATCAACTTATACTTGTTCACTTCCGCGTAATTTTCGATTTCTTGCACTTTTGGGGCATCATGATTTCACTGGTTAAGCTGAACTGATGATCTACACGATCTTTAAGTGATCTAAATTTGGCTTAATTGAGTCGATAAAGCAAGCAATGCAGTCTGGATGTGCAGAAAACAGTTACACGTTACAAACTAACTTTTCACATAGCTAAAATAACAATGATTTTACAAGAAAATAGTAGACCCAATGTTGGGGACATATTTTTTTTGTATGTTCCCAATTGTGGCCTGTTGTATCAATAACGTAGTGAAAAGGTTGTTATTGGAAAATTTCAAGTGGAAATGCATGAGTTTGTGGTTGTTTATATTCAAGTGCCTCATCTTAACACAAACCGAAGGAACAAAAGCATTGTAAAGTGAATAATAATGTTTTCATTATTGAATGGCTGGGATTTCGGTACGACTGTTCGAGCCAAACCAAAAAAACGGATCAGCTGTACGTCTTCCGAACTCGCAGTAAAACATCACCTTTCTTCTCCACACCCGGGACGCACAGAACTCAGCACTATGGAAGCCCCAGAGCCCCCCATCACAGTCCAGTCCATCCAGCCTGCGCTCATCAGTCATCCCGGTCCTGTGTTTGGGTCTGGTGAAAGGGGCTTCCAACCTGCGCTCTCAGGCAAGTACAAGCAAATTAAGAACATTATTCGCTCTGATGATGTCCAATCCAACAGATCAAGGAATGTTATCGGCAATTGCATCACATCATTCACTCAACATCTACATCAAGCTTCGTCGTCATCGGAATCCTTCGTTCAGCACCCGGGATGCACGCCTGCTTGTCACACGGAAACCCCTAATCCCCTCATCTCAGTCGTGCCATTCCTGCCAGCGTTCAACAGTCATCCCGGTCCTGGGTTTGAGTGCGGTGAAGGGGTCTTCCAAACCGTCGTCGCAGGCAAGTACACAATCAATACAAACAATATTGTACCTGAAAAATCCCACGTTTCCAGTCAACTACTGCATGCTGATCTTTTACCAACGGAAGCAACCATCATAGCGAGCCCAGTTGCTGTTGCTGCTGCTGTTGCCGGGATGCAAAGAAAATCTTCTGAACACTTGATTTCTGTTTACTACCAGAATGTGAGAGGCATTCGTACCAAAATTGCTCAGTTACGATTGCTTCTCTCCAGCTGTTACTACGATCTAGTAATCTTCACCGAGACTTGGCTTGGAGCAGATATCGATAGTGCAGAAATTTCGTCCGACTATACGTTTTACCGTTGTGATCGTAGTGCATTGACTAGTCGGCGTTCTGGTGGTGGATGAGTGCTTATCGCTGTTAAATCTCACCTTGACTGTGAAGTTATTCCACTGTTGAATTGCGACCATCTCGAGCAAGTCGCAGTCTGTGTAAGATTGATATCCAGGTCTTTTTACATTATCGCTATTTACCTGCCCCCAAACTCATGTGTCGACCATTATTCTGCTCATGCCAACGCAGTGCAACATGTAACAAATTTAGCATCATCAGCAGATGTTATTATGTCTCTGGGTGACTTTAACTTGCCAAACTTGCATTGGCAACTGGATGAGGACGTGAACGGTTTCATTCCCCTGAATGTTTCTTCTGAGCATGAACGGGTACTCATTGAAACGATGTTTACTACTGGTTTGCAGCAAGCTAATCGATACACAAATGCAAACGGCAGACTTCTCGACCTTGTATTCGTTAGTCTTCCAGAGCGACTAGATATCATCGAACCTCCTGCACCACTCTTACCAGTTGATAATCATCACGCGCCATTTGTTTTGCTGTTTGATGAGAGCAATGACTATTTAGATTCAACGGTTGAGCCAGACGACAATCTCTATTATGATTTCCACTCGTGCGATTTTGACCAGCTGAAAATGGTGTTGGATGCTATCGACTGGGACTGTTTATTAACTGGACCACTGGATGAAACAATATCAATGTTCTACGAAAAGGTTTACGCGGCACTTAACAACTGCGTTACTCGAAAAAGACGAACGTTACAGTCACATTCTAATAAACCTTGGTGGACCTCTGAATTACGACATCTTCGGAACGTCCTTAGAAAAGCACGCCATCGTTTTTCCTTTCGAAGTCTGAGAATGACTATTATCACCTTCGAAATGTTGAGCTGCAGTACAAAACAGTCCTATTTTCCACCTATGATAGCTACATAACCAGAATCCAGGTGAACGTAAAACAGAACCCGTCAAGTTTTTGGAATTTCGTAAAAACGCGGCAAGCATCTTCTCGCATCCCACGCAACGTTAATTTCAAGGATGTCCAAGCTCAAACAAACTTGGATGCCGCGAATCTATTTGCTTCGTTCTTCGAGAGCGTGTTTAGCAGAGTTGCACCTGTACCAAGGCGTCACTGTTTTGCTCACATCCCTTCACACAATATCAACCTACCAGTCATCCAGTTTTCCCCAAACGAAGTTGTAGAAGCTATTGACAACCTTGACATCAATAAAGGATGTGGAACGGACGGTATTCCACCCCTAATGCTGAAAAAGTGTTCGAAAGAACTAGCGAGTCCAATTGCCTGTTTGTTCAACCGATCGCTTTTCGAAAGGACGTTTCCGGCAGCTTGGAAAACAGCTTTCATCGTGCCTATTCACAAGTCTGGCAGCAGTAATCAGGTATCGAACTATCGTGGCGTATCTATACTGTGCTGTCTCAGCAAAGTGTTTGAAAGACTGATGCACAATGTTTTATACAACATGGCATCTCCAATTATCTTTGATGGCCAGCATGGTTTTATGAAACGTCGTTCTACAACAACGAATCTTATAGTGTTACGTCACCTCACTGTCACGCGAAGTCGAAGCGAGGCGACAAGTTGACGCGGTGTACGTTGATTTCGCGAAAGCCTTCGACACCGTTCCTCATATTCTAGTCGTCGAAAAACTGAGATACATAGGTTTTCCAGATTCGATCACGGAGTGGATTTTTTCGTACCTAAGTGATCGTACTGCATACGTCGTGATCAACTCAGCTAGATCCCACACCTTCAGCATCACTTCTGGTGTACCACAAGGAAGCGTTCTGGGGCCACTATTATTCAACATTTTCATCAATGACCTGTATTCGCTGCTTTGTTCGTTCAAGCTGTCGTTCGCTGACGACCTAAAATTGTATCGTGTCATAGCTTCTCTTGCTGACTGCGCAGCCCTGCAAGAAGATATTGATGTAATGTTGACCTGGTGTGGCAACAACGGAATGCGAGTAAACAACAACAAATGTAAAATCATTTCCTTCGGGCGATGCCATAACCCTATTCTTCATGAATACAATATGGAAACAACAACACTGGAACGTGTGTCATCCATTCGCGACCTTGGAGTTACCATCGATTCCAAGCTCAGATTCAACGAGCACATCAGTACTATGACTGCCAAGGCTTTTTCTGTTTTGAGATTCATTCGTCGTCACGCGTCTGACTTCACCGATATCTACGCCTTGAAAACACTCTATTGCGCGTTGGTTCGTAGCATCCTTGAGTACGCTGCCCCGGTTTGGTCTCCACACCACGTAGTACATGTCCTGACGATTGAACGGGTGCAGAAAAAGTTTTTACGTTTTGCGCTGAGACAACTGCCTTGGAACGACCCCGTCAATCTTCCTTCCTATTTAGACCGATGCAGGCTCATAGGATTGGAGCCACTGTCAGATAGACGAGTTACGATGCAGCGGATATTCGTCTTCGATGTGATAACGGGAACTATAGACTGCTCTGAACTGCTCACACAGATTCCGTTCAACATTCCTGCTCGAAGGTTCCGGAATTCTCCGTTATTTGCAGTTCCATATCACAGAACAAACTACGGCTATAATAACCCGCTAGATTCATGTCTTCGCTCGTTTAATGTTGTTTGTGATGAATTCGATTTTAATTTGTCAAAAAACGTTTTTAAAAATAGGATTAGTAGTAATATATAGTTTGTAAGTTAAATAATTCAGTCTGTGCGTCAATTCGAAGACGGTGATGTAAATAAATAAATAAATAAATCATACATGAACATCACTTAAGTGTTTGGAGGTAGTTTTACTTGAGTTTGTTTTGTGGAATGTTGTATTAAGTAAATCAAATACAGCTAGCAATGCCTTAATTCGTAAAACTAGAAAAAAAAACCGTACAAAGACTGCATTTAGTAATAAATCCATCGAATGAGACGAAGTTGCATCCATGAATAGACCCAATTTGGCGCCAATAGACCGACCTTAAATCCATATCCCTCGAATGTTTCTGACATTATAAAAACAGTTGTGTAACTTTTCGTGATACATACTACCAGATGTCTTATCAAACCTATCTTTGCAAGTGTTTTACTAGTTGAATCTCGCCTACAGCTTAAAAAGTTTATGAGTTACGATAGAAGAGAAACAGCAATTGGCTGGTCTTCACGAAACTCATTTCGTGCATTATACAAAAAGGTGTAATGATAGCATTTCACCAGTTAAAAAGCAATATGAATGATTCATACACTCAAAATATTTGTTCTATATACAAAATCCATGGTTACGAAACGAGTGAAAGCTAATTCACGAAAATAAATTTTCAGTGCGATTTGAACCGATTCAAACCAACAGTACAAACTTAGATTTTTTTGGCAGCATAATTAATCATCAATTAAAAGAGAGATTTGAGCAATAAAAAATGAAAAATGTGCCATCAAATTATTATATTGTGCACCGAATAATGTGTGATCAGCATTAAAAAATTGAATGAGCAATGCATAGATAAAAGATCTTCGGATGGGTCTTAATTGAGACCGGTAAATCTATCAAATAAAGCAACAGCTATGGTATATGCGCATTAATGGCAGTATTTCCGCCAAATTACAATTTGAGCACCAAATTATTCGCATATGTCTCTTTATCCTTGTTGATTTCATAAACAGTAAACGAGCAATGGATAAATAAATATCCATTGCTCATTTTACTGTTTTTATGGGAAAATCTAACAAAATTAAAAGACATATGCGAATAGTTTAGTGCTCAAATTACATAATTTGGCGGAAATACCGCCATATTTAATTGCAATATACTACTAATAGCTGTTTTGCTTTATTGACAGATTTACTCGGTCACAATTAGATTATCCGAAGATCTTTCTCATCTTTTATTGCTCATTCCTAATTTTTTAATGCTGATCATATTATTATTTGTTGGCACAGGCCTTAATAATTTAGTGGCACTTTTTTCATTTTTTGGTGCTTTTTCTGAATTACTAAGTGCAGGTAAATATTTTAGCCGATTTTTTTACAGAAATCTGTAAATTTTTACCGAATTCTCAGCAGCTGAACGTTCGGTAATCCAATTTAACGGATTTCCGAAAAAATTTAACAGATATCTGTAAAAAAATTACCGGATTTCGGTAAACTTTTACCGAAATCCGTAAAATCAGATTACCGAACGTTCAGCTGTTGAGAATTCAGTAAAACTTTACAGATTTCTGTAAAAAAATCTAAGTGTGTAAGGATTCTATTGGGGCAACTTATAGAGTGTGATAGTGGTATTTCATTAGAAAAACAAGGCAATTCATCTCAACGACTGAGAGCCAACTTGGACCGATCTACACCAATAGTACGGATGCTGCTGTAGTCACTTATAAAATGGGACAGTGGTTTATTTGTTCCAATATAGGAAGGCGAGCATGGCGACCGAATAATTTGGATCACAATTAATTATGTACTCACCACCGACCCATCTTACCCAGCGAACCACGACCTTTCATGCTCACTCGATCTTTCGCGCAACGACCAATAGGCAACCAAAACAATAGACAATACGCTACGCCCGATAACAAAATACTGCGGAACTTAAGTGTCGACACAACCGATTCAACCACATAAACTGATGGTCGACGCAAACCTATTAAAAATAAATTTTATTAATATAGATACAATGGGTAACAATTACCTGTCTTGCTTCGTACCCTTGAGAGCACTTACTACCTTCACGATTCGCTTGTACCCAATTCCGCGGGCGTCCATCCAGTTTCTCACTGAAACCGTTCCATCATGACATCACAAATTTTCCGCAAACAACAGAATGAGCACTCTTTATGCCGAAGCGGCTTGTTCAGATCAAGAGCGCACACAACTTCTTCGAAAAAAATAGATACCGAGTTATGCCGGTAGTAAAGACACTTCACAACAAAGCATCAAACACGCACTCACGTCCCCGGAAAATCGCAAAGGAGGACTATACCAACTGTGACGAAATTTTGAGACACATTACACTCTTTGAAAACTCTATTAAACACTGCATATTTAATACTTAGTAGCTTCAGGCATTGCATATTATCATCATGGTGGCCACTCATCATTTCCGAATTCTTTCCCAGTTTTAGCGGTTGGAAAATTCATATTTTCCCGGATTTCAGAATTAAATTAATCTAAAGTTTATCATTTGAATGTCCCCTTTAGTTGCATAATGAAAAGAAAAGTGTTGAGCTTAATTAAAATTTATTAAACATAGTTAATAAAATCTGTATCCACATTAATCCGGACACCTTCAAATCATTGTAACTTTTGAAATATTACACCTACGAATGAAAAATTTCACTGTGGTATTGCTGAGAGTCTATGATGAAAAAGACTATGATTGATGTTTACATTTCATGTTTAGTATTCAAGATAGCGACGAAAGAAAAACAAGTGCGCGAGCGAATTTAGTACGGGCGTACGGCAAATCCTGACTTGTCAATACAGGACCTTGCGAAAACATTGGATTAGCCTAAATCCACTGTTCACGATGTGCTCAAATCATTTTCAGAACGTTTGACGATGGAGAGGAAACCGAGAAGTGACAAAAACATTGGATGCGCTGATCCTGTCATGGACCGAAAGGTGAAAAGGATATTAACGAGAAACCCAAATCTCTCCATTCGAACGGTGGCTCGTAAAATAGGGATGTCGCCTGGTTTTGTCCAAAAATCAAACAATCGTTTAAGACTTAAGTCGGTATAAAGTAAAACAGTTCCAAATCGCAACGACAAACAGAACTTGCAGCAAAATCACGGGCTCGACGTTTGTACTGCGAATTTTTGACGAAGTTTTCATGCGTTGTTATGGACGATGAAACTTATGTCCTGGTGGATTTCAAGCAGCTTCCAGGGCTGGCTTTTTATTCTGCTATGGCCAGAAATGCTACAGCTGAGCATTTCAGAACGAAGAAGGCATCGAAATTTCCCAACAAAATACCCTGTGTGGCAAGCAATTTGCACGTGTGGCAAAAAGAGTAAATCTTTCGTCACTACATGCACAACCAACAAGGAGATCTATCAGAGAGAGTGTCTGCAGCAGCGATTGCTACCCTTCATCAAAAGTCACAAAGAAAAACCTTTGTTTTGGTCCGATTTGGTGGTACCAAGCAAATCAAGTGAACATTGTACCAAAAACCTCAAACCCGCCAAATTGCCCAGACCAATCCAGAGATATTGGGCACATGACAAATTAATCTTCATGTCCCAAATGGCATTACAGGTAAACATTTATGCAAACAGACAAATATAATTTTCTACATGTCTTACTTACCTGCAGATTTTGCTGATCCGTAAAGAAATCACCCCTGCGGAGCTCGACTTTTTGCTACGTTTCCCCATAAAGCCATACGTTTCTTCTCCGGTGGAATTCCTCACCAACACCGATTGGGGTGGTATCTGTAGTCTAACTTCCAAGGATGAGTTCCGCAATTTGGATCGCGATATAGAAACGTCCTCAAAGCGCTGGAAAAAGCTCATCGAATCGGAATGTCCGGAAAAGAAAAAGTTCCCTCAGGAGTGGAAAAACAAAACTGCTCTTCAAAGACTTTGCACCTATGCAATGACGTACATAAAGCTGTGAACGTAGACCATGATTTCTTAAAACTTTGTTCCTTTTTTTTCTAGAGATTTCATAGAGGAAAATCTTGGAGCGAAATACGTTGAAAACCACACTATGTAATTTGCAAAATCATTTGAAGAACCCAGTCCATCAACGCCCATTTTCTTCATTCTGTCTCGGGGTGTCAATCCGCTGAAGAATGTTGAATCCCTCGGCAAACATTTGGGCTACTCTGCAAATAATGACAATTTCTAAAATCTCTCCCTTGGCCAAGGTCAAGAAGTAGTTGCCGAAGCGGCCATGGATAAAGCAGCCACCTGTGGCCACTGGGTTGTACTACAAATTATTCATCTGGTGAAAAATGGCTTCCCTCGTTAGAGAAAAAACAGGAGTACTACTCCGAAGGATCACACGAAAACTATCGAATATTCATGAGCGCCGAACCAGCGGCTACAGCCTCAGCACATATCATTCCACAGGGCATCCTGGAGTCTTCCATCAAGATAACTAACGAGCCGCCAACCGGAATGCAGGCCAACCGACACAAGGCCTTGGACAACTTTACACAAGAAACTCTGGAAATGTGTGGCAAAGAAGCTGAATTCAAAGTCATTCTTTTCTCGCTTTGCTACTTCCATGCCCTCGTTGCCGAACGTCGCAAATTTAGTCCTCAAGGATGGAACAAAATTTATCCTTTCAACGTGGGTGACCTTAACATTTCAGTATCCGTGTTGTACAACTACTTGGAAGCGAATACCAAAGTCCCGCGGGAAGATCTCCGCTATCTCTTCGGTGAAATTATGTGAGGTGAGTCGTCGGTAAACTGGGATCGCAGGACGTGCTTCACCTATCTCGAAGAACTCATGCAGCCTGCTTTAGTCGATGGCGAACTGTTTCTTGCTCCAGGATTCGCCGCTCCCCCGAATACTGACTATGTTGGCTATCACGCTTACATAGACGATGCAATGCCTCCAGAGTTACCGTATCTGTATGGATTACACCCGAATGCGGAAATCGGTTTCCTAACAACAACATCAGAGAATCTATACCGAACCGTGTTCGAAATGCAACCCCGTGACGCCGGTGCCGGGTCTGGAACTACCGTGACCCGAGAAGACAAAGTAAAACAGATACTGGACGAAATCATGGAGAAGCTCCCAGAGGAATTCAACATGGCAGAGATCATGGGAAAAGTAGAAGAACGCACACCGTACGTGGTGGTGGCATTCCAGGAGTGCGAACTACCTAACCGGAGAAATGAAGAGGAGTCTGAAGGAATTGGATCTCAGTATGAAGGGTGAGCTGACGATTACATCCGATATGGAGGACTTGTAGAATTCACTTTTCTTGGATCAAGTGCCTACGATCTGGGGCGACCGGGCTTGACGGCGTGGTTCGTTGATCTTTTGCTAAGATTGCGTGAGCTGGAAACCTGGTCGGTTGATTTTGTCGTAAGAATTGATTCATATTATCGGACTGATTTTTAGGAGTTGTTTGCTGGAATAATCAGTAACCCACTGTTGGTCCATTTCAGCTTCCAACTTCAGTTTGGCTCGCAGGATTCTTCAATGCACAGTCTTTGCTCACTGCAATCATGCAGTCAACAGCGAGAAAGAACGAACTTCCTCTGGATAAGATGTGTCTGCACTGTGATGTCACAAAGAAGCAGAAAGACGATTTTACGTAAGTGCTTGAGAATTCCCGAGCGTTACGGAACTATTCGTCGATCTTAGCAGAGTGCGTACTTCTATGGGGATCTTCTCTGTGTATTGCATATATATCAAAACGTTTATTGAAATGTTTCAGCTAAATGCTGTTTTATCCGTTCAGTGGATCTGAAAAAGCTGGTAAAAGTTTTAACAACTCTTCAATCTTTTTTAGTTTCTGTGTTATCGAGATTTTCAGCCTCGGGCTGGTTCATCTCCCGCCGTAGTCACTCAAATACCTCTTTGGGTGTTTTTCGTAACTTGTCCGGAGGTGAGATTTGAACTTGTGACTTTGGCGTGAGAGGTATGGATGTTAACCACTACGCTGGGTGTTGGGGGCGACTCTTCAATCTAATTCGTTGAAATATTGGCGTAGAATACTGGATTCAGTGAATACTTTCCACTCTAGTAATATAATTTGCTCCAACTACCCTAATTTTATGGTCTGCAACCAATTACTTCCGCTCAAGCAGCGCTCAAACACACTGTAGTGCAGTTAGGATTAACTTTCAGGTACTGATTTGAGGCGCGGTTTAGGCGCGAAGAATGAAATAAGCAGGAATTTACTTCTGTTGATTTTCTTCAGTGCATCTCGTTGCGGCTACCTGTCTCTATAGCGATTCAACTATTAGAAAACGAATTCAAAAACGGATTGAATATTCTACTATTGTAATGCGTACACCGCGCAAACACGTTTGGGATCGATTTTTCTGGCGATTCTTGGAAAATGGTGATGAAGATAATGATGAAATTTGTGGCTTACAAAAATCGTATAATAGTAAAGGGTGTTCGGTCAAAATTTGGTCAAACGGTAATGTGTGAGTCGATCAAAGTTTTTATTAATAAGTCAAATTATTTTTCTTTTTCAAGTTCAGTTAATACAGAATACAGGAGAAATATTTAGCTAAGCTTCCTTTTACCGAATGCGAATTGCCGGGTCTTTCGTTTAACACCTGCCATAAGATGTTGTACAGTCTTCTTGTCCACTTTATTCGCCGCCAGAACGCCAGTTTGTCTTGACCTGTTGTTTTTTGCACAATAAGCTGACTTGCGCAACAACAAGCTAAATGACCACTATACCAAACGACCATTGTATGCCAAATAATACTATGCCAAACAACCTTCATGCAAAATTACTGTATTGGGGTAGACGCCGTGTTATGCCTAGATTTCTCAAACGACGACATTTACTGTAAAATTATAACATTGGCATTTAATTTATATCGTCAGTGGGATCTAGAGGGAAGCAACATATTTGGTGAAACCATCTCAAGAAACGATGAATCTTCTGTCCACAGGGCCGGCCCAAGAGAAGGGGCATACGTACACGGAATATTCATGGAAGGAGCTTCGCTGGGATGTCCAACAAGGCATAATAATGGAATCCAAACTAAAAGGAACTGTATCCCCAGATGCCAGTTATCAATATTCGGGTATTGAAAATATGTTGCCTGACGTCAAATATTGCAACTAGTAATCATCGTCGCATTTTTTTCAGGCTCTCACGCAAGATAAGCAAGATTTGCGCAATATGTATGAATGTCCCGTGTACAAAACGCGAACCAGAGGACCAACCTACATCTGGACATTCAATTTGAAAAACCAAAAGACAAACCGGCCAAATGGACTCTCGCCGGTGTTGCAATTCAGTTACTTCAGTTTAAAAATGTTTTTGCAAATCTCTTCGATATTAGCATTGAATAGTTCTACTGCTGTGTTATGTTTGAAACCTTTAACCGCACCAATGTTTAGCAGTTTGTTGTATTTGAAGATTTATCCATTGTCAAACTATCTTTATAATATTTATAATCGTTATCATTATTCATCGTATAATAAAAATCAATGCACCCATCGACACCGCAACGAAAAAATCCGCCCTGTTTCGATTGGACAAAGTTGAGAATATATAGGTATACAGTGACGGCACCATATTTGGCGCAGTTACGGAAAGTCATAAGTTCAATCTTGCCTTCAAGAAAAGACCGAACCCATTTCTATTATAGACACTGTATACAGACCGGACAACGCAAAATCATACACTCTGCCAACCCTGAAAAATGTCATAAATTTGAGCAATTGATCTGGCACCACTTGTATTTGTACAAACTTGAAGTAAACAAGTGCAATAGGCTGAAAAAAGATTCAGTTTCGATGTTGATAGTTTGTTTTGATTCCGTTTGAAGATATTAATTAAAAAGCATAGTAAAAAATGCCGTGTAAAATAAGGAATTGTTTGGAGCAAAATGGTGGCAATAACTCGCGATGTGAAGTGAATTCTGTGAGTTTCTTCCGGTTTCCAAAGATAATATAAGGCAGTGAAATGGCTTGCATTCTGCGGTCTTTCGGCAGGTTTTTCAGATTCTAGGAAGCCATAGGCTGTGCGGTGTAAATACAAAAATACTCCATTACTAATTATAACAACTATATCCAGTTACATTTTAAATACTTACATTTACTGAATATGGAAGTAGAAAATCCATTATTTGTTCATGATTGACTTTTTGTCAAAACAATACTTGATCACAATACTTCAAAGTGAATTAAAAGTTGGCAGTCCGTTTGGCTGCATGTTTTGCCAGGTTGTTTGGCTGCATAAGACAATTGTTGTCCAGTCTATATACAGTGTCTATAATTTCAACCCCTTCAATTGTTTGAGAGTATGCTTTAAATATTTTATTGGGTAGGGAACGGCCTCCAGCACCCGGGACCCTATTCCAAGCATCGGGTAAACATTAACCTACCAACACTCGATTTTGCAGTATGGTGCTCCACTAGACTGGCGTATCATACTGTAAAAACTGAGCTTTGTAGGTTAACGTTTAACCCGTGCTTGGAATAGGGTCCCTGGGTGCTAAAGCCATTCCCTACCCTTGGTACAATGCATTTGTTTCAGCTTAGAATTCTCGAAGATCGTAGAATCATTTGATCGCCCGAGCACTCCTACGTTAATATATGTAAATCGGTAGCGATACTCAACTACAGCGAAAAGAATTACTGAATGCCAAGCCTTGAAATTGAAATAATCTGTTTCTTCAGATTTCGGTACCTGGATTCCTCGATTAGGCTTTTTGACTGCAGAGGAATGATGGTTTGTTTTCCTTCTTGTATGCACTCCTTGATTTAAATGGCGCTGTAGTGTGCGTGTGTCAAACGTCAGTAAGCCTAACTGCATGGTGCCTTATTCGAAGCACGTTAGAAAAATATGTAGAATCAACAAACTACTCCTTGCTCATGTTTATGTTTTGCAAAATTAACATATATAAATAAGCAAATACTTAACAAGCTCATTTAAATCACGAGTTTGGTCTTTTTGAGCAATAATTCATGTAAGTAATTTATTATTACGGCCTAAGAGCCAATTGTAAACAATGACTTTAAGGGCTTTGCTGAAGCATTCTCGAAGGCAGCCATTAACTCAACATTTAGAATTGATATGTAGCAACCGTTCGCTAACTGGGCTATGCACAGCCCAGTTAGCGGATGCTGCTCGGTAACTGGGCTGACATTTCAAATGTGAATAAACTTCGAGGGGGCTTTCGATCAGATTTCGGTTGGAATATTTCATTGCACAATACATAAATTAAATATTGTTTTTATGTCATATGCGTTATTGCGTTGTAGCTTATTGTGCAAAATGTTTGACTTAGTTTGTATGAAATTATGACTCGATTTCGTAGAGTTTAACCATTTTACAATCTCTCTACAGAAACTCATATGCCTTTACATGCCCCTTGCAAATTTTGACAACAAACTGTCAAATGCTGTTTTTAGAAGTTTATTTGCTTTTGACTGGGCTATAGCAGCCCAGTTAAACAGCACCTAGTTAGCGAACAGTTACTGTAACTCAGAATCTGTACTAGATATTGAAACTTTAATCACATCAGTTTGTATGCTTACTTGCTGTGAGCAATCTGATGGATTTCAATTTGATATTCATTCACTAAAAATCAAAATTTATCAATTTGATATAGCTTAAGGTAAGTTTGCGAGAGAGAGAGAGAGAGAGAGAGAGAGAGAGAGAGAGAGAGAGAGAGAGGGAGAGAGATAAAAGATAGGAAAAAATACATGGAGATTCTGCTTTCATTTCCGAGATTGATTTAGGATTCAATAGAAATTGGATATTTAAAGTCATTGTTTAAAATGGGTTTTAGGCCCTTAACATGAACTATTCGAAGATTTTAGATTTTGAGTCTTGACAATGCAAACGATTGTTTGTCGATCAACCGAATTGAAATCAATATTCCAAGTTGAACAATGCATTAGCTCCTAAATAATATTGGGAGACTCTCATCGTCGACTTTCTTTTGCATTCCTAACGGCTTTGTAAAATATGTTCATGTATTTTCAACACAGTAGGGTAATATAAAGTGTAATAGGGTTTTAATTTAAAAAAAACATGTTTTTTTGCACCTGTATCGATGATGGGTGTTCTTCCTAGCACAAAAATATTTTTTATGAATCTCAATTGTTTTTTCTCGATTTTTAAACAAGAAAAATCTAATCATTTTTATTTTCACAAGCTGACATGCAGTTTCACAAAGTGTCATATACTTTCAGTAACAGGGGCTCCCGGCACTTAATTATCAGTCACAGGGGCTTCCATTATTACATAAATGTCAACTTATGTATGCTAAAAATCAATGGTTGGTTCGTTGGTTTAGGTAGTCTGTTTTTTGTAGCGTGTTTCATGGTGAAATAGGATGATGTTATCTTGCAATCAACATGTTTTCATAATATTTTGAAATGTTTTTTCAATAGTTTCGCTCGTCAAAATTAAAAATAAATTAACTGCCGGTATATTATTATATGCTATCGAACAATGTTATAATCCACATACCCATATAATACTTATAGAAGATCAATTAAGAAGAAGGGTGATAACTGACAGCCCATGTTGTGACGAACGTTTTAAAATGTTTAATAAATCAAATAAAATTTATTTAAAAGGGTCTGTTGTATGATGTAAGAAAATCCAACTGCAAATTAGCATTATTTTGATTTATATTTTATTTTCTGAAAAGGGCTTATTGAGTAGTTATGGATTTTTCTACATCATAGAACAAACCGCTTTAATTAGAATTTCATTTAATTTTTATAAGCATTTTAAAATGTTCGTCCTATACTTTAACATGGGAGTTGTCGATTTATCACCACCGGTGTCTTTCTTTTTCAACCTGGATTCTTCCATTGAGGAAGCAATACGTCAAAAACATCAGCAAATCGTTTAATAGGCAACAAAACGAGAGAGAAAATCGACGAAGAGAATCTCTTAAGCTTATAGTACACTGTTTGTCCAATAGCCAAATATTTGGCATAGGCAGCTAGACAGCTGACAGATATCATAGATGTTTGTCAGATGCCTATCTGCCTATGACAAATATTTGGCTATTGGACAAACAGTGTACTACAAGCTTTAAGGACATACGAGATCAAGACCCTATCATTCAAAGTTTTCTGAGCACAAACCTCAAATAGGGCATGTGTCCCTTAACTCAGCCTAATATGCAACAATCGATTACATTTTTTATAATTACTCATAAAGTATTTGAGCTGGAAACAAAATTTAACTAGCTATACACTTGCTAACATATGTACAATAATCCATCTGGTAGTTTGTATCACGAAAGGTACAAAACTCGTTTTATAAAGTCAGAAGCTTTCGAGGGTTATGGATGTAATGTCGGTTTAAGTATACCAAATTGGGTCTAACCCGCATAAACAATAACCATAAGAAGTATAACCACCAATTCGGGGTATCATCCCAACTGTAAGTGGTATGGTCATACCATCTATATTATCGTTCCTGAATGGTACACGTTTATTAGGGAATGCGATGGATTTGTTTTTAAATGTTGTCTAGGTACGCTTTTTTTTTGCTGATTTTCTGATTCAAGCCGTTGCCAGCTGTATTCGCTCTACCAAAAAAAAAAAAATAATATAATAAATCAAACTAAACTTAAACTGCTGAAAAACACTTAAGTAATTTTTACATATGATTTCGCGGCCGAATCCGAATCATGGAGCTAGGCTAACATTACATTCCGTTACCCTACTATTATAGGCCTTCAGGAGCGAAATTTTCAAGAATTGTTTGCTCCACTGGAGCATCCGTTGGTTAGCAATTTCAGCGTTGTTTTGTTTTTTTTTGTGATTTTTGGTCTAATAAATCGTGAAATAATAATTAACATAACCTAAAAATTATATGGAAAAAGGACTCCATCCAGTTTAACCCTAATATTACTTAGGACCTAGTGCATTGTTCAACTTGAAATATTTTCAAATTCACAAATGAAATATTTACAAATTTACAAATTTATTAATAAACCAAGCTAGCATTTTATAACCTCGTAACTATAAAAACCGTTGGCGTTGAACCGGGAAATTTAATGTACAAAAACAACCCCAAAAATAACGTGTAATGCATCAAATCATTAATAATATATATGTTCTTACGATTACAAGTGATTTTATCACCAAACAATTCACTTTTATGCTGAAACGAACAAAACATAAACGACTCGTTTCATAGCTCCTCTGCTACGGTAGACGGTTTTTGAATCTAGGTTAGAACTTGTGGTCAGTCTAAATTTCAACCCAATGCGAGTTATAAATAAAGATAAGCACATCGACGTTTAACACACAACAAGACGACCCACCTGGCCTGAGTTGGAACTGATTAATAAAGGAATTCACGTACCTGACTGATCATGTTGCCTTTTTGTTTTCATTTTGACGTATACACAAACAAAGGGAGGGGTGACTTATGCAAAAGCATGATATAAAACTTTATTGAATATTGAAGATTATCATAGCTTAGCTAATCTATAATTCCTCATTATTCACATCTACTAGCGCAACATTTTCCACCTTGCAATTTGCCGAGCCTTCGTTGCCACCAGATGAATTTTCATTGTCGACAGTAACCGCTTTTGCCTTTGCCTTCGTTCGACGACGCAATGCTTTCCTAGCGTGTGTCTGGGTATGACTGACCATGTGCTGAAGCCTGGAGAAAGTACGTCCGCATTTTTCGCAGGCGAATTTTTTCTTCACCTTATGTGTCGCCCGGTGGCCGTAATATGTGGAAGCGGACATAAACTTCATCTTGCAGATGTCGCACTCGTATGGACGTTTACCGGTATGGGTGTTTTCGTGGTCCCGGAAATCACGAATCCGTGCAATTCGAACTCCACAGTAGCCACACTGAAACTGCTTCCGATGGCCTTGCATATGGGAATAGTAGCTGTTTGCATTCGGCAAAGGTTTGTTGCATTCGATGCAAAAATATTCCTTCTTAGGTTTCTCATTAGCAGCTTCAGATGAAACGTCGAAACTCACGTTAGGATCCATTGTAGAAAGTTCTTCGTAGTTGAAGGAAGCAGAACTTGGATGAATGGATTTCATGTGCACATTAAGATCATAACCTGTGTTACACTGTTTATCGCAGATTCGGCACGTTACGTCTTCAAGGCTAGTGTGTGTCTAAAAGAATTTATGTTTTCACGTTTGTTACTTAGAATAAGGTACATTATACACACCCTCAAATGCTCTTCATATCTCTGTTGAGAAAGAGCCACTTCGCCACAAATTTCACAGGAAACAGTTTCGCCAACCATATGATAGTTTTTTTCGTGTATTAATCTCGGCCCATAACTGGAAAACCGGAGCATCACAGGTCCGACACTTTAAAGGTTTTAGATGCATCATGAAGTGCTTATTCAAGGATGGCAGTGTCCTGATAACAACCTTTTCTGCGACGCACCGTTCGCACTGATATGGTAGCATATCATTATGTTGCGATAAATGGTAATCGTACTCCTTAATCGTTTCGTGCTCCCTGTCGCAAATAAAGCATTTGTGCTTAGCTTCTGTAAGTAGACGCATCGTCTCATGAATATTGATCCGTTCTTCAGAAGAACCAATGCCTATTTCGCTATCTTTTTCTGACTCCAACAAGGCCTCTTCCTTAACGATATCCATTTCTAGCATATCTTCATTTTGATCGTCTTTCTGCTGGCTGTATTCTTGTTGATCTATTGAAGGCAATTCAATTTCTTCTACAACTTCTCTTTTAACATTAACCACTTGACCATCGCTTTTTTCATTAAGATCCTTTTGTTTTTATTTTCTAAGTCGTCTCTTACCACCGAATTCGGCCTGAATTCAAACCTCTCAAGCAAAGACAGAAACTGCGACCATCGGCATAGCTTTAGATCTCTTCCAAGCACTCGTCGAAGAGCTAAGTCTGGTTGTTTTAAATCCCCACAAACAAGCATACCTTCATGTCTCGAAATATCTTAATACTGTTAACTATCTTAATCGCACTGTCCCGATCCGTATCATCAATGTTATAGAAATGTACAACGTCTCCCGATCGATAAAAATGCCATCCTATGAAGTCAACCTTCTCGATGATAAGACCATAGAAGCTATCGAAGTCAAGAATCGCTTCCTCTTGAAAAACAATCACCTGTTTGGGTTGTTCGTATTGTGCAATCGATGTTCCAAAAAGCGTTGGTACAGCGTCCGCTTTTAGCTTAGCCGGTTTGGCGAGCTTTTCCAAGTCTTCCGGTTTAAAGTGATTCATGCAAATGCAGGACGTTTTTTTCGGAAACCATCCATCCGGTCTACCGACAGCTGCAACCCACCGATCACGAAGAACTGGATCTACGGGAAATTTAAAAGTACTAATTACGTTCCGTCCCTGCCGCAGCCTGCTCTCGTAATTGGATCCACATTCTAGAACGCTGCATTTTCGCCCCATGTTGACTTATGCAGGATCTATAAAATATATTAAAATGCAGAAAGAAAATTTTAATCCATCTAGATTTAATCTATTATTAAGAAAATTTACGTGACCTGCAGAAGCCGAATCGGTCGGCTCTTGATTTGTTTTTGTTTTGCATTTATAGAAGGGAAAGGAAGTATCTACAATGTATATTTTTTAACCTTTTCTAACCAGAAGCAGTAACCGTAGGCTAGAAGGAGACTATAGATTTAAATGGACCTTTACACGCTTTTAGTGCTATCCTGCTTCATCGTATTGAATTTGACGTTTATGATAAGGTATATACACGGTAATCTCAATATACGCATTTATGGCTACGAGAGTGCACGGTAATCTAGATTTAGGCTACTGTGACAATAAAGTATACTTTTTTGTGGGAAACTGCACACGCAAAAAAAACCGCAGTAGAAACTACCATTTCGAGGGTTAAATTAAGCGCAATCACCAACAATTTTCAGCTGACTATAAATGCGGTTGATTTTACCATGCCTGCGATTAGAACAACCATGGTGCGGTTGTTATCAATATGAGGTCTGTCCAAGGGTGGATCGCTAAGCACACTTATCTCCTGTGCTATTTTTTTTTGAGTGTGTCAACAAGCGTTGCAATGTTCTGGGAGTTCCCGCAATGTGCCGAAGGTGCCGATGTGTTGACAGCCCTAATTGTTATTTTTTTCTGAGCCTGGCAACCAGGCAATGCATATTGGCAAGGTTGCTGGTTTCATATTTCTATAAGCTCAACTGTCAAAAGTGTGCCTCAGTGTGCCACACGAAGTGCCGCTGTAAGGAAACATTTTCGTCTAGTGTGTAAGAAATCGTGGATGGCACACTGTTCTCAGCGACTTACCCTTGGGTCTGTCAAATATACCACAAACGTTGAAGATTTTACCGTCAACGTAGTAAATTTGACTGAAATTTCATGGTAGTTTTAAAGATAGGCATAGTCGGGTCAAATGGTAGTTTTTACTACAAGATTTCTTTCTGTGCACGCAAAAACAATCGCAGTAGAAACTACCCAAGTAACCACGAGGCTGTAAGAGCATGCATATATAGGGCATATGCATTACGTCTAGTGCATCATTAAAGTTGGATTAAAGCTGAAAAGGGCCCCACTAAGATCGAATTAATGCTATATCTTTTGTAATGCGATAAGACATTGCTAAAGTAGCATTATTGCACTGGTAATGCATCAATACATTCTTAAGATAATCTAACTCTTCATTACTTGACAGCTGTTGAATTGATGCGATACCGCATACCGCATGTTGAATTTGGTTTGAATAAGTGCAATGATATAATGCTTGTGGTTACTTGGGTACCCGTAAACAAAATTCTCATAGATTTACAATTAAATGTATTGTAACCATACGATAGAATCAATCGTATGTAAAATTGACTATATTGTTCATGACGATAAGATGACAATAAAAGTTATTGTTTCCACAATAGAATCTAATGTAAATTGCGACCTCGACAAAAGAATCAGGGGGTTGTTATGTATCTTAATTGAGTCAATTACTATTGATTTAATTGTTTCACATTTGTTGAAAATTCTAGCACATAGGGTTAATAGTAGATCTATTGTAATTTTTTTTTTTATTTATTAATTTTCCGTTGGCCTATCTCCTCACGTGGTGATAATCACCGACGCCAGGGAAACGACTCCACCACCTGGACCCTACCTAACGACTCATGACTATGAACCGGGACGAACGGCTTTACGTCCCTTCCGAAGGAAGACGTGAAGATCTATTGTAATGACAATATTCATTTTTCATTTATCTGATACATGAACAATAAGATACTCTGAAAAAAATTCTATCGTTATACCGACAATTAAATCATGGTCAAGATGACTCTCACACATAATGATTACAATAACCATGAAAATGGTCGATATCACCACTTCATGGTATTCTTGACTCTGATCATGGTAGCAAGGACTATTCCGGCATTATGGCAAATGTTGGATCAACTATTTTTAATGGTCGTTTTGACCACGATCATAGTCGGTTCAAAAGCACTATACTGCAATATTCATCCTTACCCCCAATAATGGTAAAATTGACTATAAAATTTGTCTCTGTGTACATGGTCGGCAATAGATTTAAATGTTACTCTATATTATTTTATTGTTATTGTATGGTTATTTTTATCCGGGTACCATTTCGAGGGTGAAATTGATCGCAAACACCAACAATTTTCAGCTGACTATAAACAACAATCAATATGCAACTAGCGATTTTAAATTGGATCACTGTTGTAGAACCCCTTGATCCGAAGTACACCTTAAAGCCAGCACCTTGCTGTACATACGTGCGCCTTTGTTTTGATTTGCTGTGTTATTTTGACAGAATATTTGAGAGTGTGTTCGTGTGAGTTCATTATAAGGGGCGCATTATTGAGCTTGGGACCGATGTGCTAGTACTGACTGAGCCAAGAAAAAAATCGTATTCGTATGGGACCTACTGGTCTTATAATCAAAACAAATGCGCAAATATGTACAGCAAGGTGCTAGCTTCAAAGTGTACTTCGGACCAAGGGGTTCTACAACAGTGAACCAATTTCAAATCACTAGTTGCATATTGATTGTTGGTTGTACTCCTTCAGTCTAGTACGTGTTTTTTTCTGTACTGGATTAAAGCATTTGACAGTTCGTACTTGGAGTTGCATTTATGCACCGAGTAACTCGTGAGTAGCTCAATATAGCTTAAAATTGAATCAATCTTCATCGCTTCTAATCGGTTGCCAGGGTTAAAAAGTTTGATTTCCAATTTTTTGGAAAAATTGTGGACATTTTGCTAATGGCAGTAAAAGATGGAAAAAGGCGAGTCCTATTCCAAGACCATGCAAGGTTCTAGGATTATTAATTATGTGATACGTGATGCGGATGGTTGTTCGGAAGTCTAATGATCAGGTATCAAAACGATGTTGATAGACTGGTAATTTGCTAAACATTGGCCTTCTCCTGTCCTTATTCCACAGCAGCATTTGATAGTCTCACCGGGAATTATGCCGCAATTGCAAACAGCAGGTCAAGCCGAAACTTATGGGTTTATTCAACGTATGACTTGAATGAAGACTTTAAAATAACTTTTTCGCGAAAAGCTTGCACGTAGAATAGTAAACACAATTCAAATTGTAGCGTATTAGCTATGTAATTTGAGCGAAAATAGGTTATTTTCATAATCAGAGTTTAATAGAAAAAAAATAAAAACATTGAAATTTGATTGCGTCTAATTATTCACTCACGAGAGCTTTTGACAGCTGCTGTGCAAAAACAGAGAGAAAACAAATGACAGTGCTCGCTTGCTGAGCAACGTAAGTAACTCGAGGTACCTCAAAAGCAACTCCAAAAATGCTTGCGATAAAGAGCTGTCCTACCCCTTGGTCTGTCATAAGTAGAAGATTTGGTGAAAATTTATATTGCAATAGGGCACTGGCTGTCCACTATAATGAACAACTCAGTTTGTTTACATTTGTCAGTTTCGCCCCTTAGAAATGTTGGTGTCGATTCTGCCGAATGACAAAATCAGTTGTTCTAAATGACCCATATATACACTCCCGTGTCATTGTACTCAATTTTTGAGTACAATTGTATACTATCTCTTTTTCTCTCACGGAAATGTTACTCAATTTTCATAAAAAGTGGATCTACTCAAAAATTGCATTGATTCACATTTTAACGAAAATTGAGTAACATTTCTGTGTGAGAATAATGCTATGTTCAGACTATGCAGCTGTAACATAATACAAGGGTGTTATAAAAAGTATCAACATGAAAAACGTCATCAAGATAGGCTTGTATCATAGACTAACTCTAAAAAGTCACCCACAATTTATACGATGCGGATGCGTTTGACAGACAACCTATGGGAAAACTGTCAAATTCACGCAAACGCATCCGCAACGTATCAATTGTGGGCCAGCCATAAGATTAGTAGGTCCCGAACAAATACGATTTGTACACTCCCGCTTCATTTTACTCAAATTTTGAAAACAATTGTTTACCATCTCTTTTTCTCAAGAAATGTTACTTAATTTTCGTACTCAAAAATTGCAACTAGAAATTAGAAGAAAAATTAGTATTCTCCATTTAATTCCAACTACCTTTGCTTATCTTCGACAGCTACGCGTATTTCGTCTATAATGTGCAGATTTCTTCAGTGTCTCGTACTAATAACTCGACTTGGTTAGTCGAGTTATTACCCAAGTAACCACAAGCATTATATCATAACACTAATTCGACCGACTATCAGCAACAGTAATACCATATCACATTTTTTCAACAGCTTCCATGCTATGTAGCATTACCTATACATTAAACATGTTATGATGCATTACTATATTTCTACAAACAGCTTAACGTTAAATACGCATTAAATGATCCATTAATGCATTGTCTCAATAAATGCTTCATTGCTAGCTAAAAAGTAGCATTGATGCAATATCATCTGGATGACGTTTTCCAATTTCACTTTGGAAATGAAAAACATATGCTCGAGCTGAGCTGCCTGTCAGATTCAGAATTGTCACCTTCATTCTCCTTAACCAGAAAGTTTGATTCTTAAAATTTCAGCAAAAAGTATGGATGCATTATGGGGAGCCGCGGGTTTTTCTGGTTATATTCAGAGGACGGAGCCGCTTTTTCAATCTTTATTCTCATATTTATCATTTTCATTGATGATCCAGTTTCAACCTGCACCGGGCATCAAAATTGTGTCGGCTTGTTGTGTGATGAACGGCGGTGGGTATGATTTCATTTGTAGCTCGTATCGGGTTGAGGTTTGCACTGATTAAAGGTTAGGGTATCGCAGTCTCAATGGCGTGTTTAGCAAGAAAAATCTAAAAATAGCTGCATGAAATATGTTTTTATAGAACGACAAAGAGGGTATGTTTGGGATGTGCTTCCTTAATATTATGCAGTTGTCTTATATAATTCCATTGCTCTTATGGCTAAGAGCGTTAACACAACCGGCATTCATCGATCAGTCGTGAGAAGCCTTGGTTCGAATCCCGATGTAGAAAACACATTTGAGCTTATTAAAAATATATCCCATCATTGTTACGCGCAGATGCCATAAATTAAAATAAAATAATATCCCCACATTAAAACGTAACAGAAAAAATGAATTCATCTAGAAGAAAATTAAATATTTTTTCGATGTTTCTTTTCCAAAATACCCCAAGCTCTATATATGCTTTTTAAAATGCAATAAAACATTTCAGTAGAAGCAGTAATTCAACTGCTGAAAAAGTAACTATGCCCTAAATATACTTATTTTCGGGCTTCAATAAAGCATGTGCACTAGCTTTAATTTGACAGGAGTGGGGCCCTTTTCGACTTTAGTTCTACTTTAAGGACGCAAGTAAGATAATATTGCTTTATACCAAAAACTTATATCGTAATATTATGCATAATTGATGTATCTATATAGAGCTTCATGGTTACTTGGGTAGTACGAGACACTGAAAAAGTCTGCACATTGTAGACTAAATACGCGTATCTGTCGAAGATAAGCAAGGGTAGTTGCACACAAAAAGAAATATTGTTTTATTAAAAGTTTGGCGCTTTACATCTGAAAAGTGTTTATTTTTCATTAAATTAAAAGTAAAATTATCTACGATGAAAGTAATGAGTTTGATTTGAAAGTGTATTTTTCGGTTCTGTGTGTAAATTCAAAAGTGTTTTCTTTCACCACGAAAATTGTAAAACTGTCAAATTTACCAACACAAGGCAAAGCCGTCGTCATTTGTAATTTTTCTCTATCGTTTTCCGCGTTCGCGTCTACCCGTTGTTCGGTAGATCTTTGCTCCCGCCGGTTTCTATACGAGTGTTGCAACATTGTTCGTGTTTTGTAAAACATATTTTACTTTTTGGCAGTGACCTGTTTGTGTGGCATTTTATTGTGGGTGATGTTATGGAAATAATAAAAAACATTCTGAAGAAAAATTTCCCGAAAAAATAACCGTACTTTGAATAGGGTCCCGGATTCGGTCCCGGAGCCTGAATCCGATCCAAACCCTAAGTTGATTAATTGACAATAAAGATTTATTTTCAAAACGAGAAAAATGTTTTATTTATTATATTTGACTTTTAAATCAACTGATTTCCAAACAAAAAGCTTTCTCTGAAAGTTATAGAGATTGATCTGAAGAAAAATCTTTTATAGAATAAAAATATTTTCATTCCAATTAAAACAGCATTCTTTTATTTTAAATGCACGACACTTTCTGGTTGAAAGTTCAATTTGGTATTAAAATAACTTGTTTTCATTTTAAACGATGCCACGGTTTCGATTTGACAGTTCTACAATTTGTTTTGAAAATTGCAACTTTTAAATGTACAGAGGAGAAATTTTTTGAATTGACGGTTTGCAGGTTTTTGTTTTGAAAGCAAACCGCTTTCTACGAAAAAGAACCAACGCAACTTTTCAATTTTAGCAATGTTTTTTTTAATATTAATAATCATTATTCTTTGTGTGTGGAATTCAATGGAGAATACAAATGTTTCATCTAATTTCTATTTACAGGTATTCCACTAAACAGCTCAAACCCTCTAGGATTCAAGAATTGCGTTGATTCACTTTTCAACAAAAATTGAGTAACATTTCCGTGTGAGAAAAAGAGATATACACAGGAAAAAATCTTGTAGTAAAAACTATAGACACTGTATATAGACCGGACAACGCAAAATCATACAATCTGCCAACCCTGAAAAATGTCATAAATTTGAGCAACTGATCTGGCACCACTTGTATTTGTACAAACTTGAACTAAACAGCGCAATAGGTTAAAAATAAGATTCGGTTTCGATGTTGGTAGTTTGTTTTGATTCCGTTTGAAGATTTTCATTAAAAAGCATAGCGAAAAGTGCCGTGTAAAAAATGAACATTTACTGAATATGGAAGTAGAAAATCCCTTATTTGTTCATAATTTGCTTTTGTCAAAACAATACTTGCTCCTTTAAAGTGAATAAAAGGTTGACAGTCCGTTTGGCTGCATTTTTTGACAGGTCGTTTGGCTGCATAAGACAACTGTTGTCCGGTCTATATACAGTGTATATAGTAAAAACTACCATTTCACCCGACTATGCCTATCTTTAAAACTACCATGAAATTTCAGTCAAACTTACTACGTTGATAGTAAAACCTTCAACGTTTGTGGTTTATTTGACAGACCTCATATTCATATCAACCGCACCATGGTTGATTTAATCCAGTGGTGCTCATCCTGCGGCCCGCGGGCCGCATGCGGCCCGCCGAGGCGGCAAATGCGGCCCGCGATAGCATTTGAAAAATATGCGAGCTTCATTGAATATGTTGCTATTTGCTGTTCGATTTGAGTTGCATTTCTTACTGTGCAATAATTGTGATTCTCATAGTTTTATGTGAACAATTTTTACCGTGCTTGTTACACAGATGATGAAAGACCAAAAAGGCGGGATAGAAAGAAAGAGAGAATGCAGTCATATTTTCGCTCCCGCAACCACAGGTTCATTCACTTTCACCATTCAGTGTCTGTTGTCAATTGGTTCCGTTCTGTAGTCGCGTGCGTAGTTATGAGAAGTTTCTGAGCAATTCTGAGGTTTTTTTTCATTAGGGCGTATCTACAATTCAGAGATTCTCTCCGGCCTCGCTCTTTCATTCATTACAGCGCCATTATAAAACTTACGAGGTATTCTTTAGTACAGATCGAAACACAAACAGTGCTGGCTAGCATACTCTACAAATAGTAGAATGAAAAACATATAGGTGATTGGTTTATGAATGAAAGAGAGCGAGCCCGGAGAGAATCTCTTAATTGTAGATTCGCCCTAAAGAAAAAAAAAACCCTAGAATTATTCAGTGAAAATGGAAGCCAGCACTAGCAAAAAACGGAAAGTGGCTGATGAAGGACGTGTTTTCCAGGAGAAGTGGTCTGAAATGTTTTTCTTTACGTGCATTAATCAAAAACCGGTGTGTATGATTTGCAACGAAGCTGTTGCAGTTATGAAGGAATTTAATGTGAAGCGTCACTACGAGTCGAAACATGCGTCAAAAATGGATAAATATGTCGGTGTGGCGCAGGCTGAAAAATGTGCTGAGTTCAGGGGAAATTTGAGTAGCCAGCAAAACTTTTTTGTGAGAAGAAAGCAAGAAAACGAGTTGTGCACAAAGGCAAGTTTCATTATCGCAGAAAAACTCACTTCCCATTCGAAGCCATTTTCTGATGGCGAGTTTGTTAAGGAATGTATGGAAGCTGTGGTTCAAATGATTTGTCCCGAAAAAAGTCGCATCTTTGCGCAAGTGAGTTTGTCGCGGGCGACCATCACCAGGCGGGTTGAAGACATTGCTGAAAATCTTGTGTTGAGTTTGAAGGAAAAAGTTGCCAGCTTTGAATTTTATTCAGTGGCGCTGGATGAGAGCACGGATATATCTGACACAGCTCAATTGGCAGTTTTTATCCACGGCATATCTAAGAAATTTGAGGTGACTGAGGAATTGGCAAGCCCTTTCCCCATGAAAGGAACGACGAAGTGCATTGACATCTTTAATGCTCTGTGCGCTGTTCTAGAAAAGTTTGATCTACCGCTGAAGAAAATGTCCGGAGTTGTTACCGATAGAGCTCCCGCTATGTGTGGTATGTATTTTGTTTGCCATCTTATTTAAATTATTCAAGCTTATACCGCAGTGTAAAGACGTGCAAGCTCTCTTGCCTAAAATGTTGTGGTATTTTAAACGTCGCCTTTTGACAGTACTGGCATTATCACATTTATTATGGACATTTGATGTATTTGGAAAATTTAGTACCAAGGATGGTGTTAAATTTTAGGTATTTTTCTTCATTTAAACATATACATATGTATGTTTAAATTTATTTATTTATTTATGAATTATGTTTGAGCTTGTTTGTCTGTTCTCTGTGCTTAATCATTTTATCGAAAATTCGAAAATTACCAGAAGTGTCAGAGCAATTCTCCCAGTACCATTGCATCGTGCACCAGGAGAACCTCTGCGCCAAAAGCGTGGGATTCAAAGATGTCATGAAAGATGTCATCAAAATAGTTAATTTCATCCGATCGCACGCATTGAACCATCGAGAATTTCAGGCTCTTCTAGTAGACACGGATGCAGGATATGGTGACGTACCATTATATACTAAGGTACGTTGGCTGAGCAGGGGAAAGGTGCTGCGACGCGTATTTAATCTTCGGAAAGAAATCGTCGAATTCATGGAGAGCAAAGGTAAATCAGTGAAGTTTTTCTATAATGCGGAGTGGGTGACAGATCTGGCTTTCCTGACTGACATTACAACGCACCTGAACGATTTGAATTTAAGTCTCCAGGGTAAAGGCAAATTGGTGCACAGCATGTTTTATCAAATCAGTACATTTGAAAACAAACTCGTGTTGTGGGAGAAACAGATGAAAATTCTAAATTTTGCCCATTTCCCTACTCTCGGAAAATGCAATGTGACGTTGACTAAAAAATACGTTGACGCACTCCGAACAATGAAAAATTATTTTTCTCGTAGATTTGGAGATTTCAAAGCGCATGACAAAATTCTAAAACTTTTTTCTGCTCCTTTCAGTGTTGATGCTGAACAAGCCCCAGATAATATCCAAATGGAACTAATTGAGTTACAGTGCGACACGGAACTGCGAGAAAAATTTGATCGACATGATTTGTTGAAGTTCTATGCCAAATTTGTTCCGGAAGAGCGCTTCCCAGAGCTGCGAAATCATGCTCTTTTCGTAGCTTCTTTGTTTGGATCCACATACATTTGTGAACAACTGTTTGCCGTGATGAAGCAAGTAAAGTCAAAAGCAAGAAATAAGATAAGTGATGAACATTTGGACAATTAATTGCGTATTTCGACCTCTAGCATGAAAGCTGATCTCGATAAGCTTGCTCAAGAAAAGTGTAAGTGAATTATGTGTTAAAATGCGAAAAGTTTTTTTTTATTGATTTTCAAATAAATTAAATGTGATATAAATCTACATTTTGTTGTTTGTAATTTTTTTTTATTTTGGAAGAAAGAGCATTGCTTTACATTTCAGGTACATCTACTAGGAACGTGTCCTCAAAATAAGCTGTTTTTTATTAATTATTTTAAGCCATTAAAAATAACTCATTGCGGCTCGTGGCATTGGCGCAAAATTTCATTCTGGCCCGCTGCAAGCATCTACCTGAGCACCACTGATTTAATCGCAGGCATGGTAAAATCAACCGCATTTATAGTCAGCTGAAAATTGTTGGTGATTGCGCTTAATTTAACCCTCGAAATGGTAGTTT